>CAUJNA010000118.1:130000-133808 GCA_963377175.1 Effrenium voratum
AACAACAACAACAACAACAACAACAACAACAACAACAACGCCACAGCAAAAGCAACAGCAACAACAACCATAACCAAAGCAAGCAAGCAAGCAAGCAAGCAAGCAAGCAAGCAAACAAGCAAGCAAGCAAGCAAGCAAACAAGCAAACAAGCAAACAAGAAAACAAACAAACAAGCAAGCAAACAAGCAAGCCGAACAAGCAAGCAAACAAGCAAGCAAACAAGCAAGCAAGAAAACGATCAACCAAGCTAGCAAGCTAGCAAGCTAAGAAGCAAACTAACAAGCAAGCAAGCAAGCAAGCAAGCAAACAAGCAACTAACAAACAGGCGAACAAACAAACAAACAAACAAACAAACAAACAAACAAGCAAGACAATCAAACAAGCAAACAGGCAAGCAAACAAGTACGCAAACAAACAAGCAAGCATAAACAAAAAACCAAGCAAACAACAAGGTAGTAAGCAAACAAGCAAGAAAACACGCCAACGCACAAGCAAGCAAGCAAGCAAGCAAGCAAGCGAACGAACGAACGAACAAGCAAACAAGCAAGCAAGCAAGCAAGCAAGCAAACAAACAAACAAACAAACAAACAGGGCAGCGATATCACAAACACGCAAACAAGGAAACAAACACAGAAACAAACAAGCAAACACGCAAGCAACCAACCAACCAACCAAGCAAACAAGCAAGCAAACAAACAAGCAAACAATCAAGCAGACAAACAAACAAGCAAGCAAACAAACAAACAAGCAAGCAAACAAACAAGCAGCAAGCCAACAAGCACGCAAATAAACAGGAAAACAAGCAAGCAAACTAGCAAAAAAAACAAAAACATGTTTCAAGGGAAGCTTTAACCAACTCCCGTTGGACGCCCAAATCTCGAATCATTCTCCGCTGGTTGTGGAGAATTATCAAGGGCCCATCTCAGGTGGGATGCCAAGGCCGCCTTGTAAGAAAATATCAATGTGGGGGTGATCGATACTCCTGCAAATGACCACGGGTAGCTTTTCCAATTCAGTGGGACATATCATCTGTCTGGTGGTTTTCCAAGCAATGGTCATCCCATGTAAAGGACCTTCTGATCGACCGGGCACGCCGGAAAATAGACATGCGCCTTCCGTGACAGGCTTCTCTTGCGGAGCTTGCTTCTCAAACCATTGCCACGTGCCGCGTGCGGCCATCTGCGTGCTGCCCAAGGCCAAGAGATCGCATACCGATAAATTTGGCTCAAAGCCAAGCTCGGTTTCAAAGGGAAACCCAAACACATGTCATTCTTGGGGGTCCAAATCGCATGAGCGAGCGGCAAAACCTAGATCGCCCGAATGCATAAACAAGTAACGGAGAGTTTAGCCTGTTGCTCACATACATACATTTCAGCGCAGTTTCAAGGGATTTTTCTTCTCCCCCTGGTGAGCCGCCGGAGAAGACTTGGGCCCCGAGGCAGTGGAGTCGCCACACGTGTCCAGCGAGGCAACCACCTCCTTTGCCTGTGAGTCGATCTGAACCGACTAACCCAAAGCCACGATCAAAATCTGCGTTGTCCTTCGTGGGCATAGTAAACTCGTAAAACATGTTGATGTGCAGATTTTTGTGAATATGTACATATGTACTTCTATTGGTGAAAAGTGTTGTTGAGGTTGGTATATTTGCCGCGAAGGGCAAAATCGAATCGTCCCCGTGGGAATCTGTCTGAGTGCAACGTCCCCAAATGGATCAGCACTGATCGATGATCCACGGCTCGCCGCCTGCTGCAGCTGCGACACAACTGCCTGGCTGTGGTTTGCGACGGCAGCCCGCATCACGGGTGAGGATCGAAATTGGCTGCAGATTTCGGGAGATCCCAAATTTCGATATTGCAAACCCTTCCATTGTTTCAGGAATCCTGTGGTGCCAAAAAGCTGAACGGGGGCCCGAGTGAAATGGTCAGAAGGCGAAGGGATGAGCCAATGCTTCCCTCAGACAAGCCAGCCACGCCGATATGGATCTTGGCGGCGTCATCACCAGGGAGATCGGCCCAGATGGAGAGGCAGATGGCACAAATGGGGCCGTGCCGCCTCGAACAGCGCGCTTCAAGCGAGATGCTTTCGCAAAACGGCTCGCACCTCACCCCTGCCTTCCGCGTGAGCACGCAGTACTGGCGGCGTCATCACTGGGGAGATCGGACCAGATGGAGAGGCAGGTGACACAAATGGGGCCGTGCCGCCTCGAAGAGCATGCTTCAAGCGAGACGCTTTCGGAAAATCGCACCTCACCCCTGCCTTCTGCGTGAGCACGCAGTACTGGCGGCGTCACAAGTGGGGCGATGGGCCCAGATGCAGAGGCAGGTGCCACAAATGAGGCCGTGCCGCCTCGGACAGCGCGCTTCAAGCGAGCCGCGTTCAGAAAACGGCTCACACCTCAGTCTTGCCTTCTGCGTGAGCACGCAGAGCACCCTGCACTCGCTCACTGATCCTGCCTGGCCAGGATGTTGCATTGCTCATATGTTGGCAACTCTCAGAATTCGGGCCTTTCGGCTCATGTCTAACTACCCTGCGCTCTTCCATTTCGTGCTTGCACCAAAAAAAGAGCCCTCGGCCTCTTTGGCTTCTCACCGGAGCTCCAGTCACACCTGGTGCCCAGTTCCCAGCTGGCGCAACCAAGGCAACCGACCGAGGGCAAATGGCCAGGGCCTGCAGGCCGCGGCTCGGGCCTCGCGACTGAAAGCAGAGATGGTAAGGCAATTCCAGCCAAACAACCTGATCCTGGGCCCAGTGTGGCAGGTGACTGAGGCATCACGTGTGGTCAAAACTCCTTCAAGTCTCAAGTGGAATCAAAGCAAAGTCAGCCCAGCACGCTGGCCAGTGGAAGAAGAGGCTCCTTCCTCCTGCAACCATGTGATTAAACAATCCTTGACGTAACCCACAATGATCTCTTGCTTGGGGTTTGCCAATCATGCATTACACCAGGGCGTGCACTGTACATTGCATTGTGCAACAAATCTCCCTATCTTCCCCTTGACACAATACTCTGGGAAGCTCAGCTATGGACCAAAAAGGTGATGTCCAACACCACCCTGTGCCATTTGTTTAAGAAGCCTTGGGCGTCTCAGAACACCCCCCCGTGCGCTTCTCTCGTCTCCTTCGGAGGAGAGACTCTCTGCGACTCGAGCCTCAGTTCCGTTTCCGAAAGCGCAGAAGAAGGCCGGCCAGCGGCGCTACCTCCCATGGGTTTTGAATAGGGGACCCTTTTGCTGGACATCATTCTGGTGGGGATTCATGTAGTACTAGCCGCACTTTGTCCAGAATGCCCACAATTTCCCTGTTGAACCACTGTTGAAATTCATAGCCACATTGCTCCCCTTACACATCGCGCCAAAGGAAACTCTATTTGAATCGGCGACCAAAACGAAAGAAATGTATGAGGAAGCCAAACCAAGTGCTGGCGACTGGTATGGTAGCTGTCGATTCTTGGCGGCTTGGATTGCTTGCCAAACATCACTTGACAAATACAAATCATCAAATCAATGAAAAGTTAGATACCAAAAATGCCTGTGAGCGCTGAAACCGAGGTCCGCGCACTTGCGTCACTCGCTGCAACGCTTTCTAACTTGCGCATGTTGCCGCGAATATACGGAGCAACCTGGCAGTGCAATTTGAGTGGGAGTTTCCCCCCCCCCCCCCGCCCCCCTCCTGGCAATTGCCGCTGCAACAACAAGAACAGCCGCGGCTGCTCTGGTGACCGCAAGCAAAAGATATAGCAACCACAAAAGATGCAGAGAGTGAGTGACCGCAACAGCTACAGCAGCCTGGTCCACAACATTGTGAACAACA
>CAUJNA010000118.1:133908-148908 GCA_963377175.1 Effrenium voratum
GCGGATTGCGTGGCCACGCTGTGATGATCAGGAAAAGACATAGAATCAAAGTCATGACTAGCTTGAGGGGCAGCGACTCTCCGATAGCCCTCTGTGGCCCAGTCTCTTTTGTACCACATGGTGACATCGAGCTGCTCACCGTCTTGGTCCGGGTTGGGAGCATAGAACTCCCTCCACTCTCTATACGTGTGCGGTGGAGGTGGAGCATCATGTTCTTCATGTGGAGTCCATGATCCCGGATGAAAGATCTTGACCCACTGGGCATCTGGTTGTTGAGGATCCGGACACCATTCCAGCCACGGCATGACAACGCAAACCCGGAAAGACAAAATGATAGGTACGGCTGCAGACAACAATTACTGCAAGAGACACAACTACCACAGTGCAAGAAATCACTTTTGCAGCAATGCACGGCTCCGGTATCGAAGTCAATCTCCCGAATCGAATTGAACTGAACAGACTCCCCAGGAAGGCGAGGACGAGCATCAGCCACCATCCGAGTTGGAGGATGCCGATGAAGAGGTCAATCCAGCGTACATGAGGTCCGGTGCGCCCGAAGCGAAAACTGGCCGCGCAATGCTAGGGTGTGGGCGACCCAGCCGTTGGTATCCCCTGGTGACCCAGTCTCTATAATGCCAAGTATAGAAGGATGCATAAGATACCGGCTGCGAAACAGCACCTGTATTGGTGCCGCCTGTGCTATCCCTCGGCCAATACACTTCGAAGTGGTAAACCTTGCGCCATTCCCGATAGATGGTTGAGTCATCCGGGGCTGGTCCCAAGGTGTTCTCGGCGACTGGATGCCACGGACCCGGTACATAGATCCGAATCCATTCTACACTCGTATTCGCGGGGCCATTGACGATGTCGTAGTCAAAGTAGCGAGGCAGGACCCATCGTGCTGCGCTATACATTGTACAATTGAACATATCAACCAGGCAAACCGCTCAGAGTCAAATGAAAGCGGCGAACAACTGGAGACGGAACGCACAACACCAAGCAAGACAACTCAACATGGAATCGCACACAAAGCAAGCACAACCGCGTCATTTTATCCGACATGTTGCTCAAGTATCACTCCGAATCGTTCCAAGGATCATAGAATGGTGGTGGTGACGGCTCTCGCCACGCCCCATCCGGAACCGATGAGCCCACCGAGGAATTGGCGTCTGCATTCACGAGCATCGCGAGTCCAATGGCTGGTAAAGGAGCTCCAAGTCGTTGATACCCTCGTGTTTGCCAGTCTCGGTACTCCCACACGTGGTAGGACACATACGAACTGGGCGTGACAATGGGATCCGCTGTTGTTCCACCGGTGCTGTCTTCGGACCAGTACACTTGAAAGCGATATGACCTGCGCCACTCCCGATACGTGGAAGCGTAGACCGGGGCGAGCACTGGAGCATCATCGGGAACGGGTCGCCACGTGCCCGGTGAGTAAATTCGAATCCATTCCACTCCTCTCTCGATCTGGTACTCGAAATATTGAGGGTTCATAGCGGCAAGACAGGCTATCGCGCGGCCGCTAAAAGCAATCGAAAATCTGCGGCGAAGACACACATGCAATGACAACCGCGCGCAGCTGAAGTGTCAACCAAAGCAATGCAAGGCAACTTTTCAAACTCAAGATGAGACACAGCAGCGAGGTTTGTAATATACGACTTATACGACGCCTAAGCTTCACTGCCGTTGATGCCGCGCACACCTGCAATGATAATGTCCTGGTCGTCTACGAGCACAAGGGGAAAGACATTTCCGCCCATGGCGCAGGAAGGCATGACAGTAATGCTTGCAATTTGCCGATGGGGACAGCGATGGACGGTCAGCACGTTTGGAGGGGAACACGGTAAAGGGCCGCCGAGATCTCCGCGGTGCAGAAGCGGATGCTGTCCGAGATCGTTTGGATGAACGCCCTGGACTGCGTAGCTCTTCATCACGGGAATTGTCAGTGCTGTAGATCGAGCGGCGTGTGCGCTGCGATTTCGATGTGGCGGGGCAGGATTGTCCGCGAGGAGCTGAGATCGAGGGGCTCCGTACTGAGGGCATAAACTGTGGGTGTAGAATCACCGGTGGTGGTGGCGGTGGAGGAGGCGGAGGTGGAAGAAGCAGTGGGAAACTTGGTGGGGGCGGAGGTGACGTAGTCTGCCGAATGGGTCTGTCAAGCAGGGCACCAGGTCCGCGAAACTGTAACCACGTCGGCTGCGCTCCATGGGTCCAAGTAATGTACGTCTGTACGACTTGTTCCGACATGATTTGAGCAACTCAGTCATGCATTCAATTCACGTCAGCGGCAACACCCACAACGGCAAGCAATATTACCCTGGTAAAATGCCAGTCAAGCGCAAGCAAGCAAATTTCATGTGATCAGTAATGACTGCAATCCCAACCGTCGCAACAACCTGCAGCGCTAACCGAATACACCGCCACGGCCTACCATTTAGTCCTCCTGTGGTCGCTGTTGCATTTGATGACCGGGTTCCTAGCCGCGAGCCTCAAGTTGCTGATAAACCTTCCATGCCTGCTTGACTTCCTCAATGGGCTTCTGAAGGAACCGAGCAATGGTTTTGTAGGTGGGCCTGGAATCCTTGTCTTACTTCCGTCGCACCATCTCATCCAGCTCACCCTGTGTCCATGCCGTGAAAGGTTCACGGTGTGCATTGCGAAGTGCAATGGTGAATTCTTGTAGAAGTTCCCGAGGTCCATGAACCACCGTAGGAGACGGTCGGAACGACGAGGCACCTGGATGTGGACGCACTGAACCATCAGAATCCGAGTCAGGTGTCGTAGGCGTCATCTGTCCCGGTTCTCGTCCGCCGTGTGGGGCTAAGGGAGCAAGCGGCCGTGCTGGTGGCAGGTGATCCAACATCGATTCAGGCCGACGACCAGAATTGTTGTCAGCGGCATCCCGATGTGCCGCACGAGGCGGGGATAAGGCCGGTATATACCAGGTGGATGAAGTGTCCAAAGGTCGGGTTCGAATTCGAGTGGGAGAGCGGGATCGGTCAGACGAAATGCGCTCTGTGATGATGCGAGGGCGCAGCCCATGTCTGGAGTTCCGTGGTGCCCTGGGAGACACTCTAGTGTCTGACGGATGGCTTCGCTCGGTCATCAGGGCAAAGTTCAGGGTGTCCAGAGCTGTCGCAACTTGGGATGCAAGGACATTCAGTACCGCCACCAGGTTATTCACAAACTCGGCTGACAACTGCATGGCAAATGAACACACAGCAAGGACAAATCAAGCAAGTAAGGCTGCGGAACTGTGAAGACATGATGCTTGCGAACATGCATTCGCCGAAATACTGAGGTCCTTTTGCCGCTGGTGTTCCGTCAACGGTCATACGACAGACCTGATGGTCGACACGCCGGCATGGCCTTGACTGCCGGCGGGTACTTCGGATTGTAGGCATGGCGGCGGGGCGTGGGAACCGCGTCGTCAGGTCGGCCAGGAAGCCGCCGGTGATGACTGCGAGATCGACGCCGATGAGGCTCCCGATGTCTGGACCTTCTCCTCCGTCTGTGCTCCCAGGAAGTACTGACACTCACCGTGCGGACGTGAGCAGGGTGCTCCGTACGGTTGTCTGAGGTGGCCACAAGAGTGACCGGCGCTGTCATGTAATCTGGCCGGACTGTTGCCGGCAAGGGCGGTGGCGTCGTAGATGGCGGGGGTAGCGGCGGTAGTTGGCCGTCAGGAACCGGTGGCGGTGGTGGCGGCTGTGGATGCCGCTGCTGACCTTCAAGACGTCGCAGTCCGGCCAGAAGAAGACTGATTTGCGACGAGATGGCAAGCAGCATGTGCCGACATTCACGTAAAAGGTCCCCATGATCCATCACAATGCAGGTGAATTTGCGACAGAGAGGGCCAAGTCAATCAGTAATCTACTCAAAATGCGGCGACGGCAAGCAACACAACAAGCATGCAACACACTTCATCAAGACATGAGCCTCAGGCAACCCCATACGCTTTTTCCGGAAGAGGAGCGTCATGATGTACACCATGAAAGTCAGGGCAAAAAAACCACGGTGGGCCTGTGCAAAAGGGTTGTCAGACTGCATTGCCATAGTCGTTCACCAGAACATGCCCATGTAGCTGGGCACCGCAATCGATGATCGGAGTTTCCACCTGCCATCTTTGGCGTGAATGCAGTCATAGTAATGGGAAGCAGCTATGTCAGCGTACACTCCGCCACGGGGTATGGTGCAATGCTGTTGCCGGAGTCGCGCAGTGCCACCAATGCACACGGGGCGATCCGTGTGAATTCCCGCGAACTGCGCTGCTGATTGGATTGCCGCTTCTTGAGATTGAAGGCTGCCCCTGCAGTAAAATCCCATCGGAGGCAACCAGACTTCGTTCCAGTTTGAGCACTCGCGGTTGGGGGAAGGATGCTCTTGCCATTTTGAGGGTCTGATCAGCTCTTCATCACGCAGGATGTTCATGGCCGCCTGCATATTGGTATTGTGGGACCAGAAAAACGTCGACTGTGACTGAGTGCGATGCTTGTCCGGCAGCAATCGGCGCGGCTCAAACGAGAAGATGATCCCGAAGAGGTTCTTCTGGGAGTTCTTTTTGTCCGTCGAGAAGTAGTGATACGTCCGTGCAGTCCTGCGGATATATGGCCATTTTTCTTCGCAAATGCCAAGCTGTACGATGAGTTGCTGCGGCAGTGACTTCGGGGAGATCTGGAAGTAGTCAGACATGTCTCTGACCACTTGGTCCGTCCAACGTCCCGGGACGCCATGTAGTGGCGGAGAAAACGGAAACTCCGAAATGGACTTGACCCGCTGCTCATCTTCGATGATGCTGCGGCGATGCGGCATGAGGCTCCTGTAGACCGTCTCCCACGATTTCTTCCACTGCTCAGGTTCAGGAAATACTAAGACGGCAATCGAGGGCAAGGTGTAGTAAAGGACATCGTTCACTACGATGGCAATTTCCTCGACCCGGCAACCAGTGCGCAGCTTGAAGCGATGACTGCCAAAATCGGGTACATGCTGTCGAACTGAGAGAGGCAGCAGCACACTGCGGTTCTCGGATGGACTGACTTGAGCGGGAGGCAACGGAGGCGAGCGGGGCCTCCTTTGATCACTATGAGCACGCCTCCCATCACTTTTCCATTCACCCCAGTCCTCCTCCTCATCTGACTTTCCCTGTGGGCCTGGGGTGCGCTTGATCCGGGAATGACGGGACCTGGGTGAGCGCGAACGTGACCTTCCGGTGTGATTGCGTACCGCTCGGATGTTGGCCTCGGATCCAAGTGCCGGAGCGTCACGGGATGGGCCGTGGGATTGTACACTTTGCTGGTGTGCTAGTCCGTGTGTCCGGATGAACATTTGCAACTCATTGCCGTTGATGAAGTTGGGAAGGTGCTCCAGCGTCACGCGGCTCGTAGTTTGCACTGATCCGTCTGAGCGTAAGAGACTGGTGACCGTGTACTCCGCCATGGTTCTGAGCCAGCTGCATGCAGACACAACACAATACATCAACAACAATCACAAGCGTGCGCAAGAAGAGACAACATGACAAGCTCAATTACAGATTTTGCCCCGAGTCGACGCCGAACGTCACGGAGAAGGTGGGGGTTGAAACCTTTGGCCTCATAAAGGCGCTTGAGAGCGTTAAGTCCTTGCTGTTGCTGAACCGCAGGTTGTGCGCCACGTATGATGAGCCAGGAGCGAGAAGACCAGGAAGAATAAGTAAACATCTGATCATTGGCACTCCGAATTCCTTTGATTTGGGAGGGATGATCAGGTAGCTGTGGTGTAATAGTTCTGGAAGAAAAATCACATCGATAGCCCAGCACTTTGTCATCATGTTGAACCTCAAGCATCACTGGTGGGCGATAAAATTCCAGGGAAAGAAAATTCATGAGCACGGGCGAGTGTGGGGCAGAATCACGAAGCAGAATGAAACGATTGTCGACGTAGCGCTCATGCCAGATCACACCGATATCGGGCATGCGAAAACGCAGAGAACACATTGTCTGGCGCCAGAAGAAATCCTCAACCGTGGCAACCAAATTGCAGAGCGGTGGCGCGGCTGGTGATCCCATAGCGACTCCCCGTTCTTGGCGGAACAAGTATCCGTTGATCTCGAAGTGACTGTTGTCAATGACAAAGTCCAGAAGGTGCCGGAGATCTTGTTCATGAAAAGTTCGAGGGATCTTTCTTTGACGGCGCCATTTTCCTTTGAACATACGGCGTCGATGATCAGACTTTACTTCGAACACTGACCATTGAGAGGATCTGCGAAGGCCAACAACTTGATCGTACCGATGGAGAAGCACCTGTAGTGCCTGGTGGAAGCGTTCCGTAGGAATGGACGTGAAGAAGCCTGACAGGTCTTGTGACACCAGGTGGATGTATTCATCGGGATCTGCCTTTGACAGCGACTCCCACAGCTGCTGGACAAGTTCTTGTACTGAAAGTTGACCTGCAATGTCGGGAAAAGTAGCTTTGGTAAGTTCAAATATGAGCGCCGAAGACCGTGAGGAAGGGAGCTGCCCACGTGCGAAAGAATGAAATGATGGGTCGTGCTTTCTGCCAGTCCTTGGTCGGCTTTGGAAGGATGCGAGCTGTGGGCAACGGTGCTTGAAGTCGAAGTCCCCATGCATATCGCTGACGTAGGAGGGAAGGTACCGTAGTCACCACTTCAGAGCGAAAAGATGCTGCGGATTCACGGCATAGCGAAAAGACATTTCCCGAGCAAAAGGTCTTCCGCATCAGTATGGCAAACAGGGACGGACAAATCACATGTGCGCGGGAGGGGAAATGATCCGCGGGGATTACAACCCACGATGACAGAGAAGCCACGGTGCGCTGCAACGATGTCGATGACCAATAAGCACGATCTTGAAGGTTAGCTCGATGAGTGTCCATCAACTGAGTCAAAACCGGCTGCAGATCAACAAGAAGACTGGAACCATGCACATGCCAGCGACGAGCAAGTTTGCGAAGTTGCGTGGTGAAACGTTGAAGTAACAAGTCGACATCACCGAAATACTGATCCTTCATTGATGCGGCCATGATGTCCATGTCAATGTCCGCATTGATGCGTGAGAACTCATCAACCATTACAGCATGTCCATGTGCTCGGTGTATATGGTGATCATCGATGTCCAAACAGCGACACGGAAAAGATGTTTCAGGAGTCCATCTGCGCTGCCATGTGCGGTAGTTGTAGATCTTGTCGCCCAACGTGGCACTGCGAGTTTCCACCACCCGGATCTTTGGAAGGAAAAGGGAGGGAAACAAATCACGATGAGAAGCAATCCAGCTTTGTAACCATGTGCCAAGTAGAGCTTTCCAATTCCGGACATGTAGAGTAGTTGTGTCAGTCAAAGTGGTGGGTGATTGTAGCTGTCGTTTGCGTAACACCTGGGCGAGGAGTTTCTGCGCCTTGGAGCGGAAGGGCTCGTTGACAAAGACGGAGAGCCGCAGAAAATAGTAAAGCTGAGTAGGAGGGAAAGCTGCCGACAGAAGGTCACGCATGGCTTGGAACGATCCTGTATTGGATCCCAGCTGATAGAGAATAGAGTAATGGGCCTGAATGTCATCCAGCATGTCGGGACGTAGTTGCCGTTGAAGATCCGGATGTAGTCGTCGTCGAAAGCGTTTGTGCAAGCCGAGGGAAGTGGGAGACGACAACGAGTGACGTCGAAAATCAACGAGGTGTTCCCGGAAGCCCACCTTTCGCAGAAGTCTGTGTACCCAGGGTGCATTCAAATGCGGGCGTAGCAGGTATTGCCTTTTGCTTTCCTGGACCCAAACCGAGGAAACGGGAAGTTTGATCTCAACCGGAACAGCACAGAAGAGCCAGTAAGTATTGGATCGCTTCCAGTAGTGAAGCGCGGGTTCGAAGAAGGCATGACGTCCCCGAAGTAGTTGTAGAACTTTGCGACTGCGTGAGTGTTCACGTCGTAGAACATCCTGATCAGTCGCACCAACGTAGTAAGGTGTGTGCCATGGGGAAAGTCTGATGTAGACGCACGGTTGTTGATGATGACCTGGTTCGTGAATGAAGTCATAGAGGTCCGGAAATCGTGCCCGCAATGAGCGAAGATGTCGCGTGTCGGCAAAAGTGGAGTGCATGATTTCACACAAGAGAGAAGCCTTGTAGAAGTGAAGGACTTCAAAGAACGGCGGAAAGTAGCCATGATCTTGGGAAATGAGACGTTGTAAGAAACTGATCAATAAATAGGCAGTGCACCGACATCTATGACATCTATGAATCTCATACCTGTTGGCCACAGTGTGTTGAGAGTGTGACATAGCGTGATTCGGAATCTGAAGGGCAATCCGGACCACAACTAAGACTTCCAGAATGAGGCCCAACCACGGTAGTTGTGTGATTGATTCGTACTCATCAGCTGGTATCGACGGTGGTGGTAGTCCAGGGACGCAGTATTGCCAGCACGTAGAGAACATGGTCAACGAGTGTAAAAAGTTGCCCAGAGACTGCCATTGTGCAACATCATCATAGATTCCACAGCGGCGAAGCTCATCCAACATGGTGAAAATGCAACCAATGAAATCTACCATAAGGCGGCGCCATGGATACAAGCTGCACAGACAATCACGCACAAGGCAATGCAAGCACAACCAAGCACAAGATCAAACTGATGCAACGCAAAAAGATGACGGACGAGTTTTAACCTTGACGCATCCGTGACACGGTTGCCGCTCCGGGCTCATAAGAGAACGAAGGTCGTTAAGATGCCTGCTCATCCGCTGAGTAAGCGAGCGGTCACGATGAGGTGACTCAATGCCTTCTCAGTGAGCTTGGTGAGATAGCCGGGCTCCAGTCCCCACGAAGCCGCCATCGCCCCGAGAGTAGGTGCGTCGCCTTTCGGCATGCGTTGACGCGCTTGAAGGAGCTGCGTCGCCATGGAATCTAATGACTTGTTGCCGTTGAGCCGGGACGGGTGATTGGCCCACTTGACCAGCGACGTCAAAGTTGTGGTTGTGGGCGATTGCTTGAGATAAAGGCGTGGCTGGTCACTGGTCCATGTGTAGTACTTGACAACTTCTTCCGGCGTGCTGTGCATGGTGAGCAATTGTGACGCCGCCGGCTTGGACGGCGGTGAAGACACTCCGTGAAGAGACTGAATGATCCGGGGTTGCACCGCGCTATCAAACGACTTGCCATCAAGGGCCGCTGCGCTGACTGTAGGGAGGGAGCTGGCGGGTGACGAGGATTGTGTGTGGTTGACCGGTGGCGGTGTAACCAACTCTGCATCATCTTTCTGGCTTGCCATCGTGGGAGAGGTCGAAGCGCGCAGCGATGCTGAATACTGAGCCTGGAGCAGCTCATGCGCACGATTTAGATCATTGTACTTCTTGACCATGTCATCTGTCTGGGTGGAAGGTGTGAGAGAAGCGTGGTGTTGCTGAAGAAATTGAAGTACCAAGCTGGCCAAATGGTCATGAACCTTGATCCGCTGATTGAAGTCATCGATGTTGAGACCCAGCGAGTTGGCAAGGTCCTTTTCCAGGGTGAGCAGGTTGATCGACTGTGATCGTCGTAGTAGTTTGGAACAGGTACTCCAAAGTAAGGCCTCGGTGCGAGTGCGAAAGCCTTCCCATGTCACGAATCTGCCGTGAGCGAACGGTCGGAGCAGCCAGTTGGTGAGGCGCCCATGAATAACCTGAACCAGGCGAACGTCACGAATATCCATGCCTGACATGTCGCGCAGGTTGCCATGCGGAGTGTTGGCAACGGTCATGGGCAGGCTGAAGTTGAAGAGCTGATTGACATCAAACATGCCCTCTCCAGGTGTCCAGTCAGGCGATGGTGTAAGCCAGGCTTTCTGACAACGAACCGGTAGAGCCGCAGGAGGTCCAGGTGGCGGTGTAGGTTGCGGGGTAGTGACCGGTGGTGGCATCACGGGTGGCATGAACTTCGTTGGCGTGGGGTCTGGAGGGATCGGCATCATGTAGTTGATTGCTGGATGTTGGAATTGCTGTGTGGGACTATGAGTCGATTGAAAATTTGTGGGCATCATCGGGAAATTGTGGGCAGAGTTGTAGCCGGAATTGTGTTGCCAAGATACCAGGTTGTTCCAATCCATGCCTTCCGAGACGTGGTGGTCATTGTGTTCACGTCGGTGTGCTTTACGAGCCTGAGGAGAAGTACTCCGATCACGTCTGCGCCGAGTCCTGGATCTATCACGATCATCACGTCGAGACATGGTTACACAATCGACTCTCAATCTTCACGCTTCCATCTTGAGAGACACGTATCAGACAACAAGCAAATCCATGCAACGGCAAGGTATCAACGAATCCAACAAATGGCAAGCAAACGCAAACATCAGTGGTGAGACGTCTCTATGATCTGACCGCTGTCTTCCCTTTAGTGAAACCTCGTTCCTGGTTAAATGTGAAATTCCGCTGTTCTATGATAAGCACGTTGAGGTCAAATTTTCCGACAGAGCCGGCCCGGGGTCACACAATGGGTACACCCGAGGATTCCCCACGAATGGGGTGTACACACTTAAACTCCAAATGGAGAGTGCTAATCTTTCGAGTACAACTGATGAGTCTCGAGTACAACTGATAAGTCTCGAGTATGATGAGGTTCGACTCGCATAACGCTTGGCTTCCCTGTAGTTACTTTAACAGGGACACACAGAAACAACGGCAGTTCAGGGGGGGACCAAAAGGACATTCAGAACAACACAACCATCTCGGCAGGTACGTCTGACTGATCAGGTCAGATATCAGCGCAGGTCACGACCCTCTTCGTTGGCTCACCGGTCGTGACTGCGGGTGACCCCCCTGCTGAGAAACCGAAAGGGTGGTGACAGGGCATTCTGTCACTCCGCACACACACACACACACACAAGCGGTCCAATGTTACAAGATATGACCGCTGTTACCCTCCAGTAAAAGATCCAACAGGGTATCGGTGACCTCAAGCTGATCGACTGAGATGAACAAGTGAGCGGCAACCGAAACCCACTAACTTCTGGTTCTGCCAACATGATCTTAAAGATTGTTGTGGCCCCACTATAGCCCCATTAAACCAGGTAGCACAACAAAACAGTCAACAGGGCATTGCTCAAGAAGCAAACTGTGAAGTTTCGCTGATCGAGTTTTACCCTACTCATATTCCATACCTCCCATTTCTGGCAGAGGAGTTTAAGGCCCTTTACCTTCCACACACCAACATGAAATGGAGCAGAACGCCCTCGTGCATAGTGCACTGGCCAGCGGCATGCAGGGAATTTGGCGGCAACATCCACATGGAACTCGCGGTGAGCCCTCTGGTTGAGGGCCGAGGTTTGACCATGGGTAACTCTTCCCATGTGCGACATCTCATCTTTCAAGTGCCAGGACCTGTTGATCAACCCCATGTCTTTTCGGATGGCTTTAAAACCAAGAAAGGACGCATGTGTAAGGCACCCCATCTTTTTGCGGTCAAGGTTTCTTGATGCTCCTACGGGTTGAGCATCGCGCCCAGCCTCGCGGGCCTGACCAAAACGGCTGGGAGAAGCGGTAGGCTGATGGACGTTCATGCCTTTGGGAAAAGGGTCTAGCGAACCTGTGTGTACGTGAATGTACAATTGCATGTTTGTGAAAATGGAAGATACGTTGTATCTGACCGCCTGGTGTGACAAACCTTGTGTGATTCGCAGCACTCAGTTGCTTTCCTGGCAGGGCTGCAATGGATCCTTCAGAGGCTGATGTTTAGAACGCAGGCAGGTACTACAGCGCCTGGAGGCTCAAGGCCTTGATATGTAGAACGCAGGCAGGTATAGCACATGCTGTGCACTTGTGCTTTAACATAATATATCACTATATATATATAGCATATGTATACAGTGCAAGTATGTGTGTTCCACAGGTCCTTGCTGAATCATACATATAGGGTTGTGAGTGCTTTCGGGAATTGAGAGATTGTGGCTGTCATGATTCTGCTGGATGCCACATGGCAGTTCCCATAAACAAAAAAACATGCTGCTCTCAACAAAGCCCGTGAGCTCCAAGCAGGTCAAATGAAGTGCCTGGGGGGATTTTGCCGAAACAGGAGCACGCATCCCTGATCAGGCAGCGGCATTAACATCCTGAGCAACGCCATCTAAACCTAGACCAGCATCCGGCAGCCTGGCAAGCACCCCACACCAACACTCGCACGTTCGCTAGCGCCTGAGCACAGAAGAGCCTCACTCAAGCTTCCTCTCCAAATCGGATATCACCTCCCTTCGCTCCAAAGAATGTGAGAACCCCTGCAGCGGTCAGCCACGTCCCGAAATACCAGGAAAGCATGCCTGTGAATTTGGGCAACCAGCTGACCACAGAAGATGGCCAAAACACCGCACAACCCCCATAGAACCACCACCAAATCTCTGGTCCCTTGACAACTTGAGTCCTTTCCTGCGAGCGCACCCTCCAAGGCGCGCACCACCGTGGGTGCCGTTGCGAGGATTCCGCGGGAAATCGATCCATGCGGAGATGAGGTCTGTAGGGCTGTCCCTGAGATCGCACGTCGGCTAAAACATGCCGGCGGAGATGTGTGAAATTCGGGGTGCACCAAGAAATGGCGGCTTCCCCTTTGACGTCCCTTTAAACATACGCACCCACGAACACACTGGTTCGAGAGCTTGCTGCGCAATGATGACTGGAGAACTCGGTCCACTATTGTTAAGACATGCTCAAAATGACCCGAGCAAAATAGTGGTTTCGAGGGACACGAGCCCCCAACGTGATCTTGTGAACCCCTCAAAATCTGCACTTCAAGAGACCCAGAGCTCTGTCCACAACCTTTGCTCGCGAGACTGCGACGGCGAGCGCAAAGTTTCTGAGGACTGGGCACTGACCCGCGCCATCCTGAAGCTGGCTCAAGTCAATATGTCGAATCGAATGCCGCAGAGATGAAGAGCCTGCCTATCAAACTTGGGTTCGTGGCTAACTTGGGTAGCTCCTTCATACGTCCGCAAGTTGCCCTGAAACTGATGCAGTAAAGGGTCTACCCAAAGCCACGGAACAAATCACAAGGGCTCCCCGTCGTTGGGATCGTTCCTTGCCCGTTGCTCAATCAAATCCCGGGCCTGCGCCGGCGCTTCGCGGACTTGCATTCGCTTCTGTACAAGCGCCTGTCAGGAGTGCAGCTTGGCGCTTTGCAAAGCAAAGGCGTCCATGTCAATAGGATGTCCTCAAGACTACCCGAAAAGTGGTGGTGCAAAGGCAAACGACCCAGAGTAATTTTTTGACAAGTCATCGAATCATAACCACCTTAAGGTTCACAAGCAACGTCGCCTGCTGGTCAGCTGTGCTTGAGCAAAAGCCCTGTCTCACCAAAGCTCGAAGCATCATCATGATCTTCTCAGCCTGCGGCAAGGGTTATGCAAGAGCGCACATCCCATTGCTTTAATTTTGGGCTCTGCTAACCTACTAGTACCATGTCCTGCACAGAACTCCCACAAGCAAACTTGGATACCCCCAACTCCTTGGCTCCCTTCCGACCACCAGCTAGTAAAAGGGTGAGCCAAGGGTCTAGGCCTGACTACCCCGATTAATCATCAGGCATGGTCAATAGGAAACGGGTTTGGCGCTGAGAAAACTGGGAACACTTTGTGGACATCCGAATTGCCAATCAGCTTTGATGATGTGTCCCAGTAACTTTCAACCCGGGTGAAGACACACTACTACCGTGCAAGATAAGAGAAAACGCAGAGGCCGAGTGTGAGCAAAACTTTCATCAAACAGACGCAAAAACGAGCAAATGCATGAGCCACGCAAAGAAACACAAATGAGCTTGACTTTATTGAGCGCGCGAGGCGGCACGAATCTTGTTACGAAGGTATGTAACTCGGGCCCTTGTCACGCAGGTATGTATGGGCGCTTAACGAATCTGCGGCTCCAGCCAACTCGGCAGTCACAACTCTTCGGCGCGCGAGTACTCGTAGCGCAAAGCACAGAACGACAAAGCGCGCTTCCGCAGCTCCGGCTCGAAGGTTGCAACAATTCAGAGCAAGCGCCATATGCAAAGCTTGAAAGTTGAAACTGTTCAGCGCAAGCCAGGCGGCAGCAAAAGAGAGGGCTGGGGTTGGGTATGTAGCGAGATATGTACCGACTAGAGGACTGAGTAGCCGGAGAAAATGTTCAACCCTCTCCACAACTTCGCACTTCAGACCCCCGTGCCCCCAAAGTTAAACACTGACGGAGATTGATTTGCTTTGTCTGGTTTGGGGGTCGCTATGGAATCTGACGAGGTGTGGCACAGAAAGAGGATTCTTCCAGGCCCTCCCTGCTACCTGCTCCAACTTTGCTTCTTCTGAAGAGCACGCTCTCTGCAAGTTGATTCTCAGCAGCAAAAGTATGCTCTGCAAAAGTCTGCTCCTTGTTAGTGCATCGGGGTATGCAAAGAGAGGGAATGCAACCAGCCAGGCGGTTTTGCTAATGTGAGGTATGTAATGAAAGTATGTGGCCATGGGTCAAAATCCCGTACCCCCAGTGAACATCCCAATCCCCACTAAAATGGACTAAAGTGGGTGGCGCACCTACCCCAACATGGTACCATTGGTTTGGACCCACAGCCATATGAACACTGCAAACTATGTACACTCCCCTGCTTGAGCAAGCTCATGCATTGAAATGCACTCGGTGCAAGCGCCTCTTTCATGGGATGACGTGACCTGAGGCATGGTCAATAGCGGCTGTCACATGAGTATTCAACAAAGCTCCCGTGCGCAATATGGCGTGCTTGCCAGCCCAACAAAGCTGGGGGAGAATGTCCCAAGTGACACACACACACACTTACCCTCACACACCCAAACACTGGTCCCACAAATTCATGAAGTCGAGCCCACGCTTCATCCGAAGAAATCTCCACCGCGTTCGAAAGCAAAACGCCGAGGTTGGGGCTCATCCAAATGCCGCATCCATCTCTCCATTACCTCACACGGACAAAATCCCTTCCTTCCTCAAGAGGACGTGGGAAAAATTGGATGGCCTCCAGATTGAAACTGGGCCCGTCCCCCAAGGTCCTAGAGGAACTCCGTC
>CAUJNA010000118.1:153908-193751 GCA_963377175.1 Effrenium voratum
CAGAAGAAGGCCGGCCAGCGGCGCTACCTCCCATGGGTTTTGAATAGGGGACCCTTTTGCTGGACATCATTCTGGTGGGGATTCATGTAGTACTAGCCGCACTTTGTCCAGAATGCCCACAATTTCCCTGTTGAACCACTGTTGAAATTCATAGCCACATTGCTCCCCTTACACATCGCGCCAAAGGAAACTCTATTTGAATCGGCGACCAAAACGAAAGAAATGTATGAGGAAGCCAAACCAAGTGCTGGCGACTGGTATGGTAGCTGTCGATTCTTGGCGGCTTGGATTGCTTGCCAAACATCACTTGACAAATACAAATCATCAAATCAATGAAAAGTTAGATACCAAAAATGCCTGTGAGCGCTGAAACCGAGGTCCGCGCACTTGCGTCACTCGCTGCAACGCTTTCTAACTTGCGCATGTTGCCGCGAATATACGGAGCAACCTGGCAGTGCAATTTGAGTGGGAGTTTCCCCCCCCCCCCCGCCCCCCTCCTGGCAATTGCCGCTGCAACAACAAGAACAGCCGCGGCTGCTCTGGTGACCGCAAGCAAAAGATATAGCAACCACAAAAGATGCAGAGAGTGAGTGACCGCAACAGCTACAGCAGCCTGGTCCACAACATTGTGAACAACACAGCAACAGCTAAGAGAAAGCATATGGAACGCAACCCTGGAATCCCGTTGTCTCTGTCATCCCTGCACAAAAACTCATCAAAAGCTGCGCTCAACGCCTTCTTCGATGCCGCGCTCAAGGCTGCTGCCGCATCCTGGCAAGCAATCTCTCAAATGGTCAGAGCCTGCGCCGTTACTCAGCCAATACTTCACAACCCTTGGTATGGTAGCACAAAACATGATGTTTGCAGCCAAAAAGACTTGCCAAGAACAGTGAAGAACGTGCCATTCCTTGCTTGCTGGGAAAGATCTTGCCCTGCCCACGCGCGGTGTTTGGAACAAAGAACACGCAGTCAAGCTGTCATATCCTCAGCTGCCTGCGAACCTTCCCCTACCCTATCAAAACCGTGCATGACTTTTTGCGGACCTCTAGTAGTACTAGCCGCATTTTGTCCAGAATGCCTGCAAAAACTGACTGGTTTTGCGGCAAGGAAGCCGGACTGCCAAGGGTCAAGCTCACAACTTTCCCGGTTGAACCACCCAAGCGCGGCGCCCCTTTCACCGTAAGTTCTCCCTCACATCAGCCATGGTAAAAATATCGTTGGTTTGTCCGCAACCATTGGACTTTGGTGAGTCATTTCTTCCCCCTGCAATCAGTCAATGATTTTGGAGCCCAGAAGGGGGGGGGACCTCAGTTGGAGCGGAGGTTCTCCTTGGTCCCCTATCAATAAATATTGTTCCGCCCCCAGGCAAATATTTGCATTGCGGGGGAGGTCCCGCACAGTAAAAAACGGGGAAGGGATCAAATATTCTCCTCATGGCACTTTGGCATCCCCTTTGCTACGGTCGACGATGAACATGGGCAGATCGTTGCTATCTATCTCTTCACGGCCTCAATCAGCTTCTCATCCTTCAGCAGCCCATCTCCTGGAACCGCACAAAGGATTTCCCCAGGACTCGATGACATCGATTCAATGGGACCGCTCAAAAGGCCCGCAAAACGGCGAACCGACCGTTGCGCTGAGCCTCTCGTGAAGCCCAACGATGGCTGCATGGCTTCTCAAACTCACAATCATTGGAACCACCTAACCACCAGAATGATGCAGAACCCAAGCTCCATTTCTACCAAGGTTCCTCCCAAACATTCCCTGGCGGGGCCTTTGGTTGCTTCCTACAATGGGTTCATGGGCGCAGCTCTCTTGCTCTCTGGGCAAGCTTTGGCACTCTAATCAGGCTTCAATTTCCCGCAACGAGCCGCGAAAACCCACCAACAACTTCCCTTTTGCGGAGGTTCTCAAGCAGAGAACCTCCGCGTCCGGGATGGGCAAAAAGCCCAAACCAAAAACGGCCCGCCATGGGCGGGCCGTTTTTGGGCCTTCGCCGCCGTTTTTGGGCCGCCTCGCGCGCCCATTTGCATCTCCAGCGCATCCGCGCCTGCCAACTCCCGGAACAAGGCGCCGCCGGCGGAGACCTGAACGGCGGGGATCGGATCGATCCGAACTCTTTCTCTTTTTTTTCCGGGCCTTCCCTTAGATGGGCGGGGCCAGTGAAAGCGAAAGGCAGCAACCAGTTTACATGGATTTCGCGGCGTCTTTTAGGGGTGACAAGGGAAACACTGGTTGCAGTCAAACCAAAGGTAAAACTTTAAAAGGCAGTGAGTCAAAAATAGAGACCCCACATGCAACCCGGGCAAATGGGAAACAAGGACTAAAACCTGCGTTCCGCTGGTGGTTTCATTTTGACCCATGCCCAAAGGGCAGCAACCAGTTTAAATGGATTGTGTGGTGTCTTCTCGGGGGGACAAGGGGAAACACTAAAATCTTTGCGGGGTAGCCGATGGCGTGTCTGAGGAAATAGGGCCAACCAGAAAGGGTTCGGAAGATCTGATTGAAGGGTTCTGAGAACCTTTCTGGGGGGTGGGTGTCCTGCTTATGCCATGTTTTCCTCCCCAATGGAATGCACAGCTGAGTTTTCTTGCTGTGGAGTGGCAAAATCTCAAATGAGACACCGCCCAAATGAATTAGGTCTTTTTGAAGCACGGCCAATCGAACACAGTTCAAGGCCCTTTCGGGTTGTTCTTTATCCGCTTTCCAATTTGTCCATGTGAGTCACTGGTATTAAAATGCTCCACCCAAATGCGTGTAAGGAAATTGAAAGGCGGCCGCACCCATAAATGGCGCATGTCAATTTGGCCACCGGGCGCTCTTTTGAAGAGGGAAGTCCTCATTGCTTTTCCATGGAACCCAACAGTGTTTCCATTTCCCGACAAGACTGAGGGGGTTCCTCTACTTCAATGGTGGTTTGGGTTCCATGTCAATCTGCAGCGGGGTGCCCTTCCCACTACACTCCATGGACGCTCCCAGGAGGGCTCTGTAAATGGAACCAAGTCTTCCCAAGGGGTCTTGGAAGCTTCCATGTTAGTCTGGGGAAGGGGTTCCTCTACTTTAATGGTGCGTTGGGTTCCGTGCGAATCTATAGCAGGGCACCTTCCTCCCACTACGGTAGCATTTGTGGGAGGGCACCTGAAGATCAAATTCCTCTTTTAAGGGACCCTCTGTCAGGTGCCATGGCAACGTGGGTCAGAGAGCACTGATGGATGGACGACATCCATTTCGCACCACCTAAGAAACCCTGGAAGGATGGCTCTCTTGTGAGTACCAAAATGGTTTTCAATGGTTTCCAAGTGGTGCGAAATGGATTTCGTCCATCCACTATATGTGTATATGGGTGTGTCCTTCTTTTAGGGGAACCCCCCAAAATGGTTGGTTGCAAAGGGAACCCAAAAGGAAGCCTTAAAGAAAGACACGCCCATATGTTTTTCTCACTTGCCACCCGGAAATAAAAGCTTTAGCTTCCTCCCACTAACATTGCATTTGCGGGAGGGTACCTAGAAGATCAAACTCCTCTTTAAGGGACCCTCTGCCAGGTTTCATTTACAAGATCGAAATGGGAAACCCCATAAACCCCAAAAAAAGACAGACACTCCCATATGGTCTTCAAGTGGTGCCTACGGGCTTCGTCCACATCTCAAGAGGTGCGCTCGAGCTCACTCCCGCCTCGGCGAAATGCAGAGCCTCCTTCGAGGCACTCTCCTGGCAGCCGAAAGGTCCAAGCCACAAACCGACAAACAAAAGGCGTATCGGGGTGTGTTGCTTTTTTAGTCTTGTTAGGTTGGTCCCCCCAAAACAAACAAACAAAACAAAACAAAACAAACAAACAAACAAACAAACAAACACAAACACAAACACAAACACAAACACAAACACAAACACAAGCAAGCGAACAAACAAACAAACAAACACAAACAAAGGCATATCGGGGAATAACAACATGTCCAAGGAAAAATGACTCAACAATGACTATTGGGGTGTGTATCTTTTAGTTTTGTTGAGTTGGACCCCCCTAAATGGCGTCGGCTGTCCTTTCGTTTCCCTTTAAAACCTACCAACCATCTCTCTCTCTCTCTCTCTCTGTCTCCCTCCCTGGCTTTGCAAGGTTGGCTCCTCCTGCCGCAACATCCTTCAGACGTCACAGCCCGCCCTCAACGGCGAACATTCTCGTCACCTACAGGAACAAAGTGGTGAGAAGGTGAACCTCAAACCCAGACGCTGAGAGCCTGACCTGTCCACGCATGGAACATGATTGTCCGCCACCAAGCGCGCCCATTAACTGCTGTTCTAAATGCGCTTCTTGCCTGAAACGTGCTGGTGTCAAATAGAGCTTGAACTGTGTAGACCAATCGAAGGATTGAACTGCTAGCCGGGCATGAAGGCGCAAAAGAATTCATCCAAGTTGGCGAATGCCTCACATGTAGGGGGTGGGTTGCGGGTTGCGGGTTACGGGTTGGGTCACGGCCCACTTCGCTATGGCTCCGCCACCTCAGTTGCCTAACTTAACTCAAGCAAGCACTCGGTTTGCTTTGAGCCGGAGCGGAAGGAATCGTGACCGCACCCAAAACCCATCGACTGTTGGTTCTGCTGTGCCTACCCATGAAACTGGATGGGTGGCTCGTCTCTTTTTCGGGACCCCCAAGTGGTAGTTGTCCTTTTGGTGTCCATTTAACACCGCAAAGGAAAGGGTACCCTCGAAAAAGTGCACACCCAGGTAGCTGAACCATCTACCAGAATGGCCCTTTCATCGGTTCCGGGACCTGCAATGCGGAATTTCCCGCAGCATCTCCCAATTGCCACTTGGCAAAGCTCGAAGCTTAGCCACGCACCTGACAGCAAAGCCATCACCTGCGAGTCAAAATGGCCATGGGTCAAAAGCCGAATCGTACCAGTGAACATCCCAATTCCCAACCAAAAAAAGGTTCCAAAATTTGGGTGGTGAATTCACCTACCCCAAAATGGTACCATTGGTTCAACTAAAATAGGTTCCAAAATGGGTGGTGTTTCTCACCTACCAACCAAAATGGGATCAACCACAACGGTTTTGACCCGCCAAGTCACCTGGTACTCAACGGGTCCCAAACCAATTCCACCTCTGCTTCGATCCTCAGCCGAAAGTTTCAGGCCAAACTTCTAGGGGTTGGCTCCTTTTGCCGTTCAGTTTGACCATCGTTCTTTCCCAAAACCGGATCCCTTTTAATTGGGTTTCCGGAGGTTTCTCGGAAAGAAGGATCCATGGAGAAAAAAAAAGAAAAGAAAATGGAAGGCACCCCAGAAAACTGGGCTGACTATGTGGGAGCCCTAACGTTGCTGACGTGGCCCGAACGGAGATCCTGGGACTGCTCTCGCAAGGCCCTTCGCCTTGGCGCAGCCTCGTCGTGCGTGATGAGCTGCAAATAGGCCTCTATCCGTATAGGAACCCTACATGCAGTCGCACATTGGGTATGAAGAGGGGGGAAAACGTGTATGCCTTTGGTTTGCCCTTTAAAGCAACCTCCTTAAAAGAGAAGCCCCCTCGAAAAACCCACGTGGGTGTTGATCAATATTCCTGGCCCCCAAAGGACCATGGGTAATATTTCCCATGTGGGACATATCAATTTTGTTTTGTGGTTTTCCGACCAATGGCCTTCTCATCAGACAACTTTACTTCGGGTTAACGGGGATGGACATCTACCATCAGAATGGTTCCTATTGCAGTGTTTTACTGGGAAGAAAAAAAAAGAAACAAGAAAACTTTTGATCAACCCCCACTTCAAGCGTTCCGATTGCAGCGTTGTACGAGGACCCTTTGATCAACCCCCACGTCTAGCGAGGAACGCCCGAAGTCCGGATGTTCGACCGCTCAAACTCTCCTCGTAGCTGGTCCCCAGCAGCTCCACGTGCTTGCGCAACGTCCGCATGGCGGAGCCCCGCGCCTGCGAAATCGAAGCCGAGCTGGCGATATAAATTTCGTCGTGGGGCTCAATGGGGGGTGCTCCTTGTGGTGTCCCTTTAAACCGGTGACAAGGATGCCCGCAAAACAACACGCCCTTTAAACGGTGGGCGTGGCGATCTTCTTTTTTGGGGGACGCACAGCCCGCCCCTCCCTGGAAGGATGGCTCTCTTGTGAGTACCAAAATGTTTTTCCATGGTTTCCAAGTGGCGCGAAATGGATTTCGTCCATCCACTATATGTATATATATATATATATATGGGTTTGTCATTGTTTTTGGAACCCCCCAAAATGGTTGGTTGCAAAGGGAACTCAAAAGGAAGCCTTAACAAAAAAGACACGCCAAAGTGTTTTTCTCACTTGCCACCCGGAAATAAAAGTTTTAGCTTCCTCCCACTAACATTGCATTTGTGGGAGGGTACCTGGAAGACAACTGTCCTCTTGCAGGGATTGTTGGGTGCCATGTTAGTGGGAGGGAGGGTTTCCTTTTACAAGACCAAAAGGCCAAAAGGTCGGCCGTTTGCTTGGCTGAGGTTTGTTTAAGGGTTCCCTGTTCATTGGTATCCGCTTAAAGATTTAGGCCATTAGTCTTCAACAAATAATCACATCTTCAAGGAGGTTTCGAGGAGGTTGATTTAAGGCATGTGTCAACATACGGATTCTGACACCAAAACTGGGCAGGCTTCCTCTTGGTTTCCAATTGAACCAGGTGAAAAGCGCACCTAAAATGTGGGGAGAACAAAAAAAAACATGTGAAAAGTCAAGCTCGCCGCTCGATTTTGGCCCCGGGAGCTTCTGCTTCAACGATGTGGCCATTTCGGACCACGCCGCGCGAAAGATGTCTCGACGTCTCGCGCCACCTGCTCGAAGTTGATGCCCAGTGAAACCATGTAGGCCATGTAGCGCTGCAGAAACGGAGTCATCACCACCTGGCGAGCCGCAGCTGTTGAGAAATGGGATTACAAGTTTGGGTGTCTGTTCTAGTGTTGGAGCGGTTTTGTGTTGGGTTTAAATGGTTTTCGTGTGCGTTGTTGAAACGTTTTGTGTGAGCTTTGTGTGGATTTCGTGTGGGTTTGGGAGGGTTTTGTTGGTTCTGTGTGTGATGTTGGCTGGGTGTTGTCTGTGGGTTTCGCGCGGGTTGTGTGGGTTTTGCTTGTCCCCACTCCACACCCCAGGCTCCGCACTCCACAAACACACACACACACACACACACACACACACACACACACACACACACACACACACACACACACACACACACACACACACACACCACACACCACACACCAAAACAGCACACACCACACACCACACACATAGTCACATAACACACAACACACAACACACGACACACGACACACCACACACCACAGACCACACAAGCCACACGACACACCACACACCACAGACCACACAAGCCACACGCCACAGACTACACAACACACACACACACCACACACCAGACAACACACTCCCCACTCCCCACTCCCCACTCCCCACTCCGCACTCCACACTCCACTCCCCACTCCCAACGCATCAATCATCAGAGTCCTCAAAACATATCCCAAACATATCGAAACCGAACATATTTCAATGATCAAAATCAAAGGACATGTCACCACTCATGCAGGCACCGCAGCAGAAGTCGGCGGAATGAGCCGGAGGCTCTAAAGTATTCATCAGCGTAGTCTGCCATGGGGGCCCACGACCAAAAACTGACCCGAAACCATCCGACGCATATGGTCGGAACAACCCCTTCGGGAGGGCTGGGAAGTGAGCTGGGAAGCGAGCTGGGAAGCGTCCATCTGCACTTGAACAAAGAGATCACGCGGCCCCGAAATTGGTTCGGGTTGGCTTAGGTCAAGTTCAAGTCTGGTCAAGGCGGTCAAGGGATTAGCATTTAGTTCAGGCAGGGTGTGCAGTTTAGGATCGCTGTTGGATGGGAGTAGTGTCGGTCAAGCGAGAGGGGTCGGACCTCCGCCAGACCCAGGTGCCAAACAGCTCGAGCGCCGAACAAGAAGAGGCAGGTCAAGTACGAGCCGCAACACCAGAAACCGGGGTTCCCATGTACCGAAGTGGAGCATCAATAAAATCTGCTATGGCTTTGGGCATCGGCTCCCTGTCGGGCCAAACCCAAATGAACCGAAACCTGTATCCGTCGGTCGTATCACGCGACCGCATACTTCAGTAGCCAATCCCTGTGAAATTATCTTGGCGACCTTTAAAGGGTGTCCCTTGGCCACTCGCAAGTGGAGCTCCCTTTACCATCTCGGATGTATCTTTTCTGACGCCCAGGAAACAAAGGGACCCAACACCCCGCTGCTTTCGTGGCACCGGGGAGTCCCTCAAGCCACGTTGCCCCCTTCCCGCCTTTTTGGGGCTCCCTATTGAGAGGCGAACCCATGGGTGGCCTTTGGGAAAAATAGATGGCCCCTGGTAAATGGAAGAAACCCCATCTAAACCAGTGGAACCCATCTATTTCTAAACAAACTAACCTAAAACGGAGACCTATGGACAAACCCCCCATATCCATGGCTTTGTCTCGCACCTCCTGAACCTCGCGCTTGGCGGAGGCAGTGTCAACAGACCTCTGGCGCATTCGAAAACGGCGGGTTTAGCTTGGAGGCTTTTGGAAGTTGGAGATCTCTTTGTTTGCACTCCTTTCGCATGATTGACCTTGCCTTGCAAGCGATCGGAACCCGGTTCTTAGAGCCCGCTTTTGACGGGTCCCCTTGCGTTTGCCTCTTCATCTTCCTTCACAAACACACAATCAAAACCCGGCATTTAAATGGTCTACCCAGAAGCATGTAATTTCATGACCAAGGCGGCCGCACCCATTTAGTTGTGGCTGGAGCTGTGCCTTCTCTACACATTCTTGGCGCTGTTTTCCCCTTTTTCCAGCATTGTTTCCCTGTATTTGGCGTGGTTGCCTCACCAGGGGACCACAAATTTTGGTCCATGTTGCCACAGGGCAAGCCATTTGGGGTACCTACTTTTGACCTACTTTGCCGTTTGGTTGCTGGGAGTCGTCCTTCCACCCTCCACTCCGGTTTTTCCGTTGTGCCCCCCGGCGCCAAGCAGGCCAGGGGCTTCGGGAGGCCTGGCCGTTTCTTTCCCCGAAGAGGGCATCGTCCCGTTTTTCGGAAGGGTAGCCTACGAAAGGGTTGCCTAGGCAAGCAGAACCCCGCAAAGGGGTTGCCTAGGGAAGCAAAAACACACAAAAAGGTGGCTTGAAGCAAAAAAAACAACCAAACAGCTGGTAGGGTCGAGAAAAAACCATGCATGTTCCCCTTGGAAACCAGCTCGCTTGTTGCTGGTGCACATTAATCCCCACGGCCATCATGTCCACCCATTAATCCTACAGCTCTGGCGCCCGTTGATGACTTATAAGAAATCCCACAAGAAAGTTTTGGCTTTGACGCGGCAAATGCTCCATCCATTGGGGACACGGTTCTGGACTCATCCGCAAAACCACCGGTGTGCGAATTGCGATCCTTCCTCCCACAAATCAATGAGTCGCATCTCCGTGGGCAAAGGGCCATCTACTTCTTCTTTTGGAACCTGTGGCAGGTGAGTCACAATCAAACCCTGGTATCAAAACTGGACTGTCTGTTTTCAGATCCCCTGCTAAAAGTGGCTAACTTTTAGTGGGTTAAATACAAATCCAACCACTAAACACTAAAAGTTGCTGAAAGGCTAAGGAACCTTTCGGATGGCTGGGAACCACCAAGAAAACTGGCCGCAATCCCAAACCCATGTGAACAGCTGAAAAGGCGCGCATATCTGCACCCATTGGTTTGGACTATCCCTTCCCTTTGTACCCGCAATCCCGGCCGGAGGGACTGGCTGGCACCGCCCATCTGGAGATCACCAACTGGAAGTGAGCCTCAAGCTGCTGACGCGGACTCCCGGGCGCGCGATGCGGAGAAACTCGTCGCAATCTCTGGGGAAATTCTTCTGGGGTGTGAGAAGAAGAAGCAGCATTCCTATAGCATTCCTGGAGTTGGCGTTGCTCCAAATGGTTTCCTTGTGTGCGTGTTTTTTTGGTTGTTGTTGTTGTTGTTTTGTCTTTTTTGGGCGTCCCTTTCAATACCAACCAAAAGGGGTCCACCATTTTGAGAAACATTTCGGAGGGAACGCCCGCGGATTTGCAAGTCCGCCCGGCCTCTGCCAAACCAGCCAGCAGCAAGTCTTCCCAGAAGGTGACGCTGGCAGCGAATGCGTTGCCCGGTGTCTCTCCAAATGGGGGTTGATCAGTATTCCTGCCCCGCAAATGACCATGGGTAACTTTTCCCATGTGGGAAAATATCCTTTTTGGTGGTTCCGCAAAGGTCATCCCATGTAAAGGACCTTTTGATCAACCCCCAAACTGTGGACCCATGAATGGTGAGTGTCCTTCCAGCTTCCCTTTGTCTTTCCAACCAACAAAAGGTCCCATCATTGAGAAACTCCCACATGGGCCAAGGTGAAACTTCATTCTGGACAACAAGTTGGAGCGCCCAATTGAACTGAATTGCTACATGTGTCCGGTGACCATGGCGGCGGTTTTGAATTTCCTTCAACCTAAAGGGTCCCAAGAAGCGCCCCACATGTCGCAGCGGACAAGAGGACATGGGCAATTCGGTCCACCCAGTGGTTTTGTTTTTCCCAAAAGCATCTCTGATGCTTGGGTTCTGCTTTAGGTTTTCTCTTAAGGTGCCTGGGAGCGATACAAGCTGTGACAACGGATTTCCATTTCGTTGTGCTGCAGACCGGGCGTGCGATGCCGGCTGGGGGTGCAGACCGGGCGTACGAGGCTGGCTGGGGGGACGGCGGTGTGGGGCTGGCTGGGAAGACGCAGACTGGGTGGGCGAGGCTGGCTGGAAACTGCCCGCGCTTGCGGAGACTGGCTGGGCTGGAAACCGCCCGCGAGCGAGACTGGTTGGCTGGGGGGACGGCGGTGTGGCGCAGACATGGGCGCGCGAGGCTGGCTGGAAACCGCACGCGAGCGAGACTGGCGCGGTGGACGCTCTTGACATGCGGAAACCGCCCGCGAGCGAGACTGGCGCGCTGGACGCTCGTGACACGTGGAAACCGCCCGCGAGCGAGACTGGCGCGGTGGACGCTCGTGACATGCGCAAACCGCCCGCAAGCGAGACTGCATGGTGGACGCTCGTGACATGCGGAAACCGCCCGCGAGCGAGACTGGCGCGGTGGAAGCTCGTGACATGCGGAAACCGCCCGCGAGCGAGCTCGTGACATGGGGAAACCGCCCGCGAGCGAGACTGCATGGTGGACGCTCGTGACATGCGGAAACCGCCCGCGAGCGAGACTGGCGCGGTGGTCGCTCGTGGCATGCGGAAACCGCCCGCGAGCGAGACTGGCGCGGTGGACGCTCGTGACATGCGGAAACCGCCTGCGAGCGAGACTGGCGCGGTGGACGCTCGTGACATGCGGAAACCGCCCGCGAGCGAGCTCGTGACATGGGGAAACCGCCCGTGAGCGAGACTGGCGCGGCGCGTGGACGCTCGTGACATGCGGAAACCGCCCGCGAGCGAGACTGGCGCGGTGGACGCTTGTGACATGCGGAAACCGCCCGCGAGCGAGACTGGCGCGTTGGACGCTCGTGACATGCGGAAACCGCCCGCGAGCGAGACTGGCGCGGGGGAACGCTCGTGACAGGCGGAAAGCCTGAAACAATGTGATTTTGAAGCCATTTGGCCAGCAGCTGTGCTGAAGTTCTTTCAGTTTGGTGCTCCCTTCTGCTTCGCAGGGGCTTTGGGCCTGAAAATGCAATTTGGCCAGCAGTTGGGCTGCAGCTCTTGCAGTTTGATGTTCCCTTCTGCCTTTTGTCTTGCTGGGGCCTTTAGGCCTTTAGGCTTGAAATTTTGGTAATTTGAAGCCATTTGGCCAGCAGTTGGGCTGCAGCCTGCAGTTTGGTATTCTTTTCTGCCTTGTTGGGGCCTTCGGGCCGGATATTTTTGCAATTTAAGGCCAAAGGCATAACTGCAAGTCAATACACGCGGCTCAGCGTGCGGAGCTCGGCAGGCGATCCAAACGGCGCTGGCAGGTGGGTTCCCAAGGTTACTATCCTTAGGCGCACGGAATTTGGGAACAGCCACGATCGACGATACAAAAACAACAATTAAGCTAATTAAGCTTGGGCAGGGTAGCTGGTGCTGAGCAAGCGCCGCTTAAACCTTGTCAAGCATGATTATTGAGCCAGCGAACGACCATTCCCCACCTGTGATTTTTGAGCTTGGGGAGTTCTAGGGTGCCAAGCCGGGGTCAACTGATATTGCGGGGCGGGTTGTGCTGAACAAGCCCCGCGTCCCAAATGAAAAAGGTTACGCACATGTACCCCGTCCCACCCTGAACAGCAAAATGCGCACCCTCTTGCCCACTGCACGCCGCCACCCAATGAGGTTCCGTCAAGGGCTCCGTGCACTCGCGTTTATGCAGCACCGTGTTTGGGGCACTTTTGCAGCGCCGCGCTTTAACATCGCTTTTGCAGCACCGTTTCTGGGGCGTGACCGTTTTTGGGGCACTTCTGCAGTACCGCTTCTGCAGCACCCACTCACGCGTGGCACGTTTGCAGCAATTTGCCTGAGCCTTGAAAGCGCTTTTGCAGCACCTTGGCATGAATGGCGCTTGCGTGCAGTACCATATGAAACAGGCGCTTGTGCACCATCTTTCCTTCACCAACTTTGAAGCACCAAGTTGAAGCACCACGTTTGAAGGCTCTGGCCCTCCCACACTGACTTTCCCGATTTTACGGTTCGCCTTGTCCCCCTCAGCCAGCTTGAAGCACCTTTAAACTCAAGCAGGCCACGGAAATCTTGTCAATCAACATTGGGGCAGGCAACAATGGCTCTGCCTTTCCGTCGCGCAAACAAATCAATCAGGCCTTCTGGAAAACACGTGGGCGCTAGTTTTTAGCTTTTTGCGTCGTCTGCGATAGCCCCCAAACGTAGCTCTGACACACGCGGCGTTTTGTTTTGAAAGCGACATAGCTATATTTTCAAAACCCCTGTTTTGCAGCGTGCGCATTATGTGTGTCATGCTTAGTTCGTTTACAGATTCATGGCAAATGATTTACGGCTTTGCCTTTTACTTGCTGAACAAATATATGCTCAAACAATGGCATGGCGCGGTGTGGACAATGCGCTCAGGTAACCAAGCAAAGAGCAAATCCCCCACAGTCCATAGACCGGCTTTCACGAAAATGGCAACCGCCGAAAGTCTATAGGAGAACGGCTTGAACCCCGGGCCCCCCCATCGGCACTAAAAAACACACCCGACGAGCCGCGCGTAGCGCTCCGCCGCGGCGCCGAATACGGCAGTGGCGTCCTCGGCTGCACATCCAAGTACTTGGATGACCGCCGCGTTTGCTAAACGCGTGCCCATCATCCTATCCGGACGCGTGGCTTGCTGTGTGCTTGCGGGGAATACAGTATGTGCACTTGCAGGACATACGTCATGTGCACTTACAAAAGCACATAGCCGCACATTTGCGGAGTTTGCAACCTACATACTAAGTAGGTTGCGCCGACTACACATAGGTGCGCTATGTGGACATAGCTCTTTCTGCCATCTTTGCTGCAAACCTTTCAGCACGCTCGAAAGCTTTCGTTCGCGCAACAAAAACACCGCCCTCGCCCCCGCGCAAAAAAAGACAAAACGCAAAGAGCAGCAAAGTCCTTTGGGTTTTTTCAACACTCTTGAAAGCTGAGCAGCGCGCTTGCAAATAATGCAGCAGCAAGCAAGCGTGGCTAAACATGCTGCGCGAAATGTGCACTGGCAGAGGCTCGCCCGAAAAAAACGCAATGTTGAAAATCAACAAGACACGCGTCTGGAAATTCTGAAGCTTCCCGCTCGCCCTTCTCACACGGAAAGTTTGCCAACTCGCCGCTCACTTCCAAAACCAGCCTCAAAACTCACAACGCCGGCCCTGCGGAAGGCACAGCCAGGCTCCGAATTATCTTACGCTTCGGCGGTTCTTCGCCACGCGCATGCGGGTTGCTGGTGGTTTTGGGCTCGGTAGAATGTTGTGAACTTCCGAGCGCTTTTGGCATTGACTGAAAATTCCCGTCTTTGTTGGCCAAAGCTGGACTGACATGCACTTGCAAGCTCGCCGTACACAAACGTCAAACTCTACAAGCTGCGTTTCGGGGTCTGCTTGCGCCAGGTTTCGGGCTAGTTCAAACTTGTCCTACGGCGGGCTGTCCGGTTAATGAAAGCTGAGACAACATGCGAATGCAAGCCGCTACGTTTGACCCGTGATGCAAGTTTGGCTTGTTGTGTCGCAAACCATTGCGGCCTAATAACTGCGCACGCGCATGCTTTGTTACTATAAGCTTCCCTAAAGCGGCATCTTTGCTTTTCTATATGTTTTGTTACCCCTATAGCGGGTGATACCGTTTAAACTACCAAGCGACACGAGAACAACTATAGCTCGTTGCCACGAAGCCTTGGTTTTTGAGGGGCGAGAAAAAGGCGCGCGCTGCAAGGGTCCCGGAAATGCTCGTGGCCAAATCAAACTGTAGCTATACTCAGCACATGGGCAAAGCGCTCACCAAACTTTTGCTTGAAACACTGCTCACTGCTCTCAGCCTGCACAAGGTCATGGAACTACCAAAGCTGTTCCATTGGCTTCTCTCTTGTAGATGACCGTCCTTCGAAGATCGCGCAAACGGATAAACATTGGCGCGTCAGAAACTTCAAACCGGTTCCCACGCGCGTGCTCGACTTTGGGCCAGACTGAAATGCATGTGTACATAGCACCATCCCACTCCATGTGGGCCCAAACCTGGGCAACTTGCTCTTGCCCCTGGACTGCGGCAATGGCAACATCGCCCCTGGAGCAGCTTTCGCCAGAGCATAAGAAAGCTGCGGTTGTGTAGGTCAAGCCTGGCACGTCCTGGACGCCAATTTGACCTGCAAAGGCAAGCCGCAAAACGTCGGGGGCTGGCATTGCTCGAGATCCTGCGCAGTGAGTGTTGCAGCTGTAACCTTCCAAATCCTGAAAATGACACAGCGACACATCCCGAATGATTGTGTGCTCCGTGCTGCGGGGTTGGTTGTGGAGCTGGTTCGCAAATCGCTTCACCTCTTTATGCTTGCGCTCGTGAATCCAGCAGCTCACTAGCAGGCTGTGGCGAGCAAGTTGCTCGGGCAAGCGCATTGCCATGTGGTGTTTTGGCAGACACTTGCTTTCGCCGTGGGCCAGCTTGAACAGCCGCAGATGCTGAGGTATCAAAGTTGCCAAGTCTGCGCTGGGCGCCTGCAGCGCGTCTAACACTTGGCACAAGGCCAGGAAAGACTGGCGGGCGGCCTCGGCCTTTCCAATGTCAATCGTTCTCCGCCCGCGCTTCTGGCCAAGGTCCAGCTCCGAGACAAACATCCGAAGTGGCCGGTAACAAGACAAGCCTTCAGAAGCTGCGCAGCGGAACTCCCAATCCCGCATCTTGGCAAACACGGCACTGCCAGAGGCACCTTTGCTGCTTATGCGAGCTGGCCAAGTGTAGCCCTGCATAGCCTCCTGCCAATCGCACTGGCGGAGTGGAAAGCTTTCGCACATCAGAGAAACCTCCAACTGGAATGCCCCGTTGACAAGGTAACAATGCATCCAGTCAAACATTGTGGAGCTGATGGGCGGCGTAAGTTGCCAAACCTCGTCAGAAAACATGGCCCCGTGAGGGACGTAGTTCAGACCGAGCGTCTGCTGCAGCCTTGCAAACGCATCCTTGCCAAGAACGAGGATCTGCTCACGCAAGAAATCACAATTCGCCCGCAAAGATTGGTCAGTGTGTCTCTAAAATTGCGAGCTGTCATGGCACGCAATGGTCACTGCACGGCCACCCAAAGCCACAGCTGCTTCGCTCCTTCTCAACAACGTTCCTGCAAAACAGGCAAGGCAATGTCCCGCTCGAGCCTTTGCACTCCCAAAGCTGTTTGATGGCTGCCTCATCAGCCACAATCAAGCTTATCTTTGCGAAAAGGAAAGAGCGATTGCCTGAAGGGAATGTCAGGAGCAGCCCGCGCGATAAGTCTCGGCCTTCCTGGCTAAAAAGGCGCAGGCATTCTTTCATGAATGTGCTTACACCACCTGCGACGGCGTTGCAAATGTGAGTGCGCAAGCATGTCAAGAAGAACCACGATGATTCTTTGGAAAGAGCCAGACCACCAAGTTCTTTCAGAGAGTAATAAACTGCCACCACCTTACGCTTGTTGTCGGACTTCAGCTGATTACCGGGGCTGATTTCGTCCAGGTAGAAACAAATATTCCAAGGCGCAGCTGGGGTTGGCGGAGCGAGCCGCATGCGTTCTTCCAAAAAGCCGGCAAAACCGGCACACTCAGATGCCACTTTGTGGAGGTAGGCTGCTGGGCTCAGCACTTCCACCTTCACATCAGCAGCCCCCGCGCTGCTGGATGGCAGCGACACTGTTTGCCACAGAGGGCCATATGGCGTAGAGCCGCCAAGCGCTTTCTCTCGGGCGCGCTTCAAGCTTTGCCTTGATGTGTGCCTTGGAAGCTCCGGCGCCTTGCGAAGCTCGCGCAGCACGGCTGACAGCGCAGACATAGATGCATAGTGCTTGCTGCCCAGCCTGGACATGTCGACCATGCTGGCAGCCCGGTCTTCAGGTGGGCCGTGCGAGCATTGCAAAATTGCCCTGCACGGCCACGCCGGCGAGAAGCCCCCTGCCAGCGCAACTCAGGCCGGCGGCAGACAGCGTCCGCACAAGCATTGCCGCGCCATGTGGGCAAGAATTTGCACGTCCGAACGTCAGTTGGATCTCAAAAGTCTATGCCACACAACACACGCAAACATCGAACATGCGAGCGTGAAATGTACAGCGGCGAGTGCGCTTGAGTCATGACCTTGCAATGTCGAACAATGTCGCAAGCGTTGGTGCTTTGAGCCTCGAAGACTTGGCCAAGATAGAGCAAATAAATCAAAAGAGCTTCCAACTCCACGCGCTTCACTGACAAGACCTCATGGCTGCCCGCTACACCTCGACTCAACAGCCTTTGGGCCCAAAGAGCACCTGGCCATCTTTTCTCTCGCGGTCAAACGGCTGGCCCGTGTCCGCCCTGCAACCGCCAACAAGCTGCAAGAGCACTGCGTTGCAGCCCTTGACGCTAAGCCTGGCAATATTTAGCGGTTTCAGCGCCTCGCACGCGCAGCCTTCAGGACTACGAAACATGACAAGTCACTATAGCAGGGCTGGAGTCAAGGGTTTGCTTCCGGGAACAGAGGGCAACTCAAACCGTGATCAGGGGACTTGTTTTCAACACTCCCGCCGAAATCAATTTGCGAAGCCCAAGCGCGCTAGGGCTTATAGCCTGCCTGGCAAGCCTCGCGCAGCGTGCGGTATCGATCGCCTTTTGGCGAAAAATAATACTTGTCCTTATGCCCATCTGGGCGCGCGCGCGTCTCCACATGCCACTGCGCCTTCTGAGGCGCAGCTGCTGGCTTCTTCATGGCCTGTTGGCCATTCCCAGAAGACGCTGGCCGCTTCAGCACTGGCTTGTTCAAGCGCTTCTTCTCCTCAAGCAGCTTCTCCAGATCTGCGTCTTGCTGAGCCGCGGTCGGAGCCTTGCTATCCAAGATGGCTTGAGGCGTCTCTGGCTTGGGGGTCTTCAAGACGCTTGGTGGAGTTGCGGCGCTGGCGGCCGGCAGCTCGGCCTGAGCCACTGGCGCAGCAGGCGCTGATGGGCTAGCAGAAGCCGACGAGTTTGGAGGGGAAAAAATCTTCAAGTTCTGGAGAGGCGACCCTTGCTCGTTCTTCTGCTGGGCCTGCATCATGCGCAGGGCCTGCGCAACCGCGCTGGCGCACATGTGAGCCAGGGACTCCGGGGTCACATTGCATGCCGCAGCAGGAGCGGCGTTGCGGCCGCTTGCTGCGCTGGAAGGAAGGGCCAGGGCTGTCGTCTCTGGCACAGCTCCCTTCTTGCTTTTCCTCAAGGTAACTGCGGATGCAGCGGCAAAGGCCTTCTCCTCCGACACCTTGCAAGGAGGGTCTTCTTCGGTGTACGCAGCCCGGAAGATGTCCGGGGGCAAGTCGCAAGGGTCCGCTGGAAATTTCGTCGGCGGGCGGGGCCTGCAGTTTCATTTTTCGACAAATCTCCTTGAAGTCATTCGTCGTCACAAGGTTCTGAGCTGCATTTCCACACTCAAGTCCTGCAGCCATGGCCGCGGAGAGCCCGGATGGCCGGCTCATTGGGCAAGACCAACCCAACCGCGTGCATGCGGTTGGCAAGTGTTTCCAACTTGTTGTGCTTGCTGGTGGCGCTGGCCATGACGTTGATGTCAGACTGGCTGAGGTAATTCCGGAAAGAAGCGATGGTCTGGTTTGGGCGGCGCCCTGGACGGTGGTTAGGATTCCGCGCCCTCACCAAGCCTTCGCTCAAGGACTTGCACATGTCACCCTTCTGCTCCTCGCTCCACGCGCCATTTTGCACTGCAACAGTCACCTGGGAGGCAAGTTGCGCATCCATCTCGTCGAAGTCGCCCAGGCGCAGGAGCAAGGAGGAAGCTTGGGAGCTCCGGATAGAATTCCAGAGTGGTTCCTGCAGGGCTGCCTTCTGCGCGTCCAGGAAGCCTTGGATGTCGTTGATCTCCTGCATCGCCCGCAGTCGACATGGCGCGCACAAGGGCGCAAGGAGCAAGCTTGCAACAACCCTGCCCCTACGTCGTGCGAGCAAGATTGCCCTGCGCAGTCCAGCGCTCTTGACGTTTGAGAGTTGGGTGTTGCGCGACATGGCAAGGAACTGCACAATGGCTCCAGCACGTGTGTCGCATGAGCTTGCTCTGCAGAATAGCTCGCGCACATCAGGCCTAAAAAACGGATGCTCTTTTTCCAAAAACCGATGCCGCCACGAAGGCCGTGGTATGGAAAAGGGCCATCAAGCCTCAGAGGAGCGTTTCATGATGGCACGTGTGAACTGGAAACCAGGCGGCGTCTTGCCATACATGCGGAACCTTTGGTTCTTCGCGCCTGCACCGCCCTTTGGGCAGAAAACAGTGCACAAGTCTGACAAAACTCTCAGATCCCTGCTGCTCACAACTCGCAAACGAACAAGCCTGGAAATGCCCTTCTTGTCCATCAATGTCCTCAGGTCTTGCTTGATGCGCAAGGCCCGCACGGGCTTGTCCGGCGGGTACACCTTGCGCATGTCTTGCGAGCCGTTGATGGAGCGGCCGATGACGAGGAGGCCTTTCGAGCACATGGAGGCAAACAGCGTGTACACCTTGTCGTGCGTGAGCGCCTTGCGCACAATGAAAAAGCCTTCCAGGCCGTGGTGGAAAAGCCACAGATCTGCATTGACCTTCTTGTCAACAAGTAGGAACGGCAAGTAGCATATGCCCGAATAACCACCGCGCAGGAAGATCCGATCAAAGCACGAGCGCTGCATTCGGTCAGCCTGTCCTCGTGGCAGCAAACTCCACGACCCAGGCCGCGGCAGCTTGTCCGGGTTGTTGAACGCCACGCGGCTGCTGGTCAACACATACTCGAAGGCTGACATCCTAGATGTTGGGTGGCTATGAGACAGCTGAGGGCCTTGAAGCTTGGGCACGCAGGCAACATGCACCGAACACTGGCAGCAGGCGAAACCGCCCCAAGTGACAACTTTGCAGGAGCCAGGGGGCTAGCAAATTGTGAAGGTTGCTGAACATTGAAAACCAAAAAGCCACGTCGGAGGCGTTAACCTTGCAAGGGCAGACTATGTGTTGGAACTCGCCCTCGAAAACCCTTCACAATCTAACACAACGGGTCCTTGCGCCGTCCTGAGCCCTGCTGGCAACTTTGCATCTCCACCAGTCTATATATAGGCAGATGAAAATGACCAGAGAGGTTTCACAGCAAAACAGGTTGCACTGCACAGTCCTCCACACAAGCTGGGGCGAAGCAACCAGCACCCGTGGGCCTCAAGCGAGCTAAAAAAACAAACAAACCGAGAAACCCAACAGTTTTTTTCGGGGCCGGACGAGGTTGACTCCCGAAGCAGCAATGCATGGGTTTAGGAAATCACCTTCACAAGTCAGACGTGCAAGTTGCTCCCAACAATCGAATAGAATGGCTCCGAGCTCACAGCAAACATGTTGATCAAGAAAAAAGATCCCAACTTTTTTCTCAAACAACAATCCGGACTCTGCAGGGCTGTGTCCCAATTTATGTTCAACAAGAAACTGTCCCAAGGGTTTAATTGAACAACAAAAAACACCAACACGTTTTTGTTGATCAAGTAAAGGCGCGCTAGCAATAATTCCAAATGCTCCAACTCCACTGCAAGAGGAGGGGGGAACTCTCGCGATTTTTTTTTCGCATTCCCTATTTCGCCTGCCCAAATCTGAAAAAAAAAACGCTCTTCCAAGAAGCTGAGGGCGAGCGAAAACATAGGCACAGTGAGCATTTTCTCAGGAATCTCAAACGCGGCATTTGTCACATGTTCCTCGAAACACAAACATGGGTTTCCTGTACTTAGCCCAAAATCAGCTCATTTCGCAACCATTTTGCGCTGCAAGGGCGCCACATCAAGCGAAAAAATCGCTCTGTGAGGCCTTTGGCCTTTTGATAGCCGCCTGTGGGCACGATGCTCGCGGAGGCAACCTGTTGCAAAAACACGCCTATGTAAATAAACGTAGCGAAGCTGGTTTATGGCTGCTGTTGCCTAAATATAGTCATCGTGACACAGTCCTTCACAGAGGTCACTTTGAAGTTCTTTTCCCCGGGGACCGCCGTGCCAGTTGAATCAAAACAGTTTTGAGCGCACTAGTTACCCGTGTTTCACTCCAACGGCCCCCGCGCGGGCATACACTAACTACTTAATGGTCCGACCCAGGATGTCAGCCATTTTGGCCATGGTTTCGAGCGCTTTGTCAATTTGTTCATCTTTGTGAGCTAGCGCGCTCTGCCGCTTCCGCAATTGCTTCCCGGCTCGGTTCCGGCCCCTGTCTCGCCCGCCGCCTGACCATGGTTCCAGTCTCTCAGTGTGGCCCAGGACAGGGGCCCGTTCTTTACTTCGACATGAATTCCTACACAAAAGAAACTTGAAGTGTGTGTCAAGGGGCTCCATTTTCAACACGCCTTGGAAACTTGAACCGTTTGTCAAGGGGCTCCGTTTTTGGTACGTTTTGCAGACTAGAACCATTTGTCAAGGGGCTCCGTTTTTGGTACGCTTTGGACGCCTGAAATGTGTGTCAAGGGGCTCCGTTTGTTGTTACGCGATTGAACGCTTGAAACATTTGGCAAGAAGCTCCGTTTTGGACACGCTTTTGTTCACTTGAAACTTGTGTCAGGGGGCTCCGTTTTTGTTACGCAATTGGACACTTGAAACATTTGGCAAGGGGCTCCGTTTTGGACACGCTTTTGGTCACTTGAAACATTTGGCAAGGGGCTCCGTTTTGGATACGCTTTTGGTCACTTGAAGCTTGTGTCAGTGGCTCCTCTTTGGACACTTTTGGACGCCTGACATGTGTGTCAAGGGGCTCCGTTTTTTGTTGCGCAAATGGACGCTTGAAACTTGTGTCAAGGGGCTCCGTTTTTGGTACGTTTTGCAGACTAGAACCATTTGTCAAGGGGCTCCGTTTTTGGTACGCAGTTGGACGCTTGAAACGTTTGGCAAGGGTCTCCGTTTTTTGGACACACTTTTGGTCGCTTGAAACATGTGGCGGGGGCTCCGTTTTGGACACGCTTTTGGTCACTTGAAACTTGTGCCAAGGGGCTCCGCTTTTGTTACGCAACCGGACACTTGAAATCTGCGTCAAGGGGCTCCATTTTTTCTGCAATTGGACACTCGAAACATTTGGCAAGGGGCTCCGTTTTGGACACGCTTTTGGTCACTTGAAACTTGTGTCAGGGGGCTCCGTTTTGGACATGCATTTGGTCGCCTATAGCTGCTATAGAGCTTTGATCTTGGCTGCCTACCAAACCGCCTATATGACAGTTGTTTTCAAAGAACCCTGAGTACCCCCGCCAAGAAGCAAGCCACGTTAGCGTTTTTGTTGACACTCCCCTTTGTCTCTGAACAAATGGCCCTGAAAGTGAGAGCGCAGCGCAAGACAAGTTGCGCGTGCCACTGCCCTTGCTGGTCAACCCAGCCGTTGTCCGCGTAGTAGCCCTTGGCGCTGGCGGCAGGCTCGTACTCCACCTTCTCCTGCCACTCCCAGCGCCCGTGCCAGCTGCGATCGCCCTGCCAGTTGCTGCTTTGACCGCCGCCACCGTTGCGCTGCCAGCTGCTGCCTGCGGTGCGTTGGCGCTTGGCTGCGCCCCAGCGGCCCCCCTGCCGACGACCGCGTTGGTTGCGCGGCCCCACGGCTGGAACAGGGACGGGCATGGGCTTGCCCTCAGTCCCCTCCTCAGCAGCAGCAGCATCATTTTGGCCGCCTGCCCCAGCTTCGATGCCCTCGCCGTCAACGCCTGGCAAGGGCACCTCCTCAGTCTCTTCTTTCGAAGCCTCCACCAGGAAGTTGGAGCGCACGTTGCCGAGAAAAGCTTGGCTGTGAGCCGCTGTGAAACAAGGGCGCAGTGGCCGTTTTGCGCACCAAGCGGAAAACAAACGTGGCCTGCAAAATGGTGCCTGCATCAAACTGACAACACGAATTTACCGCAGACCTCATGTTTGGGGGTGGTCTTGGAAAGCCGCTGTTTGAACAGGGGTTCAGTTGCAGATATAAAGAGAGCCCAAGCACGCAGAGTCCGTCAAGCTGAAAGGAGTAGCAGGTTCTCACAATCGCACTCCTTTGCTGCAGGCCCGATGTTGGCAACACTTGGCTCGCGGCTAGCCTTTTCCCCCTTTCAACACCCTTTGCGCGCAGAGGACCCCACAGCGCCACTTGGCTCCCAATGCCCCTAAAAGTTTGCAAGTGGCCTGTACATCACACAGTGCTCACTCCAGAAACGCCAGCAGCTATTGCCGGGCTCTTTTCGCCGGCATCTTGGCTCCCATCATCGCCGGACTCTTGCGAAGCCATGCGTGCCAGAGGTGTGTCGTCAGGGACAGGCTTAGCCTTTTTGGAAGCACTTTTCTTGGCAGAGACTCGTCGCTTCTTGCGAGGCCGCGGCTCTCCTTCCACGCTGGCCGGCGCTGCCATCACAAGAAGCCGCAGGTGCTCCAAGTTCTCTGAACTTAACTCCATCCACAAGTCGGCGCACTTGGTGCCCCACAAGACTGCTACGTCACGGCGGCCTATGGCCTGGCCTTCAAACTCAGCAGCGCCGAAGCTGACCTCGACAATTCTTCCAACTATCCATTGATCGTCTTCATCTTGCAGCATCCGTGACAGGGCGGCATCGCACGCCTGCTGGCGGTCGCTGAGCACCTTGTCCAGGGCGCCGGGTTCACTGCGTGCTTTGCCCTCTTCTCTTGGAGCTGCATGGCATGTCCGGCGCAGTACATGGTGAAGTGGCGGCACCATCTTCGGATCCGCACAAAGAAGCGCCCTTCAACTTCCTGGATCTGAGGCAGCCACGGCTTTCCCTTTAGCCTGGGGTGCTTCACCACCCAAGCCTGCTGCACGCCTTCAGCTGCCATGGCCACACAGAGACGCGTTCTACTGCTGAGCGCGCTCTGGGAAAAACGATCAACGGCAAAACTGTGGCTGCGAGCGCCGGCAACTGCCCTGCACTGCCCTATTTGCGGGCGATTGTCCCTGCAAGTAAACAACCCACCTTCATGATGCTTCGTGATTCCAAGGCAAGATGAAATTGACTGATTGCATGCTGCAAGCTCTCGGCAATCAAACACCCGCAATTTGGATCGGCTTTGTTTTTCTCAAGAACTTGCACGGTGGCTTAGTAATGGAAAAACAAGCAGGCGTCGGCTTCAGGCCTGGCGCTTTGACCTCTTGTTGGGCCTGCCTTCCTCAGGCACAAGTGTGAGGTCAGCCACTGGCTTGGGCGTGGCCGGCTTGAACAAAACAAGAGTGTCTCCCGCGTTCACCTTACGGGTGTTCCTCGCAACACAAACCTTGCCGGAAAACTCAGTCTCAAGCAGCCCGGGGGCGATCTCCCTATTGGTCTCAGACTTCTGCGAGCTGTGGCGCAGCCAAAAGAATGGGACCACATACCCTGACGGCGGGAGGATGCCGACAACCATCGCTTGCCCGAACACGTTCGCTCTGCCTAAGGGCACACTGCTGCCAGATGTGGAAGTTTCCGTCTTGACATCAATGCGGTTGGAGCACGGCACAAGCACCAACTTGTGCTTTTCAAACACAGCAGCGGCCTTGACTTCGCGGTTGGGCTTGCTGAAGACGGTCAGCTTGCAAACCGAGAAGTACTTCTCGCTCATCTCGTGAATGGAGACGATCGCCTCGCTTTTCACCTTGGCAATGGCGAAATCCTCTGCCTTTGCTAGCTTCCGCTTCCACTGACCCTCCAAGAACGAAGAAGCCGCTGCTGCCCATTGCGCGCCGTCCGCCTTCTGCAGCAAGACCTGGTCAGAAGCCAACTTGACCAGCTTGCCCTCCAGACCGTCAGCCTTGCGCACAACTTCTTGGCCTTCTTCAAAGCCGGCCTCCTGCAAGAGCGCGGGCCCCTCAAGCTTGCCCTTGCTGTCAAACACCAGCAACCTTAGATTGCATGTCCGAGGGTATCAACAATAACTCGGTTTTTAAACTGACAAAGGCAAGGAGCTGCGGGGCTGGCGCCGCGCTTGGACCTGCAGGTGCGGCAGTGGAAGGCTTCACGATCGTGCCAGCCCACGGCGAGGCCACCTCAATGGCCGCAGCTGAGCGGAGCTCAGACAGCAAGAATTCGCCAGCCTCCTCTGCCAGCTCGATGCGCTTGAGCTCCTTGTGCTTGGCCAAGTTGCACTGGAGTTCGCCCAGCAGCTTTAAGGCAATCTCAGGGCGAAGGGTCTGCGAGGTTGTCGAGAACAGCCTGAGCCTGAAGGAGCACTGCCTCCGCCTTGTCCGCCCTCTTGAGGCACTCCTTGTTGGTGATGGCGCGCTTGACATCGGTGACGCTGATGCACTTGTCTGGCCCGCAAAAGGCGAATTTCAAAAGCATGTGCCGGAAAATAAGCCTTTGGCTTGGGCCTTTGCAATCGGCTGCCAAGGCATCGTAGAAATCCCCGCATATGGTTCTGGCAGGCCATCCATGCGAACGAATGTACATGTCGGATTCGGTGAAGAAGTGGCCATCACGCCCCCCGCTGCACTTGAGCATGAAGGTGAAAAGAAACGCCACAGCGGATGCCCCGTGGTTTTCTGGCGCCAGAGATCCATGGATCTGAGCACTTGCCGGGCCAGCTGCAATTCGCCTTCAGCCTTTTGGATTTGGCCGGACGCGTTTCCCGCTGCTTGCGCCAAGGATGCGATCTCCTGAAATCGCTCCGCCACAGCGCACGGAATGACCCGCCACTTGATGCCGTTTACGCAAGCTGAGTGGAACTGAGCGTCCTTGGCTTGAAGCCGCTCCAAATGCAAATGGCCGTCAACAGTCAGCGACGCATCCGTGCGCGGCACTCCTGCCAGAAGAGCCCTGCATGCCTGGTTGAAATGGCTTCCAGCGACCGAGGCAAACCGCAGCCTGGATGGGTTGCAAGGGGCAAGGGGAAATTTGGAATCTTGGCTTTCCCTGCAAATTTGCTGGTTGAAGCTGCGGACCTGGTCGCCGGGCGAGTCGGGGTGGATCTCGATCGCCAAGCCTTTGAACTCGCATTCGGAATAGCCCAAGCCAGCAATGTCCGAAATCAATTCATGCACGTGGCTAGCGGAAACTCCCGCGCCGTCGCGGTTGCTCGGGTGAATTCCTATGCAAGAGCAATGGATCACCTGCGTGTAGAGCAAGCCCCCTCTTCTCAAGGTCTGCGTATAAGCCTTCCATTGCCTGAACCAAGGAGCCGTTGCGGGCCTTATTCAAGCTGCCTTCCACCATGCTTGCCACATCCTCTGGCAAATCCATGCAGGGCGCCTACACGTAAGTCGCACCGCGAGCCTGAAGAACCCTGCGGCGCAAGCGGAGCGAGCATTAAGCCCTGCAGGCGCAAGTCTGAAACTCTTTTCGGGAGACATGAGCTATACACGGTCGCAAACACGGCAGCATGAAACTCAGCTGCAAGCTTGCATTTGTCAAGGGTTCAAAGCCCGCCGGCGGAGCTGCGCCGTAAACCAAACACAGTCTCCAAATTTGAGAGCTTGCCTGCGCAGAAAATGACACACTCTTTCCCTACAAAGCCTGCACGGCTACACTCAAAACGCAGTGTCTGCACGCGCAGGCCCTGTCTCCAGCTCAGCAAGCTGCGCGTGACACTAGGAGCCAACGCGAGTGCGCAGCAAAGCATTCTCCAACAACCTGCCCGAGATCGCCGCCCAAAAAACGCTCATGGCTCTGCTTCTCCATAAGCACTGCCTTCCATTCAAAATTCCGTCATGTTCTTGCAATCAAACCGTGAGACTGTAAAAGGGTGTAAAAGGAAACTCGTGGAACCCTGTCAAAATTTAAATGCGATGGTTTCGCAAAAGCCGTGGCGTTTCTGTTTACAAAGTTTACAAGGCACCCGTTGCCCAAAAAAACGGCTGCGCGCTTGCGCAGGTCACGCTTCAGTAAAATGCAACAGCAGCGGCTCAGTTTGCACAGGGCGCGGGGCTGGCGACCCGCGCCGCGCCAACTCCGCTAAGTAGACATAGCCTTACAAACGGTAAGTGAAATACGCGTCGCACTTAGCAGACTTACCACCTCGCAATAACTCGATATAGGCAAGTTACAAGTAAGCTTGCTATGTGGGGCTCGCGCTTGCAGCTATCCTGCTTAAGAAAAAGCATAAGAAGCTAGTGCGCAGCGCAACTGTGTGCCCGCTAGCGTGTCTTCATGCTGGCCGGCGACAACTATGTAACCAACTGCGGCATGCCAGAAACCTCCCTTAGCGAACGTGATAGGCGGACTTGACTCAAATATAACTGCGCATGGCCTGCATACTACCTTACAAAGCTACCTTCACCGTCTGACCCACACACTTAGCAAGAGCGGCGGCCATCCAAGTACTGAGCACCAGCGGGGTTACTGACCACCGATCTTGGCCGAACAGGGAATGTTCCAAGGAAGCTGATCTACTTTTGATCCTTTGGGTTCTAAGCGAGGCCGGGACCAGGAAATCACACAAAGAATCATGTGGGCAACTGACAAAATTGCTGGTTGGACCCCAAAAATGGTGAGTCCCATTTGTTTGGCTCCACTTCAACCACTTTGAAAAGGGTACCTCGCAGGAAAAATCCCCATGTTTGGGTCCCTGAATGACGATCCAAAAAAAATTGCTTGGTTTTGTTTCCCTGAAAACCAAGCAAAAGCAAGCAAAAGACGCCCGCGAGCGAGACTGGCGCGGTGGACGCTCGTGACAGGCGGAAACCGCCCGCGAGCGAGACTGGCGCGGTGGACGCTCGTGACATGGGGAAACCGCACGCGAGCGAGGCTGGCGCGGCGCATGCTCGTGACATGCGGAAACCGCCCGCAAGCGAGACTGGCGAGGTGGACGCTCATCACATGCGCAAACCGCCCGCGAGCGAGACTGGCGCAGTGGACGCTCGTGCCATGCGGAAACTGCCCGCGAGCGAGACTGGCGCGGTGGGCGCTCGTGACATTCGGAAACCGCCCGCGAGCGAGACTGGCGCGGTGGACGCTCGTGACATGCGGAAAACGCCCGCGAGCGAGACTGGCGGGGTGGACGCTCGTGACAGCTGGCGCGGCGCATACTCGTGACATGCGGAAACCGCCCGCAAGCGAGACTGGCGAGGTGGACGCTCATCACATGCGCAAACCGCCCGCGAGCGAGACTGGCGTGACTGGCGCAGTGGACGCTCGTGACATGCGGAAACCGCCCGCGAGCGAGACTGGCGCGGTGGACGCTCGTGACATGCGGACATCGCCCGCGAGCGAGACTACGCTCGTGACATTCGCAAACCGCCCGCGTGCGAGACTGGCGCGGTGGACGCGAAACCGCCCGTGGGCGAGACCGGCGCGGTGGACGCTCGTGACATGCGGAAACCGCCCGCGAGCGAGACTGGCGCGGTGGACGCTCGTGACACGCGGAAACCTCCCGTGAGCGAGACTGGCGCGGTGGACGCTCGTGACACGCACAAACCGCCCGCGAGCGAGACTGGCGCGGTGGACGCTCGTGACATTCGGAAACCGCCCGCGAGCGAGACTGGCGCAGTGGACGCTCGTGACATGCGGAAGCCGCCCGCGAGCGAGACGGCGCGGTGGACGCTCCTGACATGCGGAAACCGCCCGCGAGCAAGACACGCTTGTGTTCTGCGGAAACTGCCCACGAGCGAGACTGGTGCGGTGGACGCTCGTGACATGCGGAAACCGCCCGCGAGCGAGACTGGCGCGGTGGACGCTGTGACATGCGGAAACCGCCCGCGAGCGAGACTGGCGCGGTGGACATTGTGACATGCGGAAACCGTTCGCGAGCGAGACTGGCGCGGTGGACGCTCGTGACAGGCGGAAACCGCCCGCGAGCGAGACTGGCGCGCTGGAGGCTCGTGACATGCGGAAACCGCCCGCGAGCGAGACTGGCGCGGTGGACGCTCGTGACATGCGGAAACCGCCCGCGAGCGAGACTGGCGCGGTGGGCGCTCGTGACATGCGGAAACCGCCCGCGAGCGAGCAACCGCCCGCGAGCGAGACTGGCGCGGTGGACGCTCGTGACATGCGGAAACCGCCCGCGAGCGAGACTGGCGCGGTGGACGCTCGTGACATGCGGAAACCGCCCGCGAGCGAGACTGGCGCGGTGGACGCTCGTGACATGCGGAAACCGCCCGCGAGCGAGACTGGCGCGGTGGACGCTCGTGACATTCGGAAACCGCCCGCGAGCGAGACTGGCGCGGTGGACGCTCGTGACATGCGGAAACCGCCCTCGAGCGAGACTGGCGCGGTGGACGCTCGTGACAGGCGGAAACCGCCCGCGAGCGACTGGCGCGGTGGACGCTCGTGACAGGCGGAAACCGCCCGCGAGCGAGACTGGCGCGGTGGACGCTCGTGACATGCGGAAACCGCCCGCGAGCGAGACTGGCGCGGTGGACGCTAGTGACATGCGGAAACCGCCCGCGAGCGAGACTGGCGCGGTGGACGCTCGTGACATGCGGAAACCGCCCGCGAGCAAGACGGGCGCGGTGGACGCTCGTGACATGCGGAAACCGTTCGCGAGCGAGACTGGCGCGGTGGACGCTCGTGACATGGCGAGCGAGGCTGGCTCGGTGGAGGCTCGTGACATGCGGAAACCGCCCGCAAGCGAGACTGGCGCGGTGGACGCTCGTCACAGGCGGAAACTTCCCGCGAGCGAGACTGGCGCGGTGGACGCTCGTGACATGCGGAAACCGCCTGCGAGCGAGACTGGCGCGGTGGACGGAAACCGCCCGCGAGCGAGACTGCCGCGGTGGACGCTCGTGACACGCGAAAGCCGCCCGCGAGCGAGACTGGCGCGGTGGACTCTCGTGACATGCGGAAACCGCCCGCGAGCGAGTGGCGCGGTGGACGCTCGTGACACGCCGGCGAGCGAGACTGGCGCGGTGGACGCTCGTGACACGCCGGCGAGCGAGACTGGCGCGGTGGACGCTCATGACATGCGGCAACCGCCACGTGCGGTGCGCGGCTCCATGTGAACGCCATACTTGTCCTTTTTGCCGCACACCTGGCCCGAACAAACGGTGCCAATGTGTTTCTAGGACGAACCCTCTCTTCAGAAGCTGTAGCCTCTTGGGGTTCGCCCTACTTATTTGGAAGCAGCCTGGAAGCACGTTGACATGAAGATGCTGAGCGCATGAACATCCGAACAGCTGACCCCGGTCTACGCAGATCGTGGTAACACTGTGTCTCAGACTTGTTTCGGACAGCGTCAGACCCACCAAGTGACCGAGGCTTGTCCACACCGAGCCCCCCGCAAAAGCGCAGCGCCGGCCCCGTCTCCACACACCTGCGGCGAATCCACCCAACTTGCCATCCACACGCATTAATTGACAACGTGCGCGGCCCTTTCCACAAAGTCACCAGTTGCAATTGGTTGCGAATGGGAAAATAGGTGGAGAAACTAACGAATCCAAGCAAGCTTACGAAGCAAGTTTGTGAAGCACGGCTCCATGTGACAGCCCGGCATTCCAGGTGCGCCAAAATTGTCATTTTTGCCGCACACCTGACCCGAACAAATGGCGCCAATGTGTTTCTAGGACGAACCCTCTCTTCAGAAGCTGTAGCCTCTTGGGGTTCGCCCTACTTATTTGGAAGCAGCCTGGAAGCACGTTGACATGAATATGCTGAGCACACTCGGCCCAAACAAAAGGGCGCATGAACATCCGAACAGCTGACCCCGGTCTACGCAGATCGTGGTAACACTGTGTCTCAGACTTGTTTCGGACAGGCGTCAGACCCACCAAGTGACCGAGGCTTGTCCACACCGAGCCCCCCGCAAAAGCGCAGCGCCGGCCCCGTCTCCACACACCTGCGGCGAATCCACCCAACTTGCCATCCACACGCATCCAATTGACAACGTGCGCGGCCCTTTCCACAAAGTCACCAGTTGCAATTGGTTGCGAATGGGAAAATAGGTGGAGAAACTAACGAATCCAAGCAAGCTTACGAAGCAAGTTTGTGAAGGCCACGTGCACGGCTCCATGTGAACAGCCCGGCGTTCCAGGTGCGCCAAGATTGTCCTTTTTGCCGCACACCTGACCCGAACAAATGGCGCCAATGTGTTTCTAGGACGAACCCTCTCTTCAGAGAAGCAGCCTGGAAGCACGTTGACATGAATATGCTGAGCACACTCGGCCCAAACAAAAGGGCGCGTGAACATCCGAACAGCTGACCCCGGTCTACTCAGATCGTGTTGTAACACTGTGTCTCAGACTTGTTTCAGATGGGTGTAGAGCGAGCTTATGCCTTGCTTCCAATTTGGGAGTGGTAGTTTGTGCGGATCCATTTTCGGATTTCTGCGATTGGTTCTTCATGATGAATCGGATGACTTCGTGCCTTCCATGTAGTGCGGGGCCTGTCATGCCCGTGCCTTTGCCTTTTTCTCTGTGCTTGGTCAGAGCACAGGCTGCTGGCTGCCAATCCGGCTTGAGTCGCGGTTGCTGTTGATTTCCCAACTGTGAACAACTTAAATCTTGGTTTGCCTTCGGACCCTTGAGCCGGAAAACAACGGGATCCACATGCTATGGGGAGTGAGGCTGGTTTGCTTTTGGGTTCCCGGGCTCCTCTTGTTTGCGGTTTCCGTGGGCTTGCCCTCCCGTGTCCTCCCCAAACCAATAGAAAATCTCGGCAAACACGCACATGAGACACCTCACACCCTTCCCCGGATTCGATCCGGCACGTGAGGGCAGGCGGGCGTCCATCCCCTTTGACAGGACTTGAAGCGAGCCAGCAAGGCCGGCTCCAGAGGGGATGATTGTACACCCTGAGCAAAACGTCTTTCCGCGTGTCCTCAGGTGCCAAAAGCCCTTCGGGAAAGGCACCCTTTGTTTTCCGACACTGAAAAGACAAAAGCAAGACAGCCCACGGGTTGGGGGGTGGTATCACTGGCAGCAAGCAGATGTCTCTCCTCAAGCTGCATGAACTTGGCGAGAACCTCAAGGTCACTCTCTGAGCTTCACCAACTGCAACAACAGATCCGACATCGAGAAATCTTGGAGCAGACCCCCTCGCCGGTTATGCAGCTGGCATACGGTTTGTGCCCATCCACGCCTAAAACAAGCAGCAACGCCAGTACCTGGCCGAAGTTTGATGTCTGAGGGCTAGACCAACAAGTCCCTGCTGTTCCAGACATCGCACTCCTTGTCTGCCCCGTCCAAGGCGGCCTGGCGCGCAGCTCAGTCCGCCAAGACGAGTGGCCTCCCACTAATTCACATGGAACTTGACGCTCGGGACCCGAGACGACGTTTCCTTCAGAGTGGCCAATTGTTTGGTGGATTCCACCCTCAGGAAACCCATTTTTTTGGACATTGCGTGGTTTATTTCAACCCAAAAGGAAGCCCAACAAAGACGTCAAGTTGAAAAGGACCTGGTTTCCATTCGCCACTTGAGCTTCCAAAAAGCAACATGGGCGTGTACCTCAAAACTGCTGGTCTCCTTTTGGATTCCCCCTTAAAGCCCCCCCCCTTAAAAAAAAAAAAAAAAAAAAAAAAACTCCTAAAAAAAGTGACAGATCCAAATGGCTCCTACACCCGACTGATTTCCTCGGAGGGAAAAAACAAGCCGCCCAAACCGGGGCCAAGGCCAAAACGACCAACCGGGCCAACGCCCCCGGCCTGGAAGAGCCCCACGGCAACCTCGAAGGCCTTCTCCTGCAGCTGCGCCGCCTGCGGCTCGTGGCTGTCCTCGCGCAAAGCGTCGGACGGCGTGTCACGTCGCGCGGCTGCGGGCGTCACGCGGGTGTCGCGGGCGTCAAATCGGCGGGGAGGACGAGATTTGGTGTCCCTGGGTTCAAGGGAGTCCCCAGGTTCCCAAGAAAAACCCGATGGATGGTTTGCTTTCATGGAAGCCCAAAACGGTTTACGTCGACACCATATTAAGCAACCAACCAGTGTTTAAAAAAAAAAAAAAGAGGTGGGGGCCCCTCTAAAAGTGGTCTGATTCCACTAAACCCAGGGAAAAGCACCCCCCTGTCAATAAACTGGGGTTGATTAATATGGGGTCGACATTAGGTTCATTTCCAATAGGCAAACCATCCCCTATGGCCCTACGGTTTCCTTTAAGGGAACCTTCAGGTTCCCAAGAAAAACCAGCCCCATTCAGAGGCCAGGAGCTTGCTCAAAGTTGCCCAAGACTCAGCCCCCGGCGCCGCTCAATTCCGCCCGCAGGGCGGAACAGAAGGCCGTGCCTCGCTCCGGGCCAAGCCCCCGAAGCTGATGGGCGCGCCATGCCGAGGGAGCCCTGACTCTGATCTCAATGGGCTGTCCTCAGATCCCCCGCTACAAGTGACTAACTTCTGGTGGGTTAAGTGGAAATCCAACCACTAGACACTAAAAAGCGTTAAAAAGCTAAGGGGATGGCTGGGAACCACCAAGGTACATTGAGATCAAGACAAACAGGAGCACTCCGGCAGAGCATGGCACAAAAACACACGGCTCGTAGAGGAACCTCCTTCGGGGCACGCATGCCTTGACATGACCAGGGCTTCTAGATTTTTCCCGCACATCCCTCCGAAGGCGGGCGCGGGCGCGCTCCACTCACCGAAACGAACCGGGTGTCAAGGCCATGCCCTTTTCCGGCCACTCGTTTTAGAGGAAACGTGGGGAACCTTCGCGCAGGTCCGGTGCCAAAGCTCGCGGCGGCAGAGCGCGGATTCGCTGATCTCGCCTCAAGCGAGAGCTGGCAGCTAAAGTGTCGCGTCCTTATGGTGGACCTGGGGCAGTCCTTGTTTTGAGGGTACCCTGTGGCAAAGTCTTGAAACAGTAAACCAAGTCTTGTTATGTTTTTGTTTGGGGGGGTCCACCAATTTCATTAAAAAACATCCCCAGCCAACCGACATTCCCAGCAAAAGCAGTGCCGAAAACAGGTGCTACTGGCTTCTAACATCAGCATACTCTCCACTTCGGACACTTAGACCCCTGGTGGGCAAAATGATCCTGGGAGGCATTCCTGCGACAAGAAGTTGGTGATAAATGGGGGGTTTCTCAAAGTCGCAGACCTTTTTGGAGGATTCTAAAGGGATGCCAAAAGGAAAGCTATCAAACAAATGAACCGTAGACCAACCAGGAAAAATTGACAAAACCTCGTGTGCTGAAAACCTCGTGTGCTGAAAACCTCTGAAAAGACCGAACGCCAAACACTGCCACACATTGGTGTGAGTAAACTCAAGAGACGCAGGAAGTGATAGTCCGTCGTGACTACCTTGTGATTGCTGTTTTATCTCGGGTTTTTTGTGTTTTGTTTTTTTTTGGGGGGGGGTTCCATTGGTACTGTGGATGCACGAAATCTTGCACCACTTTGAAACCATGAAAAACCATTGTTGTTTGGTGTTTGCAGGGGAATCACCAGAAACCAGAGTTTCTGAGGTGGTGCGAAATGGATTTCTTCCATTCACAGGTCCACAGAACCAGCTGCAGAAAGGCTCGACGGGCCTTCCGTGGATTCGCCAGCTGCAAGCATCTCTCGCCACTGGGACAGGTCCTGAATCGACTTCTTCGAAATCCCTCTGATCAATGTGGGTTGCTGTGGGGACGAGTCAAGAGATGCTCCCTCAAAAACAAGGTAGAGGTGCATCAATTCATTTGGGTGTGGGTCAAATATGGGTACCTTGAATGGGAACCCTGGCAAATGGAAGCAAAGAACAAAACCTGCGGTCCATATGGTGGTCTAATTTTGGGCCACACCCATGTATCAGGATGCTGATCCAGCCATTCAGTCCTCGGAAAGGTCCAAGCCGTTCTCGCCTGCACCGAAATCAAGCCCCCAAAATCAAGCCCTCTGAGACCCTGATCTCAAAGGGCTTCAGAACAGCCCAAAGAAGTGTGAAGAAATGGATGTGAAGAATTGGCAATCCATGTAAATGATGGGGGTTTGTGTCCACCCATGTGTGAGGGTCTGCCCCAGTACAATGCTGGGCCAAATCGCGAGCCTGAGGACAAATCCTGACCTGAGAATCTTGGGGAGCCTTCGGGCGTTTTCACCACACCGTGGCATGTTGAAAAGAAGATTCCCCAAACTCACCGTGGCTTGGATGATTAAAAGGCCTATCCCAACTCACAAGAAAGGGACATCCACTCCCTTATTGGCATTCCTTGCCAACCAAGGATCGTTCTTGTTCCCTTCTCCATCTGCAATGACTGCAATCTGCCCTTCTAAGCGTTGAAGGGTGCAGTTCCCTCCCACAGGTATCTGGCAGCAAACCTTGACACTGCTACAGCTGCTACAGCAAAGACAACAGACGACAACGACAACAAATCACCACCACCACCACCACCGCCACCACCGCCACCACCACCACAACGGCAACGGCAACAACAACGACAACGACAACGACAACGCCGACGACCACGACGACGACGGCGACGACAATGACGACAACGACGACGACGACGACGACCACCACCACCACCACAACAACAACAGCGACACGAAAATCACAACGACACTGTGCGTGCTGTGCCCTTCGAACCAGCCTGCCACCAGCCGGCGGATCAAAGGCCTCAGCTCCTGCGAGCTGGGTACCAATGGAATCAATGGAGAGAAGGATTTCTTGAAGGATGTCTTGCCAGTGGGACTCTTCATGCTATCTTCGAAAACTGCGCAATGCCGGAACACTCCAAAACAGCGCACGGCACTCGTGCAGCTCCAATCTTGCACCACGCGCACACCTCTCGTAGCCTTTTAACTGATGCAAGGTTCCAGGCTGTGTGGGCCTCGCCTTGCGTATCAGCCAAGGAAGCCAAGCACAAACGGCTTTGGCGGAGCAGAGACTGCACATGAGCCTTCACACTGGTTTTTGAACAATCACAGCTGCTCAGAGTTCTCGGCAGGCCAAAAGTGGCGGGCAATCGATGCCTTGGGTTTCTAATCTTCCATTACTTGACTTCTCCAAATGGCGCTGGTAGGCTGTGGCTGGCTCGAAGCGAGCTGTGCGCGCCGCCGCAGCGAAGTACAGTGACAAGCAGGCGCTCGACGTTTGAAAACGAGCGCCAGGGGCAAAGCGCGCTTCCGAACTTCCTGGTAATGTCAAGCAGGTGATTCATGATTGAAAACAAACGCCAGGGACGCAGCGCGCTTCCTTTCTGGAGCCAGTTCTTCAGCCGGCGCTGGGTATCGAAGCATCCGATTCCGAGCCATCGACTCCTCCGCGCGCTGGGCCGCGAGCTCGCAGCCCTGGAAGGCTGCAACGCCGCCCTCCGGCGGGAGCCGCTGCCTGGAAGAAGTCGAGTCCGAGCGGCGGGGGGAGGGGAGGGGAGGGGGGGGGGGAGGTTGGGAGGTACTCACTGGCTGGGTGGATGGCCCAACAAAAGTTCAAACTTTGTAATTGCCACTAAAATGGTCTTCCCAAAAAGTTTAAAGTTCATGAACTCAGGAAGTGAGGTTATGTGCGAACAAACCAGCAAAAATGGGGAAACCAGCCAATTTCGGGGGGTCGAGTGGGCCAAAAGGTCTGACTCTGACTCGAACATTCTTGGATTGCCCCAGCGAGAGTGGAATGATTCGATTCTGGCAGCTTGCTGCGGCTCTGTCTCACGCACGCTTTGCCTGGGCCGTGTCATCGTTCACCTGCCTCTACACTACGGTGTAGGTGAATCTTCTGTGGGGCGGCTGCATCATGTGCTTAACAAAGTCAGACTGGCACGCTTGATATCCAATTGTTCATCAAGGATTGCGGTCACGACCCTGAGGATGTACCCAAACGAAAGGTCCCCCACTAGTTGAGGATGGACAGGTGGACACCACATCGGCTCTTGGATTCAAGCTCAACAGCTGTCACATGAGTTGCTTGACGTGAGAAAACTGGGTGGCCCCCTTGTTTTGTGGCTGCCCTTCTCATCCTCCCCAACTAACAATCGACCAGCAGTAAGTTGGCCAGTTGCTCATATCAAAGGCATCTGAATTCTAAAACCTCTAGTCTAGTTTCTAGCACTCCATGCATCCGTGCATAGGTTCGCTCCCTCAACCACCCACAGTGGAGGATGGGCATATAAGCACAATGTGTCCAGTCAGACCAGCCAAAGGTGACAGCGATTGGGGCGGAGAACATTCCGACCTGCGCAAGTCCTCAACGATAGCCCCCTCGCCTCACATTTCTCCTTGAGGGAAACATGGCCTGCAAGCACAGCGAGCTGCAACAGGCTCAGAACCCCCAACAAACCAACCAACCAAATCAAGGGACTTTGGCAACGACTCTGGTTTGCTGTGTTGCTTGAACTAACAAAAGAAAGATATTTTTCTTGGCTAAATTACTTGCTTCCCAACAGGACGTGGAAAAACTGGGTAAGCCTTTTGGTTTTGTGATTGAAAATCGGGCGCCCCCTGTTCGTCCTCCCAATGACTACCTGCAGTTTGGTCTGCTCCTCACATGGCACAGCTCACTGATGCTTGGGTTGTGAAATTCCCTTGACCCTTTCAAGACGTGTTGTCAATGTTGACCCCATATTAATCAACCCCAGCTTATTAGGGGGGTGCTTTTCCCTGGGTTTAGTGGTTGGAATCAGACCACTTTTGAAGGGGGCCCCCACTCCCCTATTAATAACAGGGATCCTTACATTATACACCACATTGCAACTTGCAAATGGTAGTTCCCCTGTATTTTGGTGTTGAAAAAGCCACATGTTGCAAATGGTGGCAAAATGGAAGTCTTTTAAGGAGCCCTGTGATAAACTGGCCGGTGGCCTAAAAATAAAGGGGTCAACAGTACCGCGAAAGCCTTCGCCTTGCTGCGATGGCCGCGAATGAAGTCCTGGAGCTCCTGCAGGCCGTCGCCTCAGCTTGTGGACGGCGTGTGCCGTGCTGCGTTGAGTTTGCTTGCACCGGGCTCGATGTTGATGTTAAGACCCCCCTGCAAAAAGTGTTTAACTTGTTGGAGGGGTTTGGTGGAAAACGCTTGCTGTGGTGTATTGAACAGCCATGGTTGGTCCAAGCGCAAAAAAGATCTTCCAGAGGCTTGCACCAACTAACTCAGTGCGTCTATGAAGACGACATCCAGTGTTCACTTGGCAGGCGAGCATGCAGTGCTGAGAGAGTGCACTGGTGCACTTGAGCAGGCGTCCTTATCACTTGGCAGGCAGGCGTGCAGCACTGAGATGGGTGCGCTTGAGCGGGTGTTCTTACCGTTTGACAGGCGTTTGCCAGTGCTGAGCGGGCGCAGTTGAGCGGGTGTGCTTACCATTACTTGCCAGGCGCGGGTGCAGTGCGTGCTGAGCTGGTGTGCGGGCGGGTAACCACCCCATACCTTTTAGAAAGTCATATGATCACTGGTGCGTTTGAACATGTAGAACAATAGGTGCTTCGCTGGCCATGAACAAAGTGGGTGTGTGTTTGTGGGGCGGGTCATAGAGTCATTCGTGCGAAGCCAGCCAAAAATGGATCCACTAGATTCCAGAGAATCAGGCTCTCCAGTGAAATCACCTACTGTTGCGCTGGCTCGGTGTCTTTCTGTGGTAGCTGTGGGCTTGACTGCACTGCAACTTTTCGAAGTCAACGGTAGTTCATGAGCCCCGCGCACTCCTCCAGCGCCTGGACGCAGGAGTCCACATCATACCTGAGCTCAGGCAAGCCTTGCGCTTGCGCGCGCCTTGCGCAGCGAGCTGCGGCTTTCGGGGCACTGGACGTTGCGAAGCCAAGAGGTGTCAAAGACCTCAGAGCAGGGCCAGCAGCGAAAAACACCATGGCCAGCAGCTATAGTACTCATCTAGGGGTTGCTTCCTTTTCCATTCTTTTCAACCATCGTTCTTTTCAAGAAACGGATCTGTTTCCCCTGGGTTTTTGATGGTTTCCTGCGGAAGATTCGGATCCCTGGAAAGAATGGACATGGAAGGTTCCCCCAGAACTAAGCCTTCAACCGCAATCTTCATGACCGCATCCTGCCAAACTCGCACCCAACTCCCGAATCAGCTGAAGACGAACCGAAATCTTTCGAAGCTCCGCCTTGAAGCACATGGCGCGCTTCTCTTCCATGTCCTCGATAGATTCGAATCTAAAGGGTAGGCAACACGCATGCAGGTGCTTGGTGGAGAAAACAGCTGAAATAACGTCGACCATTTCTTGGTCCAACCACACATTTGGCTGTCCCATGCAAGTGCTTGGTGGAAAAAACAACTCAAATAACGTCGACCATTTCTTGGTGCAACCACTTGAAATCCACCCAAGGGGACGCAGGCGGAGAACCATGTGTCGGCGAGCACGGTGCCTTAAAAATTGGTAGGATTCCTTATGCTTCCCGTTAAAGTCACTCCAAAAAAGGTGCCAACTGAGTGTGTGTGTGTGTGTGCGTGTCCAAATAGGGGAATCCCCCAAAATGATTGGCTTCCTTTTGCTTTCCCTTTAAAACACCACCCAGAAAAGGATAATGTTGACCCTGGTTTAATCAACCACTGTTTATTAATATCCTGGTTTTAGTGGGGTTTTCTCACTTTTGGAGGGGAACACCCCCATATTTAACAAACAGGGGTTTATTAATCCGGGGTCAACATTACCCTCAAATAAAGACAAAAAAAAACCAACAACTCAAAAACGGACCCAACCTGAAATCCACATATGTGCCTGTGCGGCATCCAAGACCAGCGTCATTTGCTTCTCCTGATGGGGCGTGACTCTGAAGCTCGGACCCGAGTGAAGGAGCCTTTGGTTCCCCTTTTCATAGGATGCTATGCTTCCCCCCAAAGCTCCCCCCCAAATCCTGAGTCTTTGGGGGGGGGGGGGGCATAGCATCCTTTCACCTTTGGTTTTGCCTTGGAACCCTCGACAAGGATAACAATATTGCCAAAAAAAGACGGACCCACATGAGCCATGGAAGTGTCCAAAGTTCGCAGCGGACGTTGGGCTCGTCCCCGGTGGCAAATTGCGTGGTATGTCCCGAACCCCAAACGGACCGCGGACTGGACACTTTGTCCGTGAGACAAGCTGGGACCTGCTCACTAAGCCTAGGGTGAATACTGAGAATCTTGATTTGGAGGGGGGTATGACAGAATGATCTGAGAGGGGGGAGGTATGACAAGTGCTGGGTATGTATGTATGTATGTATGTATGTGTGTATGTGTGTATGTGTGTATGTGTGTATGTCTGTATGTGTGCATGTGTGCATGTGTGTATGTGTGTATGTGTGTATGTGTGTATGTGTGTATGTGTCTATGTGTGTATGTGCGTGTATGCGTGTATTTGTGTATGTGTGTATGTGTGTATGTGTGTATGTGTCTATGTATGTGTGTATGTGTATGTGTGTATGTGTGTATGTGTGTATGTGTGTATGTGTGTATGTGTGTATGTGTGTATGTGTGTATGTGTGTATGTGT
>CAUJNA010000118.1:196351-241351 GCA_963377175.1 Effrenium voratum
ATCCGGCCCAAGTCAATCTCAAACAAACTGTCCGCCTTGTGCAGCTCCTTCTCTGCTGCCACGGCCTGCCGCAAGAGCGAACACAGAAAAATCCGCCCATCCAAGCGATGTGGGTCAAAGCCAATGGGATCCCATTTTGGGGTAGGTGCACCACCCCTTTGTTCTAGTCGATTTTAGTGGGGATTGGGATGTTCGCTGAGGGTCCGGGATTTTGACCCATGACCACTAAGTGGCTGTGGCTTAACATAAAACCTTGAGTCAAGGTGCAAACACCTTTGGAAGGTAAAGCAGTCATTGGCCAACGCTCGGTTTGTGAAGCTTTCGGGAAAGCCTGTGGGACTACGGATGCTTGGCAAACCAATTCCTAGTCATCAACACCTTGACGCGGTCCTAAGAATCCTTAGGCGGATACGGGTCTGTCTGTTCTTGGACTGGGTACCCCTCGTTTTCTGGTTTTCAAGGGAAACCAAAGGACAACCACTCATTGTTGAGGGGTCTGTTTTTGAGGGTATCCTTTTTTGCTGCTGTTCGGAAAACCGTTTGGCCATTTTGGGGGTTGGGTTGGGGGAAGCTCACCCATCGATTGATTCTTGCCCGAAAAAACCTCCGCCTGCCGGGAGCTCCGGATCGTGGACTCCGCCCAGCCCTTCCTGAGCCCAGATGTTGGTTCTGAAGACGCTGGCGCTTGTGGGGGCGTCTCAAACTACTGTGGATGGTTGCGAAATTCAATTTGAAACCATGGGAAACCGTGGGAAACGTTGTCATTTACAAGGGAATCATCAGAAACCAGAGTTTCTTAGGTGGTGCAGGATTTCGTCCATCCATAGTAGGAACCGGGCACCTGTTTGGATGGCTTTAGAAGGGAAGCCAAAAGGAAACCACCTAACTACTGTGGATGGTTACGAAATCTAATTCGCACCACGAAATGAAACCATGGTTGAAACCATTGTTTGTATTTACAAGGGAATCATCATTGCAATCTATGACCTGACTCCTCACATCTGATGAGTTTGTCAGGGCACGGCTTGCTGATTTGTAACTTGTCACACTTGGTTTCTTCTCAGACTAGGAATCGGGCAGCTGTTTGGATGGTTTTGGAAGGGAAGCCAAAAGGAAACCACCTTGCTTCTTCTGGGGTCCCAAACTAGGAATGTTCTGAATTGCCAAATTGAGGTGCCCTGCTCTCACAACTTGCTGGAAAGGCGCAGGTGTTTCCAGCCCGGAATCTGTCTTTGGAGTCTGTTTTACCCTTTGTTTAAGCCCCAAAAGACGGGTTTGGCGTGTGGGGAGTTCCAAAAAACCAAAAAGAAACCGCACCGCACCGCTGCATGGGCCGGGGCGAACACCATTCGGCCGGCTTCAGAGCCGACAAGGCGGCGCACCTCGGCGTAAGACGCCAGCTTGCGATAGGCAGGGAATGAGTTGGAATGATCCCTGTAAACCATCCCCTTTGGTTTCCTTTAAGGGAATCCCCAGGTTCATTTCCTCGTTCCCTACTGAAAACCAGCATGCCCACGGAAAAAATATGGCTTTCCAACTCGCATGTTTCTTGACCGTCGCGCACCCCTCTTGTGGGTGTAGAGTTGGCTTAGGATGGTGGTGGATTTAGGGGTCGTTTAAGGTTGGTTGCTTGCTTCATTTGCTTGCTTCCCTTGATTGCTTGCTTGCGCGCTTGCATGGCCTGCTCGGCTTGCTCGGCTTGCTTGGCTTGCTCGGCTTGCTCGGCTTGCTCGGCTTGCTCGGCTTGCTTGGCTTGCTTGGCTTGCTTGGCTTGCTTGGCTTGCTTGGCTTGCTTGGCTTGCTTGGCTTGCTTGGCTTGCTTGGCTTGCTTGGCTTGCTTGGCTTGCTTGGCTTGCTTGGCTTGCTTGGCTTGCTTGGCTTGCTAGCTTGCTTGCCTTGGGCTTGCTTGGCTTGCTTGGCTTGCTTGGCTTGGCTTGCTTGGCTTGCTTGGCTTGCTTGGCTTGCTTGGCTTTGCTTGGCTTGCTTGGCTTGCTTGGCTTGCTTGGCTTGCTTGGCTTGCTTGGCTTGCTTGGCTTGCTTGGCTTGCTTGGCCTGCTGCTTGCTGGCTTGCTTGGCTTGCTTGGGCTTGCTTGGATTGCTTGGCTTGCTTGGCTTGCTTGGCTTGCTTGGCTTGCTTGGCTTGCTTGGCTTGCTTGGCTTGCTTGGCTTGCTTGGCTTGCTTGGCTTGCTTGGCTTGCTTGGCTTGCTTGGCTTGCTTGGCTTGCTTGGCTTGCTTGTTTTGCTTCGCTTGCGTGCTTGCAAGCCTCGCTTTGCCTTGCTTTGCTTTGATTTGATTTGCTTTGCGTGCTTACATGTTTCCTTTGCTTCCTTGCTTGTTGCTTGCAGGCCGCGGTGGAAAAAGAAAAGAACAATCGAGGGCATAAATCATATACCATTTTACTTTGTGGCCAAAAAAAAGCACCGCCTGCCGAGTGTGTTGACAGCCTTGGATATCCATTTCGGTCACCACCTCATCTGCAAATGTTTCGTAAGCAAAAAGCGGCAATGACTTGATAGACCCGTCTGCACCACAGGTCGGACAACTTGGGTGGTCTCGTGGGACTTGTGAAAGAAGGCTGGGTGGTCCCCCAGGATTTGCGAACGCAAGCAGAGTGGTCCATCCCATCCTCAAAACACCAATGATTCGCTGGTGCTCCGTGGGTAGAGAATGAGGGAATGAACCTGGGGATTCCCTTAAAGGAAACCATAGGGGATTGTTTATGGGGCATTCCCTCATTCCCTGCTGAGCACCAGCAAGATGATGTTGTTGCCAGTTGTCTATGCAAGCTCGATTGATGCTAGTTGGTCTTTCAATCACTTGCACGCAATGGATGAATGCACTGTTCACCCGTAGAGCAAGAACGTGAAACGCGCATTCAGCCAACCACTGACAAATGCGTAGTCCAACAGAAATCCTCATTGATTCCTGTCAATCAGCTCCGTTCGATCATTGAATCCACAAAAGAAGCCTCCATACCAGCAAGAAAAGGATTGCGGGGTATCTGCAACAAAGCAGAAACAACAACATAGAGGAAAGACCCCCCCAAAAAAAAGGACCAGGCAAAAACAACAACGTGATAAAAGACGCCTAAAAACAAAGCAGGCCGACCATTCTCGCCATCGAGATCTCGCCGCCCGCTGGGGTGCCCAGCTGTACTGCCTCAGCCTCCGCCGCGCTACAGGCCTGCGGGATCGGATTCCGCGGGCCGCGGCGCAAAAGCGGAGGTCCTCAAAATTCGTTGTCCCCGCAAAAGCGGAGGTTCTCGAAATCGCTGGTGGCCTCCAAAGGGCTTGAAAGGGATTAGCCAACAATTTTCTTTGGAGAGAGCTCAAAATAGAAAAAACCATTGCGACGGGGAAGGACGTGTTTTCCTGGGGATCTCAGTCAGTTCATTCCCATCGTTGGAATTTCCGAGAGACACCAAGTGGCCACTTTTCATGTTGCGGACAAACCCATACGGCATGTTCCAATGCACAAATTTGGAATGCAACATTCCAGTGCTGCAGCGGCCTGCAGGTATCTTTCCTCGACGCCCTCGCAACCTAGCCACAATTTTGAGACAAACACAGATCCTCCATGCCTGACACCAAAAAAAACAAAGTGGGGCCAACCGCTTGTTTAAACATGCTTAAACACCCCTTGTTTAACAACCTCAACGTTCTTTAAACAAAAAATATAGGGTGGCACGACCATGGTTCAGCTGTTTGAATCAACTTACCCCTGAAAAAAAACGAAAGGCGCATGTCTTTGACCAGGGGACACTGGCTCGCGCTGTGCCAATGCCGCATGAGGCCTCAGATAGAGAGACGCTTGCGAAGGGGAGTGGGCAGGTCAGCAGAAGAACCCAAAATGGCTTGCCTTTTCGTGAACCTTTATTGCCAAACAAGGCTCCAACAAAATGACACGCCCTTGTGACCACAGCTCATGGCTTCCCTGATGTTGCCAGTCTGCGAGAGAACATACTTGGGTGCTCGGTGCCAAGTTGGCAAAAGGTTCTCCACCTGGCTTAATTATAACCCACGAACCCGACTAACTCAGGTGGGTAGCTACTTACTAACTTGGCCGAGCACCCAAGCATGGGCTCTATCTCGCCTGTGCGAGATATGTGCGTGCAGGCATGCGCGAGCGTGCGTGCGTGCGCGCACGCGCGCTCTGTGAGTGAGTGCGAGCGTTTGCAAGGAGGGTGGGTGTGCGGATGGGTGGGCGGGTGCGTGTGCGTGTGCGTGTGGGTGTGGGTGTGCGTGTGGGTGTGGGTGTGTGTGTGTGTGTCTGTGTGTCTGTGTGTCTGCGTGTCTGTGTGTCTGTCTGTGTGTCTGTGTGTCTGTGTGTCTGTGTGTGTGTGTGTGTCTGTGTCTGTGTGTGTGTCTGTGTCTGTGTGTGTGTGTGTGTCTGTGTGTGTGTCTGTGTGTCTGTGTGTGTGTGCGTGTGCTCGTGTCTGTCTGCGTGTCTGTGTGTGTGCCCCTGTCTGTGTGTGTCTGCGTCTGTGTCTGTGTGTGTCTGTGTGTGTGTGTGTGTGTGTCTGTGTGTGTGTGTGTCTGTGTGTGTGTGTCTGTGCGTGTGGGTGGGGGGGGTGTGGGTGGGTGTGGATGTTGGGGTGTGCGCATGTGTGTGTGTGTGTGTCTCTGTGTGTGTGTGTGTGTGTCTGTGTGTCTGTGTGTCTGTGTGTCTGTGTGTCTGTGTGTCTGTGTGTCTGTGTGTCTGTGTGTCTGTGTGTCTGTGTGTCTGTGTGTCTGTGTGTCTGTGTGTCTGTGTGTCTGTGTGTCTGTGTGTGTGTGTGTCTGCTGTCTGTGTGTCTGTGTGTGTGTGTCTGTGTGTGTGTGTCTGTGTGTGTGTGTGTCTGTGTGTGTGTCTGTGTGTCTGTGTGTCTGTGTGTCTGTGTGTCTGTGTGTCTGTGTGTGTGTGTGTCTGTGTGTGTGCGTCTGTGTGTGTGTGTGGCTGTGTGTGTGTGTGTCCCTCTCTCTCTCTCTCCTTCTCTGTGTGTCTCTGTTTGTATCTGTGTGCCTCTGTGTACTTCCAAGTGTGTGTCTGCGCGTGTCCGTGTGTGCGTGTGTGCCTGTCCGTGCGTCTCCGTGTCTTCGTGTCTCTGTTTCTCTGTGTCTCCGTGTCTCCGTGTCTCCGTGGCTCTGTGTCTCTGTGTCTCTGGGTCTCTTTTGTCTGGGTTTGCGACACTGTTGTGTGTGCGTGTGTGTGTGTGTGTCTCTGTGTGCGCGCGCCACTCAAATGAGTCTACCCTCTCCAGCACACCCCGGGCCACCCTGCGAATACCATCGGAGTACAAACGATGCGACACCTGGCGGAGCGAAAGTCGAGGTGCCACGGCCTCAAAAAGATCCAACCAGGTGAACTCTACACTTTCGCCAAACTATTCACAAAAGGATACAATGGTGTTCGCATTGCTCTTCTGGCTTACGGGACATCCATCAACCTAGTCAAGACTTCAGGAGCTCCTTTGAAGGCCAGGGCCAGCGTGCTGGTTTGAAGCCCGGTCGAGCAGTATTACAAGGACAACGTACAATACCCCAAAACCAGTGGATTTGCCCACCCCTGTGCAGGATCCTGTTAAAAACTAGAAGAAAAAAAACGAAATGAATGAAATCGCAGCATGCACAAATGAGAAACTAAGCAGCGACACAAGAACGACAAATAGATGTGTGTGTGTGTGTGTGAGGAGAGGGGTCCCCCCTTTGGACTCATACCCTAACACACGCCTTCTGAAGGAGGGGCTTTGGAACAGCCCGCCTCTGCGTGCTGCACCAGCATCTGCTCCACGGTGTCTGCCACATCCTGGAAGACTCGCAAACATATTTGCGCCATGACCAAACCGCTTATGTAGACCATGGTCTTGGCCACCTTACTAGGAGCCTTCTTGTTTAAGAATCCCTCCCAAGGAGGGCATGACTGCGCAAGTAGACCGGGTGTTGCGGGAATTCGCCTTGTTTGATCGCGAGGTCAGAGGTGCCTGGAAGCAACCGGAACCGGCAAAGCCTGCTTTCTTATGGGCTGTCCTGATAAACAAGCCTGTGACAGACTCCATGAGCGGTGAATCAAGCCTCAATTGAGTTGTTCGCGGAATGGATTGGCAGTGAGGAAAAATGATAAGTTGCAAAGGTGACAAAGGTTTTCCACGCCAGAGCTCCGCATCAACGTAGGGGTGAAACCACCTCACCCAGGACACACACACCTTCACTCGCAGCTTGACGTCGCAGTGAAAGACTCGCAGGGTGCAAAGTGAACACACACAACAGGCTGCAATCACAAAGAAGCCGTACCATAACACTGCAAAAGAGAAGGTCCAAGAAGAAAACGGCTGGCCCAAGTCCTCCCCTAATCAACCATAGGTGGGCTAAGCCTCAGGGAGAATGGGCGAATAAATGGCTTGCCAGCGTCTCGTCCTGCTCAAGCTCCTCCGCCAGCACAGCACACCTCGGGCAACCGCCGTTTTTGGACCCCGCCATTTGGGAGGCCGTCCTTTTTGAGGGTAATCTTTTTGGGGTTGTTTTACAGTCAGGGAACACCACCATTTGTAGGGCCCCCTGCTTTAAGACACGTCCATTGGCAGCCTAAGCACCTTTGCCGCTAAAAAACCACCTGCTTCACCATGGAGTCTTGCGAGTCAGCCGGTGCCCCAAGTGCATCCTTTGCTTTGCGGGACCCTGTTCCTCATGCGGCCTGTGAGTCTTAACTCGTTTGAACTATTTCGGGGTGGTTTTAATGGGAAACGAGGAGGAAACCCACCACACACTTGACCTTCGTGCAATCGTATGGCCCTTCTGTGTATCACACCTGCTTGGCTTCTTTGTTGAGCCGTAGACAAGAAGAGAAACAGAACGCCATAGCAGTCAAAACCGAAGGCACTGCGATACAACCGACTGACCCATCGCCTCACCTTGATGTTTCCATTTGCCCTCATCGTCTACAAAACTATGTCCATTGCGCTAAGTCTCCGTCATGGACTTCTACGCGGATGGATATCTTTTCGGTGAGTGAGTCAACACCTTCACATTGCCAACACGAAGTCCTTCACGTGCTTTGTCGCCATGACGGCAGTGGGTGTCAATCACAGATCCGAGTCCAACATGACTCGAGTTCACGCAGCATTCATGAGTCTTGAATGCAATGGCTCCGGCTTTTGTTTGTGTAACATAGAGGCTACGGTATACAAGTTGATGAAGGTCGAACGAAACGTGTGTCTGCTTTTGCCCTTGGTTTTCCATATATATATATATATATACAAACACACACTTTGACCTTGTTGCAGTCATAGGTCTCACAACCATTTGGGCTCACGGCCCTTCTTTTGTATCATACCTGCTAGGCATATACTTTGGATGGACGAAATCCTGCGCCACTTCAAAAGCACACCCAGTTTTGTTGGTATAAACAGGGAAATCATAAGAAACCAGGGTTTCTGAACGGTGGTGCGAAATGGATTTCTTATTGAACTGTTTCCTTTGCATTTGCAGAGAAAACATCTCGGTTGCATTCTGCTCCCCTGCTGAAAGTTTACCTTTTAGTGGTTTAATGGAAAACCCATTAGTCAGCAAAGAGTTAAAGTCCTAACATCCCTTGGCAAAATGCGGGGCGCCATTCCCCACATAAATCACCTTTTGGGGTGAATTCGGTGGTGTGAATTCGGTCGTTATGATTCACCCAGATTCTTGGGAGATATTTCCAGTAGTGAATTCGTTGCCCTTTGAAACCACCAGGCGAAAAAAAAAAAAAAAAAAAAAAAAAAAAAAAAAAAAAAAAAAAAAAAAAAAAAAAAAAAAAAAAACATTTCAGCAAATGGAAGTTAGGTGCGTTGACTTGTCGCAACCTGAGGGAGCCGCTGCTCCGCCCGGTGCCGCAGGTTGGTCACCACCGCTTCCAACGGCAGCGGCACCGCCTCGGGTTCTCGGAGCATGTGGACAATGTCGAGGCATGCGCCGGCACCCCCCCAAACCGTTTGGTGTGTGATTTTTCGCTTTCCCGGAAAAGAAAACGAAGAAAAACAAAACTGCCAAGTGCACAAAGCTCCTGTAGAGGAAAGTATGTCTGTCTACAGGGGTCTGTGGCCAACCAATTGAGACTCGAACCCCGCCTTGTGGTAAAGGGAAACCAACTGCTATGAGTTGCTAAGGTCCCTAAGCTTCAGAAACCGTCGTTCTTTGGCCTGGCGAGACCTCAAAGCCTGTGCGCTGATTCGCTGATTGGTATAGAGAGTCACGTTGACACCTGATCCTTCTCTTCTTGAAGAACACCCCTATGTTTATCTAGAGTCTAGAGGGTTTTTTCATGTGGGGTCGACAGTATGGCATTTAATAAAACAAATAAAGAAGTAGCGGCCAAAACCCACTGACTTTTGCTTCTACCAGGATGGTCATACCACCGAATCACCTACCAAATGGCCCTTCACAAATCGGTTTCGGGCGCTGCGATCGACAGACAATGTGGTTATCTGCTGCTCAGTGCAAGATACCGCCAGGGCTCCACTGATCTGCAAATCGTTTGATATGCGCTCCCTGGTCATTGGCACACACCATGGTGACACCCAGTATGCCATTTGCCCTTCCTCCCACTAACATGGCACCTGTGGGAGGGTGCCTAGAAGATGAATTTCCTCTTGCCCTGTCAGGCGCCATGTTGGTAGGGAGGGTAGATGGTGCGTTTGAGAATTTCTGCCACCTTGGAGGTGCATAGGTGTCCTTTTGGAAAAATAGATGGCCCTGGTAAATGGAATCAAACCCATCTAAACCAGTGCCCTCTCATTTTTTGACCAAGCTAACCTGAAAAGGACACCTATGCTGCCACCTTGGACGTGGTGTTGTTCTTTGGGCCTCCCACCCCCTCAGAGGTGGTCTGCTGGAGCTTTGCGGCGCTCTGCAGGAGTCCCCTGCGCGAGCACGGGAATGAGGAAATTACCAACTGACAATCAAAACCCGGTAATAAAATGGTTGACCCAGAACCATGTAAGAAACTACAAAAGCGGCCGCAGCTGATTCTGGCTGGGACTGTCCCTTACTAACCTTCATCTACCCGGGTTTCGATTGTGGCTCAACTGGAAATCGAGGGAAGAAACCCCAACAAGAGTTTGGATCCCCAAAAAGCCGAACAGAAGCTTCTTCTGCAAAGGACGTTCTTTTGCAGGCGCCGTGTTAAGCTGCGGAGTATACGTAGTGGGAAACAATTGGGGTTTTTCAGTTGCCATGTTAAGCTGCGGAGTATGGTGGGAAACAATTGGGAATGCTCAAATAGGATGGCTCCACTTCTATTGCAACACAGGGGTCACTGGATTTCCCCAACTCAAACGTTGATCAATTTACTGACACGATCGATAGAACCACTGGAAGCCTCCAAAGCGGGAAATGGCTCGGAAACACTGCGTTGCGCCTGGCGTACTGCCGTTCAAGTTGAGCTCGTTCTCGCATACACGAAATGAAGCCCTGGCATTGGTTGGGGGAGCAGGAGATAGAACCCAGAGGGAGACTCCGTGGGAATCAAACCCTCGCTTTTTTGGGGGCGTTTCTTTCGTTGGGCCGACTTCTTTCTGCCACCAACCCTTCAAAAAAGCAAAAAGCCCCCGCCACTCACAATCAACTGGCACAGTGCCCTGTGGAGGCCGCATGGATGGCTTCTGAATATGGACCTTTTGTTGGATGGCTTAGAGAAACCCATTGGAAAACAAACCTTGTCCTTCTTCTGTTCATTTCCTCTTTTTGTCGAGCGGGGGCCTCCACCATCTTTGAGACACCACGTCTCTTGTTCTTCCTCCTCCTCCTCCTCTTCTTCTTCTTCTTCTTCTTCTTGGGAGGGGTCTTCCACCATTTTGAGAAACCACCTGCTTGCCCCTTGGAAACCGCAAAAAAAAAACAAAATCGGCGTTCCCCGCGTGCGAGAACCGGCTTAAGCCTTCGCTCGCCTCGAGCATCTTCCTGGAAGGCCCTAAACGCTGCGCCCAGAGGAGCTCGAAGCAGTCCCACATCTGCTCCTCAGCGCCGCAGGTCACCGAGCCCTCAAGACAGCGGGAGGGGGGGTTGGGGGGGGCAAGAATTTGGGGGGGGTTGGGGGGGGTTGGGGGGAGGGGGGTTGGGGGGGAGGGGGGGTTGGGGGGGAGGGGGGGGGTTGGGGGGGGGGGGGGAGTTTGGGGGGGGGGAGTTTGGGGGGGGGAGAGGGGGGGCGGCCATGGGGTCCCCATATCCTACTTTGGGGTGGACAAAGCCCATTTCGCACCACTTTGAAACCATCGTTGAAACCATTTGTTGGAAGGTTACAGTCCCAACCAATGTGCCACGGTGAAAACTCCGCCGATGGTCGGTGGTCATAGCTCCTTTCACAGGAATATTTGTCATTGTTCAAAGGTTGCTGATCGTCTCTACCAAACTGGAAGGGTGTGCTGACCATGGCAGGTTTTTGCTGACGGGCTCCCACCACTTTTTGTGGGCAGGAGAAGAGGTGTTGCGCTTGGTTGCAAACGAAGCGATCGAGTCATGGCACTCCTTGAATGTCAGAGAGTCATGGGGAGCTTCCGGCACCTGGCACAAAAAAGCACGGTTCAGTGCTGGTCGTCTCTTCTCACCGGCGGCAAAAGGACATGTCGCTGTGAACTCCGGATCCAACACCAAAACACATTTTCCTCCAACATGGAACCCAGCCGCGCGGGCGGGGTGGGCGGGCGGGTGGGCAAGCCACGCCCAAGCTACCATGTCCCTAACCAGAACTCCAATCGGCAGCTCCGGAAGGTTCCATCTTGAGCAAAAAAGCTGGAGACCCCCAGCTCCCCTCCGGCTCCTTTCCACCCACCAGCTAGTAAAATGGCGAACCCAAGGCATTTTACCTAGGCCTTACCCTTTTACAAACAGCAGCTATGGCCAATGGGAATCCAATTGCCAGCGCAAACCATGCCCAACCAAGCGAATGTCCTCGTCCCATCCACCGGTCTCGCCTCTTTGGGCGCCTCAGCCGCTTCGCCCGGAGCTTCGGCACCCAACGCGGCTGCTGGCGGCGCTGGCACCGGCGCGGGCGCGGGCGCGGGCGCGGCCGGGTAAGCCGCGCCGTCACTCGCCGCAGCGTTTGGCTCCGGCGCTTCTTCCGGATCTTCGGCACCTGAGCAGGAGATGCTCTGAAGCCCCCATCCCCAAGGATTGGCTGCGGGTGAAAAAGTGGGGGCAGCCCAAAAAAATGGATTTGCTGGTACATGGAAACAACCAACACCTCCAGTCCCTCGGCTCAAGTTGCACCCAGCTGTCCTCACACAGCATTTAAGCCTCGCCTGCGCCGGCGCCGGCGCCTTTGTCGCCTTCCGCCGTCTCCGGCTCTCCCAGCTCCAGCATGCCGAAGAAAAGACGGCCGCGGCGTTCTTGGGGGGAAATCCGTCCGTACGCGGTCCCTCCGGTGTCGGGCGTGTTGCTCTTTTGGGGAGCGGTGGGCCCTGTGAGCGGTTCTGTGAAGGAGTGTGGTGGTGGAGTGGAGCAACTCAGGGATCAAACCTTGGGGAGTGGCCTTTTGCTCGCGAAAAAGGGAAGGAGTGGTGGTTGATCAACTGCGGAGTGGAACTGTTTGCACCTGGGAAGGAGTCGGCACGCTGTGGCCAATGAGGCAGGCTGCCGGATTGCAGTGTCAGTCTTGCGGTGTCACAAAATACGACCCTAGAAGTGGCGGGTGTCGTTTGGCTTCCCCGTGAAACTCTTGGGGTTGCCCTCAATACTTGGAGAAACAAACTTGTGTCAGTGTCACCTCGTGAGCAATGAGGATCGCAAGCTCTCTCGGCGTGTCACATCTGTGGGCCACGCAATGAACACAACAAACACGAGTCCGGCACGTGCAAGCATCAAGCAAATGCATCCGACTGAGCCATGCTTGCAGTTCTGCAACGGGTCTAATTTCCAGCACCATCGAGCATTGTCCAACTGGCAGCTTTGTCCAGTGCTCAGAGCTCGCCCTTCTGAGATCTTAAATCAGGGGCCCCGGGTTCGCAGACCGAAGACAGCCGCACGCGCGCCAGCGAAGAAACATCGCGGCGCAGCGCCCGGCCAAGCCGAGGAAGGGCAATCCACCTCTTCCACTGCAGGAAGCGCAGCCTCTGGTTTGTACCAAAGGCTTCTTTTTCTTTCATCAAAAAACTGCAAAAGAACCAATGCGCGGCTCTGTTGCTTAAACATCTTCTCAAAACCATGCTTGTTCGACTTACAAAGAACGAGGCCCCTCACAAAACTCCCCTGTCTTGTGGATTTCATCCAACCCCGCAAAAAAGGAGAAAAAAAGAAGAACAAAAAGAAGAAGAAAAAAAAGGAGCTTTCGGCTCCCCAGCGTTTTTTTCCCGGGCGCGCTCCTCTCGCTGCCCTTCAGCTCAGCGCGAAGGGCTGCGGCGCCGCGATGGCGAGGCGCAGCTTCTGCGCCAAGTCCTCCTGGTCCTCGCGGGGGACCCTTGGGAGTCTCCGTGACCCTGGAAAAATGGGGGCATGACCCAAGAAAATGGGGCATGACCCAACAAAGATGGGGTCATGGCCAAAAAGAAATGCTGTCACGGGCACATTTGAAGGCGAGAGGAACCATTCGTGGCACTGCAGGGTCCTCTGATGAAAAGGGCCGAAATAGAATCTACCCCAAAACAAGAGAAAAAGCTCCATCCTCCACCCCTCCCTCTCTTTTTTAAAGGCGCCTCGTAGGGGGGCACGTCCACCACCCAGAAGCAGGTGTGCGCGGAGGGCAGGTGCTCCAGGTGGTCCGGCATGAAGCGGATGGAGAGCTTCTGGCCAGCCGGGAAGCGCTGGGAGGCGGGCAGGCGCCCGATGCCCGTGGAGAAGCGCAGGAACATGGACAACTCCTCGGGGATGTTTCTGGGCGGGGCTTCCGCAAGCACGAGCAGCCAAAGGATCAGCATGAATGTTGTTTTGTTTTAGAGTTTATTTTTCATTTTATGCGTATTCTATATTTTATTGATTTATGATGTCTTTGTGTTTACTATTATTTTTCACTGATTGTTGTTGTTTCTCTCTTTTTGCTTTTTTCTTTTTGTGTGGGGGGGGGGGAGCCAAAGGGGAAACCACTTTTTCTTCTTCTTTATTGGGGGGAAGCATGTGCCGAGCACAAGGAGGGAAAACAATGGGAAAATGTGGTTGTTGTTGTCTTTTTGTGAGGGAGGGAAGCAAGAGGGCTTAAAACACTATTATGTGTTTTGGTTTGGGGGGAAGGGAGGCCAAAGGGAAAGCCACATTTCCAGGAGGGTCCTTTTAGGAGGGTCCCCTTTTTTCAGACATGTCGGTGACCCTTGTGGAGCTTAAAAATCGGAGGATCTCGGCTTACAGGTGGCTTTCCCTTGGTGTCAGAAAAAAAAAAATCATTTTAAAAAATAATAATAAAAAATGTTTTGCTCCTCCGCTGAGAAGGTCTCGATCACGTTCCGGAAGTATTGGATCTGAGTCTCATAGCCATAGCCAGGCTTGAACTCCTTGGCGAGCGCGATATGTCAGAAGTGTCTCCGAACTCTGTCTAGTTTGCCACCATCAAGGCTGTTCAAGAGGTGCAACACCTCTTCTAAAACCCTCTCTAGGTTTCATTCTAGAGAGGGTAAAGAGCTCTTCGACTTCCCAAACCCTCGCTCTCTCTCTCTCTCTACTTTTCTCGAAAGGAATCGTGTTTCGTCTTCCAAAACCCTCTCTCTCTCTCCGCTTTTTCTCAGAAACATATTTGTTTTGCTTTTTTTGCCAGGTCTTCAGGGTCTTCCCCCCCCTCTCTCGGAAAAAAAAATATTCCTCTTCCCCGGATCTTTTTTTCAGGGAAGCCGCCAGGTTGGGCAGCACCACCGCGGCCGTGAGCTCCACGCCCTCCAGCGTCTCCACCACCTGCACACCCGTCAGCGCCTGCCACATCTCCAGGCGCCGGCCGTGGGCGGAGAAGCCCTCTGCCAGCGCGTCGTAGGCCAGCCACCGGTCCCCGCCGCCCAGGAACTTGAGGTACAGATCCCACCTCATGGAAAAAACGGCTCGGGCCAGAGAAAAAACGGCGCGGACCTTGTTGCGGTGGTTTTTCTGCTCTTGTTTTTTTTTTTTGTGGGGGGGGTGGTTCCTTTTTGAATGTTCTTTTGGGACTCCCTTCGGAACCCAAGCGAGGTTCACCCGCCCCCGAAGAAAAACCAACAAAAAACAAAGCAACGTGGGATTGACCTCCCACTAAACCCCCGCAAAAGCGCGGCTTTTTCACTTTCCATCTAAACCAAGCCGACACTACCAAAATCGTCTCAAAGGCCACGATTCCATCCCAATTCAGCCTCCAGTGGCTTGGATTGGTTGGGTTTCCTTCCCGACACACAAGGACAAGGCTCGATTTCCCGAAACCCCCGGGCCCCAAAGCACATGTTGGGCGCCTGCCCCGCCCCCAAACCGCTCCCAGCCCTCCATCCGAGCCGCAGCAAGACCCACTCCAGCGCCGCCCCCTGCAGCTCCGGCCCCAGGCGCTGCAGAAACAGCGAGCTCTGCGGCTCCAGCATGGCCGCGATAGTCTCGCGGCTCTCCAAGCCATTGACCTCGGAGCGTTCGTGGAGCTCGTTTCGTGGTTGAACCCATGGCCCAGGACTGCATTTCGGGGTTACGGTTAGGGTTTCATGGCAAGGAGAATTCAGGTTCGGGGTTAGGAGGGTTTGCGTGGAACGGCTCGACGCTGGACGCCGACGACGCCGACCGCCGTGCTTGTCACTACGTGGCGGCGAGGGAGAGAAACGACCGCCGCTGAAAAAGGCGTGCCCTAAAAAACTCCCCAAACGATGTTCAGCGAAGGGTCCACCCAAATCAAGTTCATGCCTGAAATAAGTTCTAACGAGTTCTACCAAATGGGTTCCGGCAAATGCTACATACACACGTGATTGTCCTTTGGTGGGTCCATTGTGACATGCTCAAAATGAGCTAGATGGTTTAAAGGGAAACCACTGGGACCCAACATGATGCGTGAAAAGCCCTGGAAATGTGGCAACAAATGGCAACTTCTGGCCTGGTCAACATTCTCAGCTCGGAACCGAGAGACCATTGCGCTCCTCCTAGCATGCGCTGAGCGAAGCACACATCCTGTTCAACTGCTTCAAGTTGATTCAAAGAGTTGACACCTGATCGAATAATTACCGGCGTCATGCCTGGACCACAGCAATCTCGAACTAGGTCTAAAAACACAGGGTTCGTTTGGGCGACAACCAGGTGCAAGGCGCAAAAAAAGGAAGAAGAGAAGAGCGCGTCCTGAGTCCGTTGTGCCAGCATCCATCGGTAGCCAGCCTCTTTCCTGGAGCTAGCTGTTGCTCGTGCACCAGCCAAATCTGCTGGACTTGCAGCAATTCTGCGTGTCTAAGCTCTACGCTGGGGATCGGCACCTGAGCAGTCTGCTTTGCCTGCTCCCGCGATGGCGATCAAGAGCCCGAGAAATGAATTTGTGTCATAGAGAAACCCTCAAAACTAAGAGTGGCCTCTGGCTTCCATTGAAAGCAACCCCCAAAAAAGGGCGGCCGCCATTTTCCACCCCAAACAGAGCACCCGGAGCCTCAAAGAGGAGTGTTCAAGAACCACTCGCCAACACGCGCCGGGCTCACGTCGCAAACGGCGAAGCAAGTCCAGAAGCTCGCTGCGCGCCCAGTCCTGAGCCGCGTGAGCAAAACGCCTCCTTTGACAAGTTTGGCCCTCGTTTGCGAGTTTGAGGAACAGCGCCAGGGGCTGACCAGCAATCTTGGTTTGAAACCAGCACCCTCCCCGCCAGGGGCTGACGAACAATCGTTGCCTGAAACCAGCACCCCCCCTTCCCCCCCGGTGAAGTCTGGAGTCATAGTTCCGGGGCGGGGTAAGAGGGAAGGAGCTGTCCTTGTGCCCAACACGCCGTCCGTTGCACAGGCGGATAACAAAATCTTTGGGGTCGTTGAGCCAGACCAAAGTGCCAATCGGGGAGGTGAGCAAACAATGCGCAAACAGGTGGAATGCCGGGCGCGAGTTCACAAGGACTGTCCTGTCTGGCGGTTGCCATTCCTACGAACATGCGTCTGAAAATTGCGGGACTGGTTTCTTTTTGGTTTGCCAGCAGCAACCAGACAGTGTTCCCCTCAAAATGACGAATCAAGCTTTCCGTAGACTGGATCCTTTTTAAGCCTGTTCAATTCTGGGACCATTGTCCAACATCTTCACCACCTCAGCACCACCAGCTCAGCATCACCAACATCACCAGCATCACCAGATTGACGTCCCCGGAGAAAAAAAGGAAGAAAAAAAAAGCAACAGGGTCAAACGAAAGGCCCCTACCCGCGTCTTGCGGGGACCTATCCCAGACCCAGGAAATTGCAAACCAACAACCTGCAGGCATCTGCAGCTAGGGATAGGAAAATGAACAAAGGCGAACCAAAGGTCCCCTCACAAGTCCTGCGGAGACCTTCTACATTTCCGGCGCAAACAGGATCATCGCTGTTGCATCCCCAGCATCACCAATTAGAGAAAACAACATGAATACAACAAGGCCCTTACCCAAGTCCTGCTGACAAGAAGCATCAGCAGGACAAAGCTTGATGATTGCATCCGTAGCACCCCCATCCATCATTTCTGGGGACCTGTCCAAAACAGGCGCAGAAGTTACAAACAAACAACAGCACAACCCGCCAACTGCGGGAGAGAACTTGAACACGCGGAAGCAGACCAAAGCTCAAGTTCTGTGGACCCTTTCCGAAGGAGTTTAAACAAGAAGCATTAGCAAGAGAGGAATTCCTTGCCTTAGTAGCACCCCCGCATCCATCGCTTCTGGTGGCCATTCCAAAAAATCACGGAAGTTGCAAACCAAACTGCCCGCAAGGGAAATTGAAAGCCAGATGAACAAACAGCGGCAAGCCAAAGACTCCCTCAGGTCAAAAAGCATCAGGACAAAGCAGCGATGGCCATCGCTAGCACTCCCATCCACTTCCTTCCTTCCGACGACCTGTCTGCTCACTGCCGTCTTGCGGAAATGGCGACATACACCAACGAAGTCTTTGACAAAGGCCCCCTTCCCAAGTTGAGCTTCTCCTGCGCACTGTGCGACACATAAAGAAAGGAAAGCAGCGCGGCCGTCTGAGCCGGAGGCCTTCAAGTGTATATATATATATATAATATATATATATATATATATATATTTGTACATATATATATATATATATATATTTGTATATATATATATATCTGTAGTTTTTGTGTATTACGCATACAGAAAGACAGGAAATATGTGTATTACATGTGTGTATATATATATATATATATTGCTGCATCCATCATAAGAAAGGCTTGTTGCGGAACAAGACCAAAAGCAAGGGTGGCGTTGAAGGGAAGCCAAAAGGAACCCAACCCATCGCGAGACGACACCCGGGGCAGCTGCATCTCCCTTCTCCTCGCGTAGCTTCAGAAGACCTGTGTATTCCCATGGGTGGCTCGTCTTTTTGTTGTTGGCTTTTCTTTAGGTTGGTGTTGAAGGGAATCCAAGAGGGAACCCGCCAAAACAGGAAGAGCAGAGAGAAAGCAGACTCCGAGAGAAGAGCGGTGCGAAAAGTGGAGTGAAGTGGGGTGAAAACAGCCAAAAGAGCTACGAGAAGAGCAAAGAGAAGAGCGAAGCAACGAATCAGGCCAGGGTGGGGCGGACCTGGGGGGAGTCAAACGCTGGTTTGGGGATGGGAGGGAGCTGGAACGAACCTCCGGAACGTTCCCTACAAGAACACCGACAATCGTAAAGGGCTCGTACCATAATCCCAAACGACAAATGCCGCACGCTTTGCGTGCTTTGTGCACTGAATTGTTTGTTTTTCAAAAGCCGCACCCGTGGAACACTGGATGGTCTGCTTTCCCTTCAAACCATCCCAGCTGGAGCCCCCAACTTCTGAACACCAAACGCTGCAAAGACAACCAAAGGACACCGTGAAGAAACCAAAGGAAAATAAGGGCAACCCAGGCAAACCTGGGGAAACAAAGGGCAACTGAAGGGTTTCCAAAGGAAACCAAGGGAAAGAAACCAAGATGAAACAAGGTCTGCCCTTGGCCTTGCCCATGCATCCACCGTTTTTGAGCGCAGGAAGAGTTGACATGGAAACAAAGGCCCCAGTGGGATGCAAGACTGGGCTGTTCAAAATGAAGGGTTGGAAAGCCAATCCGATTTTCCATTATCCCAGGAAAGCCACAAAGGGGACCGGTTCCTTGCGTAACCCCAGGTAAGGATCTTGCGGATTACCTTTGAACAGCAGTTGGCTGTGGCTCAAAATTAAACAGGAGGGGCAAACCGCAGGTGTTGGTCCATGTTTCCACCTACCAGGGTTCCATTTTGGTGCCGTTTCTTTTGAGCCATACCCACATGGAAACAAAGGCCCCAGTTTGGCTACGGATGCCAGATGAGTATCGCCAACTCTTTGAGGCACTGAGCTTTTGGCGCTCGATGCTTCCCTGAACGTCCTCCTCCTCACCTGCAAAAACGCATGCCAGGAAAAGTGAATACGGGCCCCTTACCTTTTGAATACGTCCTTTTTAAGGCAAATAGATGGGTTTCCCTGGTAGATGAGAAAAAACCACCAGGGAAACCAGGAATCGCCATCTATTTTTCTACCAAAACAACCAAAAAGGACACCTATGCCCCCTATGTGTGAACACGCCAGTGGGACATTTCAGAAATTCATCCTTGCTTGCCACGCGAAGTCTGGCATACTGCTATTGCGAGGCCACAAGAAGAAACGCGCAAGCCACGGGAATGACTGCCTGCCGGAGCATCGTCTGGTGGCATACGGCATATCCTGGCAGCACCCGCTTCTGCTTCGTGTGAGCCACGGCTCAAATGCCTGCTTTCCCCGAAAGGACATGGACAAATTAGCGTGCCCACATGGCCCTCCCAAATGGCCGTCGACTGGATTGTTTTGACCATCCTGGCTGTAGGCCATGTCTCATGTCTGAAAAACGACATGACATCCTTGTGGAGTGAAGGAAAAATCCTTTCAAAGGGTCAAACAAAGAAGAATGATGATTCATGTGTACTAACGTGGGTATGGAATTGAATTGACCCTGTGGTGGACACCCATGTAGGTGGGGAGTCATGTTCATCTTCAACCACTTTTGAGGTGGTCCCCTATTTTATCATGCTTGCAAAGGACATGTGAGTGTCTGCGAATTAATGTCTGATTGTCCATCGGAGCAAGGTATCAACTACATGCATTCACGTATCCCAAACTAAGCAGCCCGTGAACGCTTGTTGGGCCCCGAATCGAAAATCTCCGTACAATCAGTTTCTTTTCAAAGGGGTCCATAGGTGTCCGTTTTGGAACATAGATATTTGACCAAATCAACCAAAAAAGGACACTCATGCTTCAGTCCCCCGATAGATTCCCAAAACAGTGAAACGCGCCCGGTCAAGCCCGCCTCCCCAATGCACAGTCGAAAACAGCGCTGCCTCTCGAGGGCACGGAATCAAGCACAAGCTGACAGCCTGCTCTAAATCTTGCGAGAAAAAAAACAAAGAAGAAGAAGAAGAAGAAAAAAAACAGCTGGTGCAAGTGGGTGTTAAGTGAATACCAGTGAAAAGGCCGGTTTGGCCATGTTTTTTTTTCCCTCCCCATGAGCAACCTGGGATCGAGGCTGAAAGCCAGGGGCGCGTTGCCGAAGTGGACCAAGGCTCGCAACAGCATCGCACCCACCTTGGAACTTTTTCTCCGCTTCGGAGACTCGGGCAACCGATCGTCCTGATTTGACCGGGGGAACATCTGGATGTGGGTCAAGAGTTACCCCAAATCTTGGTTGAGGTTGGGTTTGGGGAGCAACAATTCAAACAAATCTTAGCAGTTAAGTGGATTTGGATTTCAACCACTAAACCGCAATAAGCAAAAATTGTAAATGTTTCCCAACAACAACCGTGAAATGGGTTGCCCTGGCAAATGGAAACAAGGACTCAAATCGGCGGTCCAATTCCTGGTGGTTTGATTTTGACCCATGCCCATCTAGCCCTCCAACAATCTGGGAGTTTGGAAGACTATGTTCCTCTTGAGAACCGCCCTGTCCACTTCCAGGATTGCTACTAGCCCTCATTGCAGAAGAACCTTCTTTTTGCCCAGGCGGAACCTTTCCATCCTTTGGCGCTGCGATTCTTCTTTCTGGGGTTTAGGAGCTTCGGGGTTTCGGGATTGCCTGGGCTCCCGGCAGCGGTCCAGGACTGCCTCCACTGCTGAGGACTCCGATCCGCCCGTTCTCGGCGAGAGACGAGCGACGGAAACAGCGCGCGCGAAGCGAGGCCCGAGGCAAGGCGACACGACGTGCCGCGCGGCTCAAGGCGTGCTGGGAGCGCTGAGACCGCGACGCCTCTCGTTGAGGAAGAGAGTCGTCACACCACTCCCCTCCATGCCGGTCCGCATCACCAAGCCTCAGTTGTTTGGTGTCCAGGTCGGAGAACCCCCGACGAAAACGGCCAACTACAGTTTTGGGCCTTCTTTTACGGGCCACCCTGCTGACTGTCGCCAATTCTCACCATTGTGAGGGCCCAGCTGCTACTTTCCAGCTGCTCGAAAAAGAGGCTGACCACCTCACCAAATGGGTGGGTGCCCGTGCGCGTGCTTGTTTCCTGTGATCATGAATCTTAGCTTTCATGAAAACTAAAGGACAACTGCCGTTTTTGTTTTGTTTGTTGTTTTTTTCTCCGGGTCCCCTATATCTTGACACAGACCCAAATCAACCCAAGCTCCTTAAATAAGTTCTACATTTGTTTAAAGAGTAAAGGCCAGAAAGCCTGCAGCACAACGTCACCTTGTTCGTGCGTGGAAAATTATGTCACGCCTCCATGCCTAGAAATCAGGTTGCTGTTTGCGTAGTGCCGTAGGCACTTCAGCGATTTAGGTGGTCCCTATTCTTGCAATGTCGGAAACTGCGGAGGGAGGTTGTTGCTTCAAGCATTTCAACCGTTGCCGCTTGAGCTGCCGCTTCAGTCTCCCTCCCTCTCAGCCATTCCGGCTTCCGAGCAGTGTCGAAGCTTTCCGTGAGCAGCTGAAGAAGCCTCTGAAAGGGATGTTCCTCTGCTGGAGGAGCCAAATTCATCATAGCTGCGGTGACCTTGTTGCGACAAAGGACCCTCAGGATCTTGGATGGGCGAAGTAGACCCATCTGACTGGGCTCAAGAGCTGGGCTTGGCTGTCGTCTGACTCCTAGCATTAAACGCATCAATGAGAGGAGCAAAAAGGTAGTGCGGGAGTTTGGTCACTCGACTCCAGCTCTGCAAAGCGGGAGGAGCAGAATCGTGCAACGTGCCTCAAGCTCAAAGATGCCCATATATGAACCCCTGGTATGGACTCCTAGTTTATGGGTTGATTAGCCGTTAGTTGCGGCTTAATTGTTGGAAATCGGCCCATTTGGCATCCAACATGGCAACATGGGTTCAAATATGAACCAGCGCGCGTTTCAAAGGCCTTCATGGGTTTTGTGGGGTTAACATCGATCCGTTTCTCGACTCGCTCCCAGCCTCTCGCCGCAGTCCACCCCCGTCCACACCACTCTCCTCGTTCAGCATGACCCTCCACCTCGGTGGTTTTCATGCCCTCCCTTCCGACTCCTGCAAATGAACTGAAGGAACCCGCAAAAGGTGTCCCAAAAAGATCCCGAATAAACAAATGGCCATGGGTCAAAATCCAAATCGTACCCCCAGTGAACATCCCAATCCCCACTAAAATAGGTTCTAAAATGGGTGGTGAATTCACCTACCCCAAAATAGGATCCCATTGGTTTGACAACCACAGCCAAATCAGGATTCTTGAGGGAGTGTTTGTTGCGATCGCCACCAAACCTCGAGCCTTTGCCGCAGGACACGGCCTCTCGATGTCTCTCTTCGATCCAGGTGTCCCGCTCTCCAAGCAACGCGTCTTCTCGCCACTCGCCCACCTGCGAGTGAAAAACTCAGCACACAACCAGCATCTACCTGGAGTCTAAAACATGGGGGGCATTACCCAAAAAAAAGGGTCACTACCCAAAATACCCGTGAAAATGGGGTTCATTACCCAAAATAATGGGGTCACGGACCCATGTTTGAAGGGTCGTGGAGACTCTAGGTAGGCATAAAACATCTTGGAAGGTATTCACTTACCAATGGGAAGCACTGCATGGACATCCGGAAACAAGTCAGGCTCAGAAAATCTGGAAACTCAGAAAACGACCCCCCAAAAATGCCTTCCTTTTGCTTCGATCAGACTCACATCCTTGGATTTTTTTGAGAGACCGGGGAGCTCCCGCCACGAGGCCGCACGAAGCCCACGCCTTCGAGCTGGCGATGGCGTCAAAGACTGCCTCCCGCGAGAACATCAGAGGATCCTCCATGCCTCGGCGACAGCTGTGCCCTGGACACGTCCTGCCGAAAAGGTCGAGTGAAATGGTCCAGCTGAAGGGAAAATGTTCCAGCATTCTTGCACCATCTTGAAAAGTATATTCCCAATAAGCTCCTGAGGCACGTGCGCGCAAAGGAATGAGAGCGCGGCTTCGCATCACCAGCTGCTCACCCCATCAGCTTCCGCCCCCTCTCCCCCTCTGGGCTTCCGCGCGCCGGCCGCGGTACTCCTCCCGCAGCGCCTCCGCCGCGTCCAGGAAGGCTTGGGATGGGCTGCGCTTCTGGCCTCAAGCCGGCCCCGGCTCGAAGACATGGCCATGGGCCGAAATCCAAATCGGTTAGCCCCCAGTGAACATCCCAATCCAACCTCTAAAATAGGTTCTAAAATGGGTGGTGAATTCACCTACCAACCAACATGGTACCATTGGTTTTAACAACCACAGCCACATGGGTTCGAAGACATGGGTCCAACCCGACATCGGGTGCGGAGAACACATGGGTCCCTTTTGGGCGCAAGCTGCAAGCCCGTTTTGTCGGAACCCTGGGAACGCCTGCGAAGGGCACGGGAAGGAAACGGTCAGGATGTGCGGCAAATCAGAAACTCCGAAGCAAGGTGGTACTGAAGTAAACTGAAGCAACGGGCTTGAAATGTTGATTCAATCAAAATGGCTCACGGTGCTTACCTGTTCACTGCCAAAGAGTGAGACCCGCTTGCTGGAAAAAAAATCACACGACCCCCTGGTGTAGTCCTCATTCTATTGTTTGTTGTACCAATCCAACCATTAATTATTCGAAATATTCTTTATTCGTCTATCTGTTGTGCCAATTTCTCATTGAATTCTTCTTGCCAGAGAATATGTACTGATCCAAACCATTTACTGAGCGGATCACTTCATCCCACACCTCCATAGCATTGCTGTTTCTCTGCATGATGCACACCCCTTCCCTTTAGAATCCAGCAGGTAGCAACAAAATATGCGGCGGTCAGTGTCAACGTTGGCAAAGCTTATAATATGGCTATGTGTCAAACTTGGATGGTGGTCTTGCTTCTGGCTTTCTTTCAAGTCAACATGAAAAGGGTACCCTCGTAAAACACACACTCCATGAAGTGCTGCTGCGCTCGTGCTGCACAAAAACAAGAAGAACAAACACGCGGTACCCTCAAGTTTTACCGAACGCCCCTTTTGAGGGGGGCTGTGCGTTGTACATTAATGCCCTTCAAATACGGACCTCTGGTCTCCGATAAGTGTGCCATGTCTCACCCCCTAATTTTTGTGTTGCCCCTACAACTCTGTGTAGATTAGTGAATGAATAGAATTAATCTCAAACCAGATGTTCAACCTGACGACTAGGTTTCTCTCAAATCCCCAAGCAGAAACAAACCCCACCCCCCAAAGAAAAACAGAAAACGTCACACACCCAACCCCCCCACAAAAAAAAGAGGCCCGGCCGCAAACCCAACAACCCCCCCCCCCCTCCCAAAAATAAAAAAAGGCCAGAGGGCCGGTCGCACCACCCGGAAAACCCCGGAAAAAAGCCCCGGCCTGTCAGCAGCCCCCTACGCCGCAGGAAGCCCGAGGGATCCAAGGCCTCGCCAAAATCCATGCGCCTCGCCATAAAAATGTTCGCCCCACCGCCCCGTTCTTTGGGGAGCTGGCACCTCTTTCATTGAGGTTTCGCGGGGAAACCAAGAGGAAAACCGGAAGGTTGAAGGTCTTGGTGGGGAGAAAAAGTGTTTTGGAGCTGTTTTTTGCGGCTGCGCTGCCCGCTTTGCTGTTCCAAGGGACGCAAATCAAACACAGAACAAGAGGTTTTTGCGGGGAAACCCAAAAGAACACCGGAAGGTCTTTGTGGGGATAAAACGTGTGGTTGGCTTTGGCTGGGCCCTGTTGAGCCGAGCCATCTTGGGCTTTGGGGGGGGGAGGTCCATCGTTTTGTGGGCATAATCGCAGGGGTTCTCGGGAAATCAACTTAGTCAAATGTTCAATGCCCGATAGATCCCGAACATGACCCCTCTATCAGTCGGGGGGGCTCATGGAATCAGCACCTGTTGGGATGGAGGAAGCCCCGCAAAACGATTCAACAGCTGCCAGTTGGCCCTTTTGTGGATGTTGCCGCATCATGGACCAACCAGTGGCGGAACCTGAAAGGGCATCTTGAAGGCACCGTAGCAAAGAGCCTGAACGGCTTCCATCAACTCCGGATGAGCAAAAGGATTCAGCCAGTGCTCAAGCGGCTTGGCGCGGTGAAAGCTTTCCCAAGTCCGCGGGGCCAAAACCAAAGCGACCAAAGATGGCAGTGAGCAGGGTGCATGGTAGAAAACAGGGATCCGGATGCATTATACACCTGAACATTGCAACTTGTCAATGGTGGTTTCCCTCTATCTTGGTGTTGAAAAAGCAACATGTTTCAAATGGTTGCAAAAGGGAGATCTTTCAAGGAGCCCTGGAAAACCCTTGCTGAAATCAGATTTCGCCCAGTTCAAGAGTCGGGTTCTGATTCCAGTGGTTGGGGGACATGAGCCCCCACGTAAATGATCTCCACCAAGGGGTGAGCCACTAAAACTCACACCCAGCGGTGCCATGCCACTTGACCCATTGAGCTGACACTCATTAGATTCATCGAGAGTATTGTCAAATGGGAACGGTTTTGTTGCTATCATTGCTCATCTGGCTTGGGATTACTGAGTGTCGTATTTCGGAATGTTCACAACCTGTTCATGAGATGCACTAAAGCATGAAACGTAAGAAAATACTATGGATTAGGTCTTTAATGGAAACCATGTCAACACAGCACATGTGCATGAATACTGAATGTTGTTGCTTTGTCAGTTTGGGGGTGCGATGTGAGACATGCTTGAACTTGGAGAGAAAGAACTGATTCGAACAACAAACCATGAAGTGAATTGCCTTTACTCTTGGTTCCTTTGGACACCTTGTCGTGGATACTAAGGACTCTTACCAAGTTGAAGACCATCCTTAACCACAAGTAAGGTGCCTCTTGACGGCACATACTCAAGCCACCTGAGGTCACCGCTCTGTGGCTACAAACGCTGGCTGCAGATGGCCTGGCACACTCTCAGGTTTTAGTTGGTGCAAAAGCGGGAAATGTGAAATGGAATAAGTGCTATCCAGGTTTTTTAGGTGATTTGCGTGCGTCTTTTTTGGGGACCCTCCAAAATGGTGGTTGTCCCTCTTGGGTTTCCTTTTAAAACTACCCTCATTCGTTGCCAAAAGAAACCAAAGCTGACCCCGTGGTGGAACTATAACTCAGCCCTGGCATTCCATGTGTGCGCAACCAAATACTGGAACCTTTGCTTCCCACCATGCCCAGGGACAATCCCTCTTTCCAACATGGAAGTGCACACAGCTGCCGGCTTTTGCAAGAGAACTCTCTTGCCTTCCACAGGGGTCAACTGGATTGTTGAAAGAAGGGCACTATACTGTTAGAGGCAGATTGGCTGGCAGTTGAGATCAGACGGTTTCCAGCGCAAGCATCAAGCTTCGGGGCACCAGCGTGGCTCATCAGACGTTACCGGGGGAGGTCAACTCTGATTCGCTCACTGAGTCATGAAGACACGGGGACTGTGCGAAGCCAAGTCTGGCGTGCTCTCCGAGAGGGAGATCAGTCCTGGGAGAACCTCCGCGACACTGCAAAAACAAAGCACGAATCAACAAAAGATCCCCACGACGCCAACAACAGTCGCACATGGGGCTCATGCGGATTGGGACGGACCAGCATTTGAGGGCCCCCGATTTTCAAAACGCTGCCTGGTACCCACAACGTGTTTCAGAGAACCCCACACCGCTTTTACCCCGGCCTGGCAATGGGATTCTCGGCCAGGACGTGCTGCAGGAGATCTGCAAGATCTACATCAGTACCTCGAAGGGCGGGCATAAACCCCGGGCTTCCCCGCTTGGGAAAATGAAGCACTGGGTTTAAGAGCTCAAAAAAATGGAACGCGCTGCGCAAAGCAAACCAAAACTGAAAAAAACGCGCGCTGCTTCGCAAGGTGCAAAGATGTTGCCAGGAGGAATCGGCCAAAGACGCGACTCAATCCAAACGTCTGACAGATCCTTGGCAGAGTGGTGCTCCTTCGATTCGATAGGTCTTAAACCGCTGCAGGGAATTTTCCACGCTTTGCTACGTGCGCTCTTGACATCGACCGCAAGTCAGACTCATGACACTGGACAATCAGTCCCGCGCCAGTTGTGGATTCAGATAGCACCCCAAGCCTATGGCCCCATGGATATTAGAAGAAAACAAAGAAAAAAACAAATTAGAAGCACCCCCCCCCCAAAAAAAAAAAAAAAAAACGCCAATCCCAACCGGTGATGTGTGCCATCCACATCGAGAAAAAAGAAAAGAAAGAAAGAAGAAGAACAAGAAGAAGAAAAAAAACGCAGCCCTCTCGGCATCCGCGCGCTCGTCAGGAAGAGATCTCTGCCCCCGGGTGGGATGGTACGGGCCTGAAGCGCAGGTGCCAAATAATTAGGTGACTTAAAATAGGGGGACTGCCTTTTTTTGGGTGGTTTTCCCTGTCTCCAAAGGTGGCCTTTTGGAAAAGTAGATGGCCCTGGTAAATGGAAGAAACCCGACCTAAACCAGTGGAACCCATCTATTTTTAGTGGGACACCCTATGCCAGTCTCCCTTTCAACAACCCCATCTTTGGGGGGGGGGGGGGGGGGGGTTGTTTTGGACCTTACCTAGAAATCTGCCAAACCTTTTTGGGACCGCGTTCAGCGGCACGAGGCTCCGGCACGATGCCACGTCCAGGTCCAGCCCGAGGAATGCCTGCATGTCCGGAAGCGATGGAGATCTGTGCGCATGGGTATGAGTTTAGATTGGGAACCCCCAGAGTAGATATGGAGCTCATGTACACCAACTCTTGTGGAGGATGTTCCCCACATCCAAAATATTCCCCTTTGAGACTGGTGACGTTGGAGGAAAACTGCAGGGTTTGGGCCCGTGGCTATCGTTCACCAGACTGAAACAGGTCTGCATTCTGGATGGTTGACCCTTACGTTGGCCAACCTGGCCTTGGCCATTGCAGCTCCAGTGGAGTACACATCGCTGGCTTCGCTCGGAACCTCGGCGTGAAAATCCGACCTATGGGTCTGATTGCGCTTGAAGCATTGACTTAAGCTCCTCGTGAAGCGTCAGCCCCGCTTCACGCCTCGCCCTTGCAAGACATGGCTTATATACTCGAGAGATGCAAACCTCGCTGGCTTGCAAGAACCGTCGCCCACTAAATGAGTCACAATCAAAACCTGGTATTCAAATGGTCTACCCAGACCAATGAAAGCGAATTGAAAACGCGGTCGCACCAATTTATGGTTGGGATTGTCCCTTACGAACCTTCATCTAACTCACATGAACCCCTTCCCCACAAGCCAAGATCGACTGAGGGCCCTGGCAGCAGCCGCATCCGCCTTGCTTTCAGCTGGTTCGACAAGACTTATGTGCTTGTTTTTCGGAGGGTACCCTGTTAGGATATTTCAAAGGCAAATCAATCGGACCCCCGCCCCGCCACCCCCCTACCCTCCACCGTTCCATGTGTTGTGGTTTCCCTGACTTGATACACCCATTTTAGACACCCGGGCCATCCTTGAACAGCCTCAGCCTTTGCCCACAGAGATCGTATGGATTTTCTCTGAAATCGTGGTCCCCTAAAGTGGTTTCCTGTTGGTCACCATTTTGAGACCCTGCTCCCACGCGTGTGATTCTAGTCCACATTTAGTGAACCTGGGATTTGGACCCATGAGAAAGGTGGCTTTCTTTCTGCTGCAAAACCAGCCAAAATGATCGCAAACATGGGTGCTTTTGGACTCCCTGCAACACCAACCAAAAAGTGGTGGACACCTCAAAAATGGCCAAGCGAATGTTTTCCTTTCGGACTCCCTGTAACACCAACCCAAAAGAGCAAATCTTCCTGTAAACCCAACCAAAAAATGCAAAATCTCCCTGTAAAACCGACCAAAAAAGGGGGCAAATCTTTCTGTAAACCCGACCAAAAAGGCGCAACTCTCCCTGTAAACCCAACCAAATCTCCCTGTAAACCCAGCCAACAAATGCAAATCCCCTCTGTAAACCCAACCAAAAAAATATCCGTGTAAACCCAATCAAAAAGGGGCAAATCTCCCTGTACACCCAACCAAAAAATTGCAAATCTCCCTGTAAACCCAACCAAAGAGGGGCAAATCTCCCTGTAAACCCAACCAAAAAGGAGTAAATCGCCCTGTCAACCCAACCAAAAGAGCCAAATCTCCTTGTAAAACCAAACAAGGGGCAAATCTCCCTGTAAACCCAACCAAAAAAGGCAAATCTCCCTGGAACAAATCTCCCTGTAAACCAAACCAAAAAGGGACAATCTCCCTGTAAACCTCCTTGTAAACCCAACCAAACAAGGGGCAAATCTCCCTGTAAAACCGACCAAAAAATGCAAATCTCCCTGAAAAACCTACCAAATGCAAATCTCCCTGCAACCAAAAAGGGCAAATCTCCCTGTAAATCTCCCTGTAAACCCAACCAAACACGGGGCAAATCTCCCTGTAAAACCAACCAAAAAAGCAAATCCCCCTGTAAACCCAACCAAAAAGTGGAAATATCCCTGTAAATCGCCTGTAAACCCAACCAAACAAGGGGCAAATCTCCCTGTAAACCCAACCAATAAGGGCAAGTTAAATCTCCATGTAAACCCAACCAAAAGTGCAAATCTCCCTGTAACAAATCTATCTCCCTGTAAATCTCCCTGTAAACCCAACCAAACACGGGGCAAATCTCCCTGTAAAACCAACCAAAAAAGCAAATCCCCCTGTAAACCCAACCAAAAAGTGGAAATATCCCTGTAAATCGCCTGTAAACCCAACCAAACAAGGGGCAAATCTCCCTGTAAACCCAACCAATAAGGGCAAGTTAAATCTCCATGTAAACCCAACCAAAAGTGCAAATCTCCCTGTAACAAATCTATCTCCCTGTAAATCTCCCTGTAAACCCAACCAAACACGGGGCAAATCTCCCTGTAAAACCAACCAAAAAAGCAAATCCCCCTGTAAACCCAACCAAAAAGGGCAAATCTCCCTGTAAATCTTCCTGTAAACCCAACCAAACAAGGGGCAAATCTCTCTGTAAAACCGCTAAAAAAAAAACACAAATCTCCCTGCAACCAAAAAAGGCAAATCTCCCTGTAAATCGCCCTGCAAACCCAACCAAACAAGGGGCAAATCGCCCTGTAAACCCAAGCAAACAAGGGGCAAATCTCCCTGTAAAACCGACCGACCAAAAAAGGCAAATCTCCCCAACACCAACCCAAAAAGGGGCAAAACGTCCCATGCCCTCCGCCCCTCTGCCCGAAAAGTGGGGCTCGGTGCCAGTTGCCGCGCCTCCAGCTCCGGCGCCGCGTAGTCCGGCGTCAGGGACCGGCGCGGGCCGTGGCCGGCCACCGTGCTGCACCTCCGCGAGAAAAAGAAGATGCTGGGCTTAGGTGGGGTTGTGTTCTTGTTTGGTTTAAGGGTGGGGTTTGTGTTTTTGTTTTTTTGGTTTAAGGGTGGAAGTGGGTGTATGTGCTTTTTTGGGTTTAAGGGTGGACATCGTTTACGTGGGGATTGTCACCAATCACTTTTGAGGTGGTTCCGACTCTTAAAATGGCGGTTACCCTCTCCACTAACATAGAACTCGTGGAAGGGTACCTGGAAGATAATTTTCCTCAATGGACCCTCTGTCAGGTGCCATGGTGGGAGTGAGGGCAGCCTAGCTCGAGTTCAGGTCGATTTTCAAGGCGGTCCGGGGATTGGCGTTGAGTTCAGGCAGGTGGGGTCAGTTTAGGATCGCTTTTGGATGGGGGTAGTGCCAGGGGGAAGCCGTGTCGCTTTTTTGATGCGTACCAATTCTGGGATGCAAAAGGGAATCCACATATTGCTTGGGGTCGTCAAACGAGACATCTACCTTTTAGGATTCCAGTGTTTTCCAAAAAACAACGTGGACATCTGATCTGTCAAAATAAGGTAAGCTCATGAAACTGCCAATGCGCATATATGGCAAAGATGAGTCAATCTCAACGTCCGAACGGAGAACTGAAATTAGATGTGCTAGGGATGAATTACAACACTAGAAAAGAAATCCAGTCTTGCCATCTACAAGCCTGATGTTCCTACGGGATAAATTAAATGATCTCATAGATGTCTCAAAGATTATTCGATTGTCATAGAATCCATTAGCACGCAAGCAAAAACAAAAAATGTGCGGATCTTCTCCATGTGTCGTCTTCCATCGTGTTTGTGATGTTGCAGATTTGTTTGAGTGGACTCGCCTGTCATTCCATCGACCCTTGCACTCCTGGACTCACAGCGGAGACAGCCTAAAATCCGTCAGCACGGGGTGGTGGTCGGCTGTCAATAGCCTGCACAGCCCGGACAAAATGCCCCAAGTGGAAGGCAAAAAGGCGAGATGAGATCACCAGAAGCATCAAGTTCAGCAAGCAGTGCCGAAGCTCATTGACTGTTGTTCTGCCAGCATGGTAATGGAAGGCTCATATCTAATATGGCCCTTACTATAGCACCGTGGAACCAGGTAGAAGAGCCATGAAAAAGAGGAGTTTTGGGCACTGCACAATGCCGGGCAGCATGTTGTCCAGGGTGAGGTCCCCGTGGCAAACCAGCTCCAAGTGAATGTAGCTCAGCGCCTGACTGCCCTCCGAATCTCTGTACCGATTTTCTCCTCACTGTTTAGCTCGGATTCCGGAGCGGGGGCGCCCATCCCCATCGTTGTTTCACTCGTTCTGACATAAAACCTCCGTAGTGGATGGTGTTGCTTTGAAATTCATCGTGTGACCTGTGGATTGGGTTCTTTCTCATAGCTACGCACATGATCAAGCTGGAACCTGCGTATCCGAACCTGTTTAGGGTTTTGTGGGGATTGGGTCCCGCGTCCAGCAGATTCATGGACGTGAGCGGCGCCGGAACCCCGTTTGCGCTCTACTAAGGTTGCAAAGGTTTGCACAGGCCCTCCCAGAACCCTTGCACCAGGAAGTACCCTCCTGTCCAGATTGCCATGCAAGCTGACAGAGAAAAAATGATAATTTGTTTCCTGCAAAAAAGGACCATTTCTCTGGTGGGATCCTTTGTAAAAGCAAGTGGGTCCACAAAGGGGTAGAATCAACGTCGCTACAAAGGCCCTTTTCAAGGTATGTGTCCCTTTTTATGGTACCCTCCAAAAATGGCATAGTTTCTCTGTTGGTTTCGGATCCCTGAAAGCTTAAAACTTCCAACAACAACAAAATGGGCGCCTCAAAAGAAGCACGATGTGCAGATCTCAACGCTATGGACCAGCAAGTCGTGAGCCAGCCTGCCAAATCTGCCGCCAGATGGCAAGGCACCGCACCTGACTGGGGCAAAACCCACCGATCCCCCCCCCCAATAGAACCCCGCACGCAGTGGGCCAGAATCGAAGACATAGGCCAAGGCTCAGACTTGAGTCTCGCTTCTTGTGTAAATGCGGAATGGCCATATTGGAAAACTCAGGGTGGGCTTGGCATGGCTCAGCCCATGACCGCCACACCTGCCGCGTCCAATGCCGCGCATTCCCCGGGCCTTCCACACAAACGCCTTCGGCCTTCGGCTGCGCGAGCCTCCCACTGGGGCACGCACAAAGGCGTCTGGATCGCCCCTCAGAAGCGGCGGGCCCACCTTCTGACACCTGGCCATGGGTCAAAACCCCGTCGTGAGCATGCCAATCCCCCCCCCCCGCCAAAAAGAAATAAGATGGGTGGTGAATTCACCTACCCCAACATGGTACCATTGGTTTTGAGCATTCGAAGCAAACCACCACCAGCAACCGCAAGAGCTGAAATCCGCGACCGGGCAACAAGCAACAACTCGTCCACAATCCGGGACTTTGTCGCAAAAAGTTGTTCGCAGGGTTTGCGCGTCAGTTCTGTGCATGTCGTTGCTTTTTGTGGCAATCCACTGAACATGTGTTTTTTGCGATGTCTTGCTCAAGCATTTGCTTTAGGATCACTTTCATAAGCCTTGACTTGCGGGATAGTCCTCATTTTAAACCCGGGGACAGACATCTCATCGAGTGCGCCGGCCCCTCAGAAAAAAAGGTCCGACTCACAAGCGGCAAGCGAGTTCCAATCAAAAGCTGGTGGAAATCCAACCGAACCAATGTGATGAGTTTGAAGGGCGGCCGCACCTTTTTGGGAATGACTCAATTTAATTAAGGGACCCTTTGGACATCATTTGGGGTGCATGTCCGCCATTCACTTTTGAGGTGGTTCCCTATCAAAATTCATGACCGACCGACCGACCGACCGACCAACCAACCAACCAACCACAAACCAACCACCAACCAACCAACCAACCAACCAACCAACCAACCAACCAACCAACCAACCAACCAACCAGCCAGCCAGCCAGCCAGCCAGCCAGCCAGCCAGCCAACCAACCAACCAACCAACCAACCAACCAACCAACCAACCAACCAACCAACCAACCAACCAACCAACCAACCAACCAACCAACCAACCACAACCAACCACAACCAACCAAACCAAACCAAACCAAACCAAACCAAACCAAACCCAACCAAACCAAACCAAACCAAACCAAACCAACCAACCAACCAACCAACCAACCAACCAAGCAACCAATTTCTGGTTGGGATTCTCCTTCATCCCGGGACCTTTTGCAATGGCTCAAGCGCAACCAGCGCAAAAGAGCCCAACGATCCGAGACCGGGGAGCCGGGCCACTGATGCATGCTTCCACCGGCGCAAAATGGGAACTCCAAGTATATCAGCCCTGGCCGGGTCTGGGTGCTTCTCAAGGGGTCCTCCAAAATGGGTGGTGTTTTCCTTGTGGGTCCAAAGAAGAAAATACCAACCAAAAGGGGGTGTATTTACCCTTTTCATGCGCTTCTCCGCGGCTGTGACAATTCTTGGCGCAAAGGTCCACCCTCAGGCAGCAGGCGCGGAAAGCTTCGGCGTCCAAGACCCAGCGGTCAACAGAAACGCCGGGCCTTCAGACTTGAAGACGTCAAGCAGCTGGATCACCTTCCAGCTGCAAAAAGCAACCAAACCGCCGGGTCCTCTCTCCCCAAGGACTGGCGCCAGAAGCAGACTCAGAGTCTGAGGAGATGCTTCCGTCAAGACTTGACGTCTCTTCAACTTTCTCTGGACAGACAAAGAGAAAACGCAGACTCTCTTGGTACCCTGCTTGGGTATGTGGAAAGTGGGGCGTTTTCTGGCGGTGCCCTTACCTGAAACTGGCACCCGAACACACACGGACATATTTGAGCCACCGCTAAGCCCGTAGTCCAAGACCGCCTCAACCTCGCCAGACCTGTGACAGTGAAGCACCGGACTTTCATTCTCTCAGCGCGCCACATGTTGCTGTGTCTTCAACTTCAGCAACGCGCGGAGCTCTTGCAAACAGAGCTCCTCGGAGAAACATTGCAAGCAGCTTCGCATTGCACTGCCCCAAGGTAGACTCAGCCGTGCAGTTCTGCCTAAGGGAAGCCTCTGGAAAGTCTACCTTGGGATAGTCAGAAGGAACCAATGGGCACCAGCGGCACATTGAGCGTTCTGGGTTTTCGTTGGGGGGGGGGAAGGCAGGACATTGACCCCAAAAAGCCGCGATCACCAAGACCACTGGACCAATCTCAGGGGTTGTTTGCCTTCCTTACCCTATTTCCAAGCATGGAAGTGGACGTTTCAGGCTCTTTTCGAGAAGCTTGGCTTCGTCTTGAACCCACATGCTCCGCCTCCATGAGTGGACGAAGTTAAAGGGAAGCAAACCCGGAAACGAACCCCGCGCAGGCGGGAAGGTGGCCTTTTGGCAAAATAGATGGGTTTCCCTGGTCAAATGGAACAAAGCCCATCTAAACCAGTGGAACCCATCTATTTTGAACTATACTAACCTATAAGCAACGCCTATGGCGCAAGCAAGTCCTTCTCGTCCTTACCATAGGACTTCACCACCGCCTCTGCGGAAGTCCCAATGCCAGCCCCGCCGACCCACCCCTCAGAGGGATTGGAGTTGAAGTCCGATGATTGAATGAATTCGAATAGTTGCAAAATCCGGGAACCCCAATTCTTGCAGTTATTGGAATTGAAGTCCGATAAGTGTAATAATCACTCATTTCAGAACCCCCAATCATTTTGAGGTCCAATAATTGCTACAGTTGCAAAATCCGGGACCACCAATTGTTGCAACTGTTGGCATTAAATGCCAATTGCACTAGTTGCAATAATAATTCTTCCTAGATTTGGCCCCAAGCCAAGCCCAAAATAGAAACGATTCTAATAATCGCAATAATTGAAAAGTCAGAGACCCCAAATTGCAATTGTTGCAAGTATTGGAATTGAATTCTAATAATTGCAATAATTGCAAACTCCAGCCCTCCCCCCCCCCCCCCAATTATCGCAAATAGTGCATTCATTCTGAGTAGTCCAATTGTTCGTATTCGTTCAACAAAAGCACAACTAGTGAACTCAAAATTCTTCACATTATCACAAAGTTTCAACAACTAGAAGAATGGGATGGACTTCGCCAAGAGGCACCTCTTCCTTTGGGAATAATCAGGACACTGAGAAAACATTGGCATACCTTTCTAAATATCCTAACTTGCCTAGTGAATTAGAAGGAGCAGCATAAGTTGATAAAATAGAACATGAACCCGGAAGCCTGCAAAAGGCACCCGTCCCCTGGGGAAAAATTAGAATCTGGATTACCCGAAAAAGACCCGCCCCACTACGAAAAATTCGAACAACTAGAGAGCAATCGGGCCACTTAGAGTAACTAGCGGTTTCCTAACTATTGCAAATAACGGAATAATTACAATAAAAGAAAAAAAGTAATCTGGAAATCCCTCAAAGGCACTCATCCCTTAAACTAAATTAGAATAATTATGAAAATGAAGTTGGAAATCTGCAAACAGCACCCATCCCATTGTGCTTCAGAATAACTATAAGAAAACCACAGGGCTAAATGTTTTTAAGTATATTATAAATTCCATGATATAGAATGATTAGCATACGTATGATCACTTGAACTAGAAAAATGAGCCTGGAATCATTAGAATACTTCCAAAAATGATTGAATCAGGAATCGGGAAGCCCCCAAAAAGCACCGACTCCTTTGGGAACACTTAGGATATGAGCAATGTGGATCTCCCATCCCTTTGGGGGGGGAGGAGAAAAAAAAGAAAAAAATAGTTAGCACAATTGCAAAACTGGGAAAAATACATCTCTGCCAATTTGAAAACTTGAAGAGAACAAGAAATACGCAGCGCCGCATCCCCAATTTTCCCCAATCCCCCCCAAGCTTCCCTGCCTTCCCTCTGCGCAGACTTCGGGCGCCCAAAGGAGACACCTCTCCTGGCGGAACTGCGCGGCGATTTCCCGTGAGCTGAAGCTTCAACCAGGGCTCGACATCCAAAGGACTTCGTTTCGACATGGTGACGGAACCCCCCTTTTTTTTGGGGCTGCTTTTCAGGGCATGTCTTAGGGAACCTTTCCTTTTTTTGGGGGGCCTGCTGAAGCTCAGGGCAAAGCCACTCATTTCTGTTCCCCCATCTTGAGAACGCGTTTTTCTCATCGGAGATGGTCTCGATCGGCCCTCTCAGGGCGGCACCTGGCTTGGGCCTCATCTCAGCCCTTTCCAGCAAAGCCTGGCGGGCGCGAAGTCGCCTTCGCTTGCGCCTTTCGCGCGAAGCCGGAAGGGCCCTCAACTGGCAACAAGATTAGTCTCAAGTGGAATTGGACGTCATCCTTGTTTTGCACAAGTGATGGGAGTGATTGCCAGAGACCACCCATGTTTTGACGGCACACCGCGTGAGCGGCTGCCAACATCAACCCAGCAAAGAAATCGTGTCCGGAGTTCTTAGCAACCTCTCATATGTCTCACTCCTTTTCCTGCCACAAGGCCCTCATGTTGACTGCTACTGCTTGGGGTGTCACTTCCCAGGTTGATGAATGCTAGCTTCCCATGTTTTTGTTTGTTTTATGCTTGGGTGGGTTCTAACCAATGGGTTCAATTGGATCAACTACACGCAGCCCTCAAGCGATCCGACGCCGTTTCTAGGGCAATCCGTCTCCGGGTCTGAAATTCTCGGCGAAGAAAAGTCCACCAAGTTGAACCGGTGCCATCTGTTTGATCAACCTCAATTAACCTGGAACCTGACAAGGGGTCCCAGTAAAAGGACAATTAAGGGACACTTCCCCATTCTTTCCAGGGATCCTTCTTTCCAGAAAACCATCAGGACCCCAGAGAAAACAGCGTTAAACAAAAAAAATGTTGTTTTTTTACCGGTGGTTGAAAAGAATGGAAAAGGACTCAAGCCCTAGATGGGAGGGCAACCCCTCTGCAAGCCGAAGCTCGCTCAAATCCAAACCACCTGCCTCCGCGTCCTCGGAGGCGCGGCTCGGCGTGGACGAGACCTTGGGCTCCTCGCGTGCGGCCGGGTGTTCTTTCGGCTCCCCCACGGTTTTTTTTTCGAGGGTCATAGCCCTGAGACATGTCGACCCCAGAATCATCAACCCCGGCTTCTTTTAAATTTGAGGGGTGGCCCGCCAAATGTGGTCTGATTCTAACCACGAAACCCAATAAGAAGCACCCTCCTATGAATAATCTGGGGTTGATTAATATGGCCGTGGGTCAAAAATAGGTACCCAACATGGAACCCTGCTAAGTGGAAACATGGACTAAAACCTGTCCCCTGATGGTTGAACTTTGATCCATACCCATATGGCCATGGGTCACAACCCAAATCGTGAACACCCCAATCCAACCACTAAAATAGGTCCTAAGATGGGTGGTTTTTCTCACCAATCCCAGCCAAAATGGGATCAACCAAAACCAAAACAGTTTTGACCACAGACATCTGGGGCCAACAGAACGGCACGCCCTGGCCCAGTCGCAACCCTTCGCCTGGGGCAGTGGACTTCTGGCGGCAGGCGGATCATGCTGAGCCTGGAAAGACGCGTAATTGTGGCTGGCGCGGCGCCTCTTTTCAGAGTTGAAGTACCCGTGCTTTGGCAGGTGTTCAAGGGAAACAACCAGTTGAAAATACCCATTTTGGGGGGTCCCCCTAAAGAAAGACACGCCCATAGAGCTTGGCTCAATTTTAAGTGAGCAGGTTCTCCTATAGTAAGCTGTACGTTGTGTATGGAAATACAGCCGAGTATCTTGACGCTCACACCATCGGCTGTGATGTAGAAGCCGCTCAAGCCTCGGGCGGCTTTCGCATCGCAGTTTCGACTCGCGAGAGCCTCTCTCTAAGAACCCCTTCTAAGAATGTTCTCAGGACCTGTCCTGAAAAGTCAGCTGGGGGGTCCCAAGATTTTCGTCTGACTAGGAGCACGGCAGTGGATCCGCATGCCTGAGCATCAGGAAGGAGACAAAAAAAACGCCGGCGGCAATTTCTCACGGGACTGCTGCGGAAAACTAGAACCGACCTCCGATGGTCATGGAGACGGAAAAGGCAGCTCGCTTTTGCGGGAGAAGACCACCACGTGCCTTGTAGAGTGGCTCCCTGACTGGTGGCTTGGATTGGGATTTGAACTCCTGGCTCTTCTGGGTGTTTCTCCACTTCCAGTCTGAATCCAAATCACCCGAAGCGAAGCTGAGCAACCGGTGTTTCTATTGCTGGCTCGGAGTACGCAGGACCAGCTGCCCGAATCGCGCGCGCAAGGCCAGGTGTGCCTGAGCCCCGTCACATTCCTACTGTGGATGGACGAAATCCAATTCGCACCACTTTGAAACTATGGGAAACCATTGTTTGTTGGTATTTACAAGGGAATCGTCATTCCAGAGTTTCTTAGGTGGTGCAGGTTTTTGTCCATCCACAGTATGGACCTTGAGTGGCATATGAATTGGTGTGTCTAAGCATTGGAAAATCGGACCAACCGAACACTTGTCGGGTGCCTTGTGGCTTCCTCACAACAAAACAAAAAGGGGCTGCCTAGTTTTGGCTTGCCTGCAACAATCCTGTCAACACTGACTGCCCTCTGACTGAGCCAAAACCCTTGAAAATCGAGGTTTAACGTGCTTCCTGCCTTTGGTTCAGTCGTTGCAACGTTGCTTTTGGGCCCAGCCAGCCCTTGGAAAAATGACAAGCTCATCAAATCGAGCAGCGCAACTGAGGTCGGCTCCTGTGATCTCAACAAGACCCAGCTGCGCCGATTGCGCTGCTAGGCGAATCTGCCAGTGACAGAACTGAACATGCAGATCGCCTCTTCTCCAACCCCCAGCTGTTTCGTCGACCTTTTTTCAGCTTCCCTCTAATGGGTGGATTTGGAGCCCTACAAGAACCAAATGGTCAAATCCCCAAACCACCAATCCAAGCCAGCACCTAAGGGGTACCTGATGTTTGGTCAAAGGGCTTTTTAGGGCCCAAAAAAAGTCGCGCAAAAGCCAGCACTGATGTCGTGTCCGGGACCGACGATCCAAGTCCACACCTCGCTTCCGACCAGTGGGGGCAGAATAATACTGTGGTCGGACGAAATCCAATTCGCACCACTTTGAAACCATGGGAAACCATTATTTGTTGGTATTTACGAGGGAATCATCATTCCAGGGTTTCTTAGGTGGTGGAAATGTTCGTCCATCCACAATATGTTTATGAATCTCCAGTTAAATCGGACCGCCTCAACATCCGGACCACCAACTATCTTAAGGGGGAAGGGTGGCTGTTTTTCCATTTCCGTTTTGCTTTCTCGGGGAACAGGGAAGACCATGGGAATTCCGGGTGTCGCTCCCTGCGCCGACTCCACTCGTTGCCCAATTCGGCCTCGTTCACAAGCTCCAGGTGCGCTCGCTCCAGACCCGCGCGGGCCGTCGAGACGGCCTGCGAGGGTTGTCTCAAATTGGGGGCCCTCGAAATTTGTGGGTTTGCTGGTGGTTGCCCTTTACACAAGTCCCAAAAAGTGTGCCCTGAAACAAGTCACTCCCACCTGGTACTAAAAGAAAGAACTCGTACCAATACCAAAAAAGTGAGTAGGTGGAAGTGGTTGAAGGGGAGGTTCAGACCCGATACAAAGGAGTCGACCCAAACTTATGCAACAGTGCATAAGACATCTGCACTCATTCACTTGCGGTGCTGATTATGAAGGGGACCCCCCAAAAGAACATCCAAAGCGGTCAAAACGACTTGTTGATTTTGGAGGGAAACCGAAAACGGCCATTCTTTGGGACCTAGTTCTGGGCTTGATTGCCTTCATCAGCTGCTGTGGCCGTGGTCCATGATACGTCCCTCTTTTGTCCTTGCTCTAACAACCATGAAAATGGAATGCTGGCAGTATGACGCCAGGTGACGGCATTGGATTTGTTTTGTGAGTCGCCCCCAAGTCCCTCCTGCATCAACCAACTACTCCATTGCTTGACCAAGTCTTGTACCCTCTTTTCAACAACCATGGTTCCTGAAAAGACTCAAGAGGAAAGTAGTGTCAGCTTCGATGGAGGGAGGGTACTGGTTGTAAAGTATGTCCAGCCTCTGCAGAGGGAGCCTGCTGGCCGAGCCGGCGGCAACCTCGAGGGATCAACCAAAGGTCGCTCACTTGGGGGGGTTTCTCAAGCTTGGAACCAATTCTTTTTTTCCCAACACCTTGAGTGATCAGTCTGACATGTCCGGCACCAACTCCAGACTTCAGCCGCAGGGCCACTCGCAGTGGCATACCTCTTGCTGTTCGCTCGAGCTGATTGGTTTGCCGTTGCAAGAGCCATGCTTCCTGGCTTCACAAACCTTCCAGAAGCACAACTCGGGCATCTCCAACTGGGTCGCGCACGGGCCAAGGAGCGCTGGTGAGCAGATGACGCCGCAATCAGATCTTCCTGCAACCATCCCCCCCCCCCCGCCCCCTCCCGCGCACTGCTGAAGCAAGAGACGCAACTCTGCGGCTGTGGAAAGCTAGCTCGTGAAATCTTGAAATGCGCACGTCTGAATTCTGGGAAGTGTCCCTGCCCGCCCGGCCAAACACGCATCAGCAACCATGGAAGTGGACACGGGGATTCCTGTGTCGCCATTAAAGCAAACGTCTCGCCAGAAACACTCACCCTGTCGCTTCCATGATTGGAGGGAGTGGCACAAGCGAATTCACTCTCAAGACCTGCCGGACATCAGAACCCATGGTTGGTTCTGCCCCTTGACCTGCGAGCGCCAGCTTTCAACCCATCCTCCGCTTTGGTGTAGTCAGCCTCGACCTTGCCAATTCTCGTCAAAGACTTGGCTGCAGCTCCTCGCTGCTGCGGCCGCCGTGGATTCGCACGGTCGAAGCATTTGTGATTCTTCGAAGGGAAGCCAACGGAACCCGCCCAGGTTCAAAAAGGGCGCCCTTCCGCGTTTTGGGTTTGCTTCAAAGGGGAAGCCAAAGGCCCCTGTTTCACACAACCCCAGCCCCAAATGCACGCTGCACGCGTCTCCACGAGCACGTGAGCTCGCGTTTCCTCCTGCCACCAGCTCGCAGAGCGAAGAGAACTTTGCCCGCGCCTTCGTCAGGCGAATGATCGGTGCCCCATTACTTGGCCCCTAAATGGGCGCCCACAAATGGCTTCTAGGATGCTACACACATGATAAACCGTTCACTAGAACCCTTCTAAGGTCGCTGAGCTACTGATCAACTTCTTGAGATGGCTATGAATTCTAAGGGAGCCTCCTCCGAAAATGTTTGGACACGTAAATGATGTCCGCCAAACGGTCCATCCACTGACAAGTCATATCCAAATGCCAATTTGAGAGGGTCCCCATTAACGCGCCATCCTCACAATGAGCCTACACAGCGGTTTAAAGGGAAACACTCCAAGAATTGTTTGAGAAAGGGTCAGTCTTTTTGAAAGATCCCCTTCAAAAAAACAAAAATAATCACCTGCCAAAAGCACGTGCACTTGGCAACTTGCTGAGACAATGACCTAGCAAAAGCGTACATCTTTGGGGGACCCTACCAGCATCAATGCTGGCTTTTTCATTGTAGCGCTGGGCACTATTGGCTGCGGGCACAAACGCTGCAAGCAAGTGGAAAAAATACGGCTGCTTCCAAGCAAGGTCCAGACAGCGAAGCAGCTGCTGCGGGCGTTAGCACTGCGCATCTAACATCACGTGCCCACAACACCCACACATGGCTGTGGGTCAAAACCCTGTACCCCCAGTGAACATCCCAATCCAACCACTAAAATAGACCAAAATGGGTGGTGCACCTACCCCAAAATGGTACCAGTGGTTTTGACCCATGTCTCTTGGGCCCTTCACGTGCCCGCCCCTGCCTCTGCCAGTGCGGAGGGCAGCTCTCGCCCGGCTCGGCCCACCGCGTCGATCTCTTTGTCGAGCCTCAGGAACATGCGCGGAGCCGCGTATGGGGTACGTCCGAGGATCCGAGGATCCCGTTGAAAGCATATTGGTGTCTTAGGATCTCGCATGATTTGAGGGACCTCGTGATTTGTACCACAAAGACACCCAAATGGTACTTTGAAAGGGAAACAATCAAACAGTTTCCGACGTCGAGAACCCGAGTCTTGGGTCACAGGCCTAAACAATGGTTTGATCTAGGATGAAACCAGGAGAATGACGTTAACCACTCCCAACATCTGACCCCGTTCAACTCCGGCCACCTTTTTGAGCGCCGCCTTTTTGTGCTGTATCCTTCTTCGGGGGGCCTTGAAGGCAAAGGCAAAGGGTCTTTGTGTTGAAACAATTCCACTTCAACTCGTAAACCCGGAAACCAAATGGAAACCCAAGATCAACTGCCCATTTGGAGCCCGCTTCCCCAAATATGAGCGCTATATCTGGCCCACCTCCAAAATGGTCGAGGGTTCCCCAAATCTCAAGACTCACGATCCCAAATGGGCACGTATCAAAACAGAAAGATTTGAACCCCCCAAAACATCTGGGCTCCTTCTGCTTCTTTCTCTAGGCGTCAAAAGTTTTAGCCGCCCGCCACCGAACACCACACCGACCGACCCATCGATCTGCCGAGAGCGCCGGGCGCCGGGCGCCGCCAGGCACCGAAGCGCCGCGGCGTCCCGCTGCCGCAAGGCCTCCACCTGGAGCGAGCCGTTTGCATCCCGAAAAATGGAAAAAAAGAACACGGGCGTGGGGGGGAGGGAGGGTTTGGCTAGCCTTGAAACACCGGGGTTCAGGCTGATTTCCTGTAGACCTTGTTTCTGGTCGATGCAATTTGGGTATGTGTCAAAATAGGGAGTTGCACCTCTGTTACCCAAATTGGTTTCCTTTGGTTTCCCTTCACAAAAGGGTACCTTGAAACAACAGATCCTCAGATGGGAGCAGGTAATTGGCTCAGACTACCCTTTCTTCCACCTTCCACTACCATAGCACCTGTGGGAGGCTACCTGGAAGATCATCTTCCTCTTGCAGGGACGTGTGATCCATGGATATCCAGTCATGTTGTTTCAAACATGTTCTGTCTTGGACGGTAAGCCGTTCTCTGGACAATATTGAATCCCAGCGATTCGTCTGAGTGGAAAAACCAGGTTAAATGCGTGTTAGTGCAAACACGTCCACTACAAATGCGAATGAACAAATCTTGGGGTTGAACAAGCCTTTAGGTTGAACTCACCTTGAGGTTGAACTCACCTTGAGGTTGAAATGATGGAGGATATCAACATATGCTGAACGTTGCTGGCATCCAAAGAAAAAGCGCGCTTGACGAGCTTGGACTCGTTCATTTTAAGTTCCTGGGTCGTCAGATCAGGGAGAGACATGGAGCACCTCCCCAACTTATCTGGTGAGAGGTCAACTTTCTTCTGTGCTGCGAGCCCACCTTGGGCGTATTTTACAAAGTCATGCTGAGACTCAGGCGTCATCGATCCGGCCAAGTTCGTCGAACTCGTCCCACAAGCGACCTGCGCCCGGAAGGCAGGCGTTCCGAAGGCGTTCCGAAGGAGACCCTTCTGAGAACCAGGCGCTCGGTGGCATCATACACGGTCAATTCGCCAAAAAGGCCGGTGCCTAGGGCAATGCAAGCTGGAACCGCGACTTGCTTTTGCTCCCCTTCAGATTGGCAAGGAACCCAAAAAACATTTGTCGAGGATCAAGGACCACCTTTTTGGGTCCCATCTTGATTTGGAGCAGTAAAGTCTGGGCTGCGCGCTTTGAGAGTTCTGAATCACGGCCTGAGCAGAGCCGTGGTTTTGACCCTCAAAAAAATATCCCGTGGCGAAGAGGTCTGGCCACCGTGGGCCGTGTTTTTTTCCCTTTCCGGGCGAGTGCTATGCAGTGGATGGACGAAATCCTGCACCAAATTGAAACCAAGGTTGAAACCTTTTACTTGTTCGTATGCATAGGGGAAGCATCATTCCAGAGCTTCTTAGGTGGTCGAAATGGATTTCGCAACCATCCAGTGTCTTTGGGGGTGTCTTTTTTGAGGGAACCCTCTTTTTTGAGGGAACCCCATTTTTTGTGGGTTTCTAAGGGAAACCAAAAGGAGAACCACCATTTTGGGGTTGGGGAACCTGGCCTGCACCCGGTCCAAGCGCATTCTCGGCACCGAGGTGGAAGGGTCGGCCATTGCCATGCCAGCGGCTGCGGCAGCCTCAGATCCCGAAGGGTGTCGCTTGGCTTTGGGTCAAACAAGTGTACCCCAAATGGCTTGCCCTGGTAAGTGGAAGCATGAACTAAACCCTGTGGTGTTTTTTTTTTTTTTTTCTGGTGGCTTAATTTTGACCCACACCCACTTCACTACTAGGGTGGGGCTATCCATTGGTTTAAACATGTCTAAACCATTGGTTATGATTTCTTGTGAAGGCGGTGTTTAAACCATGTTTTGCCCCACCCTGTTGACCCCAAGATGGACCTAAGCCCGGCTCTCGGGGAATGAACCATGGGTTTAAGTCTACCCTGGGTCAAAAGTGGAACCCTGTCTCACCGAAAGCAAACCAATGGCGAGCTCACCGATTCGGGGCTACGAGCGAAAGCCATGGTAAAGATCCTTTACTTGGGGGTTCCTTATTTCGGGTTTTGGAAGTGTTGTACATTGTGCAGAAAGGTGATGCTTAAATCAAATCACCCTTTTTGAGGGACACATATGACGATCCCTGCTTTTTTAACACAAAATCACGTCCATAAGAGCGAATCGGGTCTCTGCGTGCGTCACCTCTGACCTCACGGTACTGTGGCCATGTGAGCCGCATAAGCTCAATACCCCTGCCTGCAAATTGGATGTTCATCGACACGAGGGGTCAACTCATCTAGTAGCTCCCCAGAACAAGCCCCGAGGACAATACCGACTCAAGGAATCCCTCCCCCTTGAAAGGAACTAGCCCTCCACTAAAAGGGGCATGTCACGCCTGATCAGTATGGTCGTCTGGAAAACTCTTTGAGGTTGACATTGCAATGGGGCGATGGCACAGTTCCCATCTACTCGGGTGTGTCTGCCATCTGCTTGAGGGTGTGTCTGTCTGTGCGTGTTTGTTTGTGTCTGTCTGTGTCTGTAGTTGTTGTGTTTGTGTTTGTGTTGGCGTTGGTGTTTGCGTGTTTGTGCTTGTCTTTGTGTTTGTGTCGAGACAAACCCACTTTCAGCAAAGTGAGCAACGGTCAAGAGTTAGCATAATCTGTTGTAGTAAAGGGGTGACATCGGGCACACTCAAATCTCAATTGGGGAATGTGTATTCACGAAAAGACAATGGCATTGGACCCAACAGGGCTCTCCAAACAGATTCCCTGCCAAAAGTCTAACTTGTGGGCGAATTGGAATCAAACCA
>CAUJNA010000118.1:243851-323233 GCA_963377175.1 Effrenium voratum
GTCACTGTTCCCCTTTGGGGCGGCGCGGTGAGGAGAGCGTGACACCGGCATCCGCAGGGTCCTCAAGCAGCAGCAGCAGCAGCAGCAGCAACAGCAGAGCAACAGCAGCAGCAACAGCCTCACCAGAAACCACAACCCGACACCAACAAAACCTACAACAAACAAGAGCAATGGCAAACGGCGGCTGCAAGCATCCGCAGCAACAGCATGAAAACAGAGCAAGAGCAACAATGCGGAATACCATCCCCAAACCATCAAAACATATCACATCTGAATAGTTCAAGACAGGACGCAATATAAAGATTCCTCCAAATGCCTGCTTTGCAAGCAGATCCTCTAAATCAGCTGACATTTGGTTGCCATTTTAGCTGGCCCACATGTATCCCTCCACCCTCCCATGAGCCGCCTGCCACATCCGCTCCCCGAAGCTACGAATCCGATGGCTCGGTGCTTCCCAAGGCCAACGGCCCCGAAATCCCCACGAATCGAGCTGGGGCTTGATCAAAGGTGGAAATGACGACTTGGAGACGACTTGAAATGTCCCACGAGGCTGCGGGGCAACACTAAACCACCATACAGACCGGTTCTGGTCCTCGGTTCCACCGAGCGGGCACGCTCAAATTGGGGTGGCCCAGTTGTGTGACCACAGCCACTTCCGGGAAAAGTTCCAAGGTCGGAATTTTGATCGGCCCGAATCGCCAGGCCTGGACCTCCAGCACGGTACGTACCTTTCAAAGCTCGAAGGAGGGCCGGGGAAGGCTGGCCATAGAAGTGGGGATCCTGCAAAATGTTGTACGATATGGTGTGCATGTATCGTATATATATATATATATGATGATGATATATCTGTAAAATATATATGTATATATATATATATAATTCTGGATGCTATATCATACCTTATGCCTCGTCAGGTACGCTAGCTTCTGCCCAGCCTCTGGGAAGAGATTCACGGAGGTCATCGCTGGCGTCTCCTGCGTACTCTGATCGCGGCGATCGAATCGGCCCAAGGGATCCAAACCAGGAATCCAATCAGGGAAGCCCAAGGAATCCAAGTGGCTGTGGCTCTCAAAATTTCAAACGATCGGAGGGGCAAACCGCAGGTCTTGGTACCCATGTTCCACTTGCCGATCGGGCAACCCATTTTGGAATTCCGGTTTGGGGAAGCCCAAGGAATCCAAGTGTCTATCCTTGGAGTGGCGTGTGTGTGCGTGTGTGTGTGTTGTGTGTGCAACCTTGGAGTAGCTCGGACCTCGGCCATCGGCCAACCCCAAGCCAAAGCGAGCAGTCCTGCATGAGGCCGGGGCAAAAGACCGACAAGTACGCGAGCCGTACCTGGCCAGTTGGCCGGTTGGGGCCCTGGAGCCTGTAACACGAAGCCTTGAATCTATGACTTCCACTACCCCCAAACCACCACCCTGAGGCCAAAAAAAAGCGGCTAATTTGATGGGGACCAGAGAATATGATGTTGTTAAGTAGAACGGATCATGTGAAATGTAATTCTCGTAAATGATGTTATGAATACCCATGGGTCACTTTTTAAGAACAGAATACAATGCGAATGTCCATCTCAAGGTCAGGATGCGTGGGCACCAATGCACCAAAGGCTCCAAATACAAATATTCAAAGCAAACGAATTGCAAGAAACTTGTCAGCAGGTATAATTTCGTCTCTCCCCTGCCACTTAGCGCCTTCAGATTGCAGTCCATAAACCCATGCTCAAAGATTCAACACAGAAGCTGCACTTCTCCAACTGACGAATGGGATGCCCTTCCGATATTTGGACCTCAGAACCTTTCCGAGCGCCAGCCGACGCAGTGGAAGCGAAACGTGTGCGGTACCCAGTCGCACACCCCGGAGTACATGCTTGCCACAGTCCAACCCATTTCAAGTGTGCATATCCCAGGAGTGGCGAATGTGTGACAAAAAACATCCACACTCCGTGTCCCTCTGGTCAACTTGCTCACGGAGCCATCCAGCCCATCAATTCGCATCGCATCAGAACAAGGCCAAGAACCGGCACAACAGGAACTTGGCCAACCCCCTCTATGACTTGTTCGTGCTGGTTCTCAGGGAATGAGAAATGGAATGACCCCGAGAAAACCATCCCGAGATGGTTTTCTCCCCGGAAGATCGTTGTCATTCCCTGACAGGGCAAGTGGTTGGTCACGTGGGGTATAACCTGACTTACAGGTTATACCCCAGGATGCTAACCACTTAAGTTGCCGAAGACCCGCACCCACGTCTCCTTCGCTTCAAATTCCCAGTGACCTCGCCTGAGGCGGCGGGTTTGGAGCTGCCAAGAAGGGCGCCAGGAGCGTCGCGGCGGCCGCGGGCTGAGCAAGGAACCTGAGCTTCACACCGACGAGAGTCGTGGTCCTGTCGGACAAATGTGGCCATGGGGCATAACCTATGGCTCCATTGTGGGGTGGCTGAACATCCATTTGTCACCTATTTTGAAGTTCACCAGGGGTACAGGGTTTTGACCCACGGCCATGTGCAGCCAACAAAACGACATCTTGCCAAGCGACCAGCTACAGGACTTATGGAGGTTGTTTAATAGCACTTACAAGGGTATATGCTGCTTTTAAAACCCGTGCCTGAAATGCCCTTGAACTCAAGGGACTTTTTTTACAGGAACTTGTGCAGCAATCCCTGTTTTTGGCGGGGTCCATTACTCGAGGGCAGGTTCAGGTCTAGGTTGAGCTAGGAAGGTTATATGACATTGTTCTACAGGAAATTCTACGGCAAATCCCTGTTTTCAGTAGGGTCCATACACAAGGGCATTCTGAGGTATGGCTTGAGGTATAGAGTGATTATACCGATTGCAACGGTATATACTGCTTTTAAAACCCAGGCCTGAAAATGCCCTTGAATTTAGGTGACATCTTTCTAAGGAACCAGCTACAGGACATTCTGGAGTACATCCCCTCGGCCGCTGTCGTGTAGAAAATCCTTTAGCTTTTGCGAATCATCAAATTGACCCACTAAGCGAAACCAGCCCATTGAGAATGGGACCCTTGACCCAGAAAAATGGCTGGCTGCACATGCACAACAAAGTAATTGACCACCATAACAAGGCTCAAGGCCTAATGAAAACAGGCAGCAGGACTACCGTCAACACGTGATTTGGGCATTGCCCACATGATCCTCAGACAAGATTGCAAGCAGCACATGGGAGACAGCGAGAAGACATGGGGGTCCTACCCAATATCCCCTACTTTCTCACAACATAGGGGGCCTTGCCCAATAGAACCAACTGCAAGTACTATTGCCTTGGCTCACCTACCCCTCTAAAAAGTTGGTGAGGCATTTTCATGAGGTGACATCTTTGTGCCACAAAGGCAACGAAAAGTGTTAGGCTCAAGACACCATCCATTGCCGCCAGCCGGCTTTCGTGCTAGGGTTCAATCCACCGAACGGATTTGTTAGGCTCAAGACACCATCCATTGCCGCCAGCCGGCTTTCGTGCTAGGGTTCAATCCACCGAACGGATTCACTGGCCCGTGCCTGGACGACATTAAGCCTTGCAGTTCTAGAAGACATGTTCCTTTGTTCTCCTGCCGCGCTCCGAAAACCCCTCTCCACCCAGGATGCCGCTCCATTTTTCCCGCAGAGTCGGCGAAGTTGGTGCCTAACTATCATCTCGACCAACTCAATCGCGTCTAGACCTCAAAGGGCGGCCCGGTTCGGGGCTGTCAGGCCCCGTTCACCTCTGCACCGCCCAAACCCAGCAAAAAAAAGCATACGCCAAACCCAAAACGACCCAAAACTTCACCCCGAAGCCCAGCCCAACCCAATAAAGAACCATACCCCAAACCCAAACCGACCCAAAACTTCCAGCCCCAAACCCCAGCCCAAACCCGGGCGCCCAAGTGGCTGAGTCGGGAAAACCTAACGGGGCCACCCTCCGAAGCCGCTGATGGCGATGCTCAACGCCGCGGGCACCGTGGCCGTCACCTGAGGATCTGTTCAAGCCAACCAAAAATCTCAGTTTTTGCTTCCCCTCCCCGCCCCTAAACTAACGGCAACCTATTCCAGTCTTGTCACCCCCCCCAGGATTACAAAGCATAAAGAATCAAACCAACGGCAACCTATTCCAGTTTTGTCACCCTAAACCGCCCCCCTCCCAGCCCCCGTGATGAAAAATAATCATAATAATAATAATAATAATCATAATAATCATAATAAAGCTGGCATCCCATCCCCAACAGCCCCCCCTGAACCTTCTGGAACCCCCCAAAGGGCCTCCCCGAAAGCTGGCCACCCCGATCGAGCCCATTTATGGGCCGATCGACCCCATGGCGTGCGCTCGGGGAAAAAAAGAAAAGAAGACCCAAATCCTGTCATGCCCCCCCCTTGTAAAAAAGCACACACCCCTGCCCAAAAGAAAACAAAAACGAAAACACCTCCCAAAAGTCAGCCCAACTCCACAAATCTGGGGACAGCGGTAAACCGTCAGAACCCCAAACCTGAGTTTCCCCCCCCTCCCTCCCTCCTCCAACCGCACCTCAGCGCAGGTGCCCGGCTTCTCAAAGGGCCCACAGGATTTCTTCACCGGGGCCGTGGGCAAAGTCAGGGCCAGGTGCGTGGTGTTGTAGTCCCCCACCTGACCAATTCGCAAATCCCAGGAAAGAAACAAACGCGAAATGTCAAGTCCCCAAACCCACAGAGCCCCGGTTGTTTGGCGGGTGTTTCAGGGAAGAAAAAGAACCCACACGTGTTTTTTTCAGACCAAATGTGGGTCTGTCAATTTTGAAGTTGGTAGCTTTCCGTGTTTGGTGGGTGGCTCAAACAAGGGAACCCAAAGGAAACCCTGGCCATTTTGGAGGGTCCCCTTTAAAAAAAAAAGCACACACACACACACACACACACACCCATGTTCACCTGGAGGGGGCTTGATTTGGTCACCTTCCCGCGTAAGGAAACCTAAGATTCCGTGCAAAGCCCACTCTCGTGGTGCGTTGTAAAGCTTTGAAGGCATGTAAAAGGCTTTGACGGCAGCTGCAATATCACCCCAAATCTGTCGCGAGTAGGGCGCCAACAGAACTAGCTCCCATCATGTCCAGTCTGTAGACATCACCCCACCCAGGAAACTTTGAGGGCAGGGAGAAAGGCAAAAGACATTCCTGAAGGCATGCGCTTGCTCGGTGTTTTGACAGGTCGTGGCAAAGCAAAAGCGGGTGACCTGAAAGCCCAAAGATGTTGGCCCCCATGCCGTGAAGAGAATAACTCGCCAGGGGGATGAGAATGAACAGAGTCGATTGGGAAAACGTGTAGCAAACGAAGCATGTCCAACAGCGCTTCAGCACTTCCAGCGGCACCAAATGGCGTAGCATGCAAAAAGCAGCGATGAGTCAATAGACAGCAAAGAGTCTTGGGACAGGCGGTGTCGGAGGCAGAGCCCCACAAAACTTCGGGGGCAGTACTCACAGTGACCTAGAGAACATCCTTCATAGGACCCCCGAAAACACAGCCCAGAAACAGCAACCAATTGAAACAACCTCATACAGGGGTGTTTTGGATATAGCCAATCTGTACTTCTCAAGGAACCCCTGAAGAATCCCATGGTTTTTCTTCCCCTCGAAGAATCAACACCATACCATTCGACCCGATTTCTCGACTCCTCGCCTCCTTGGTCATGCAGGCCTGCATCAGCGTAGCCTGGTCGGTGGAACCTCAGAAATGTCTGCTGGTAGTTGCCCCTTTCTGGGCCGTGGTTTATGCGGGGCCCGTCTAAAGAAGAGGTCTTTGACAACCAACTGAAGCCGTGTAAAGGCTGGTCCAGATTATAAAGACAGATTTGGCATGGTGGAAAAGAATTACCTTCCTGATCAGCTTCGCAAGGATTCTAGCTTTCAATCCCTACCACGAATCTGTTGGCAACCACAAGTAGATGCAAGATGATGGCATAGGCTGTCAAATAGCTCAGAGTGCATTCCCATGTCCCCTCAACAAGAACTAGGGCTTCAAACCCAAATCCAAACCACCAATGAAAAGCTACGTGTTTGTATTTCAATTAAAAGATTGCAAAGGAACATGTTGCAAAGAAGCGCTCGCCTGAGGTGCAAGGCATCACCCTTTATCAGCTTCAGAGACCAGCTTCAAGCTCTGAACTTTCCTGCCCAACGCATCTGCCAACTTCTGTGGGCTCACTCAGGGCGAAGGACACCATCCAAGCAAAACCATACATCAGCTGGCCTCCCCAGCTCAAAACAAGCCAGAATCTACACCAATCATTGCCAACTGGGCTGGACTGTCAAAACTGGGGGCGTCAAAATGGTTGGTTCAAACCATTTAGGGCCTATCCGTAGATCCGTCGCACCCCCTAGCAATTTTCCTTCTGCTTGTCAACATGCTCATTGAGCAAGTTCCGCATGCTTGCCAAGCAGCCCAGAACATCCACCAGGCAGCTCATCCTGGAACCAGCGTCCCATTGGCCCCATCCAAAAAATTGACCGGAAAAGTGAGCAAAAACCGCCGGCTCGCTACCATTGGCTTGAGTCCATGTTTAACAAGTACCCTTCTAGAAATTATTGGATTCAGGAAAACAAATCCGCTGGCTCTTTTTTCTGTTCCACCCGGAAAAATCGGGTTCTTCGGGCCCTTCTTTGGCTGGTGCTTCCCATTGCCCCAGGAGGTCTCCAATCGAACTTTGGGGAACGCACGCCAAAGGCAATGCCCCCCCGTCCGAAATGGACCCTCCCTCAAACAAAAAACAACAACCACCACAACCACCCCCCCCCCCCCACCGGGTCACCGGGTCACCGGGTCGGGTCCTTTTCAGGGAGATCCACTCGGTGACGCGGCTCTGCTCCAGGGAGCCAGCCGCCGTCTGCTCCGCCGACTTGGCCAACGTCACCTCGCGCGAAAGTTCCGCCGGCGAGCGAGCCGACGAGTCTCTACGCGGCAATGACGTGCTTTTTTTTAGTTGGTACCCTCCAAAGCTTGGCCATTCTTTCTTGTTTTAAGGAAACCAGAGGCAAAGCAGCCTTATTTTGTTTGTTTGTCTTGTCTTTTCTTTTCTTTCTTTTTTTTTGGGGGGGGGGGGGGGCGGAGGGTTCCCCGTTTTTTCGAGACAATCCCATATTGAAAAAATGTTCGCGTATTGGGATTAAAAATTGTTGCCTGCCGAAAACGACAAGTGTTCATGGCTCCCTTCCCCGGTTTTTCGTGAAAACGAAGCAAAAACGTACCAAAGGCAGCGACCAAGCCATTCCTCTGGGTTGCTGTGAATTTGGTTTGCTGATTCGATACTAAAACAAACCTGAGGAATTCCTCGACATGTGGGTTGATCACAAGGTCCTTTCTATTCGGTGACCGTTAGGGAAACCATCAAGAAATACGACTTTCACCACTAAATGGGAAAAGTTAAACGCATGGTCACGTTGGGGCCAGGAATGTTGATCAACTCCCACATTATCATCAGACCTTCACACTCAATTGAACCACGTCACGGACTCATAGCAGCTGTCGTAGTCAGTGCATGCCTCCTCCTCAGGAAAACAGAGAGCGGCGCACAATGTCTCTTGTGTTCCAGCAGGATTGGGCTAACGCCGTGTTTGATTCTTTGAACACCTTCCTTTGGGTTTCCCTTTGAAGGGGAGCCAGGGGTTGATCGTTCGAACAATGTCGCCCAACCGTGCATACCAGGATCCCAAAGTCTTGCGGATGGGGAATGCGGATATTCCAATAAGTTCGCGGACTGGAAGAGGTTGTTTCGCTTGCGCTGTCTACAGGTTGCACATTGCCATGGCGCATTTGCGCAACTTCCAGAGATTCGCGGGGTAGACAAGGCCGCGATGATGAACCTCAACAGGCCTGGGGTGTTTTGTGTTTTTGCCTTGGCACAGCTTGCCTCATGCGGCTTTCTCGCTGTACAAACATGGCTTTCTCACCTGGTAGAGCTCGGTGCTCATAAGATGCCTGGTTGGGGTTCTTTCAGTTCAGTTCACGGCTGAGGCCCGGGCTGGTACTGGCCTGGTTTGGGGCGGGTTCGGGTGGGTTTGGGTTGGGTCTGCCTGGGGATTGGCTTGACTTCGCCGGGTGTGGAGTTACATCTTGGAAGTGCTTCAGGGCACTGTGGCTGGTCAGGGGTCCGGTCAGAATCGCGGGGGCGGGGGCTGGGGGGTGGACTTGCTTTGCGTTGCTCTGGATTGGTTCCGGCAGGAGCGGGAATGATGTTTGGCTGAATCACAGGGGGATGTAGCCTGACTTGTTGTAGGCTTGGAGTCGCTTGAGGACGTTGCTGCACCGGGATTGGGGTTAGTTTTGACCAGACGAAAAGCCAACCTGACAGTGATCCCAAGGCAAACCCCACAATTGTAAAACTAGCCCCAAGCTTTGCAAAACTCATGCCCTCCCCAACTCAATCCAGAAAAAGAAAAAAAGAAGAAAAAAAAAGAAAAACAGAAAAAATAGCAGAAAAAAAAGAAAGGGAAAAAAAATAAAAAAAAAGAAAAACATCATCCCCGATCCTGCCTAAACTAGCAATCCAAGCCCCGCTCTGATTGAACTCCTAACTCAGATTCCTGCCCTGAGGCAAACGTAAGATAACTACGAAAGTAGCCCCACAGCTAGCGAACTAAAAGGTCATGACACTTAATCCCCAAACCAACCAACCAACCAACCAACCAACCAACCAACCAACCAACCAACCAAGCAAGCAAGCAAGCAACCAACCATCCATCCAACCAACCAACCAAACAAACAACCAACCAACCAACCATGCATGCCAGAATGGAGACCTGTGCCAGGGCCAAAGCCATTCGCTTCTGGAGTTGACGAATGGCAATCGCTGGTTGAAGTCCGGCGCGCTCAAACATTTGCAAAGCCCTACAACAACCAAAATTGGATCCCAAACGGTTTTGACAACCACAGCCATATGAAACCAGGTACCACCTAAAATGCCTCGATAGAAGCTTGTGCCGTGTTTTCGAATCCCACCTTCTTGTGGTAATTCTCGCAAGCTGCCTCTTCCTGGGCCGTTGTGTCCACCTCCGGGGCGCTTTGCTTTGCTATCTAGCTACGACTTTCTTGTGGCTGCCCTTTCTGAGGCCTGTTCAAAGGAAAACCAAAGACCGCCCATGGTTCGGGACCCATACGGCCATGGGCCAAAAGCATTGGCCAATCCAACCACTAAAATAGGTTCCAAAATGAAGGTGGTGAATTCACCTACCCCGAAATGGGATCCCATTGGTTTTGACCGCCATACCCCTGAGACCCCCTGAGACCCCCTGAGACCCTCCTGGGTGGTGGTAGCGACACTCGCGCTGGCGGTCGTCGTGACCACCACGATCTGCGAGCACTCGAGCTGCTTCGCGGTCAAGCTGGACTGGATCTGGCCACACGCCGCCGCCTGACAGCCCGAAAACCTCCAACCGCTGCAACACCCCGCATCCCAAGAGCGCCACCAAAGCGCCGCCAAAGGACTTGTAGCAATCAAGAACCAGTTGGGTGTGCTTCTTTATTGGTTGGGCAGCGGCCACGTTTCCCAGACCCAAAAAAGGAAGAAAGCCGAACTGAGTTGTCCATTATTCATTGTTAAAGCGTTCTTTCACATCCATGCCATCAAAGGCAAACATGTTGTTCTACATCTACTTCTGGTTCCGGGCATCCCGCCTTGGTGTCGGCCAGCTCAGTGAAGTTGCTGCAGTTGCTCTTTTTGGCCATGTAGTCCGCCAGGATTTGCACATCGCGTTCCAGGAACTGCTCGTAGCTGCCAGAGAAGGTCTCGTTGCACTTCTCAGCCTGAGAGCGATGGAACCGAATTAAACCGGTTCCAGGTGCAAAGGAATCTGCTCAGACTCCCTTTTTCTTGGCCTGCCTTGTGCGACGTGAAACCACGCATCTATCCGGTCAATGTCATAGCCAGAAGCCAAATCAAACGCTCCAAAAGCCAACAACATGTTCTGCCCATGATGTTGGTGGTTCATGGGGGGTTCCTTACCATTTCGCAGGGATCTTGAGGATTTTCCCCTGGATCCATGGGACCCTCCATGGCTTTGTTTCGACATGGCAGAACCCCCAAAGCCACAACCACACTGCGTAGAGATGATTCCCTTCAAGTAGAGGTTCAAAATGGCCGAACCCCATGGTGGTCTCTCACCTCAGAACCCCCAGAAATCATTGGTTTTTCAGGGTGGTTTCATGGTTTTCAGGGTGGTTTCATGTTTTTCAGGGTGGTTTCATGGTTTTTCAGGGTGGTTTCATGGTGTTTCAGGGTGGTTTCATGGTTTTCAGGGTGGTTTCATGTTTTTCAGGGTGGTTTCATGGTTTTTCAGGGTGGTTTCATGGTTTTCAGGGTGGTTTCATGTTTTTCAGGGTGGTTCCATGGTTTTCAGGGTGGTTCCATGTTTTTCAGGGTGGTTCCATGGTTTTCAGGGTGGTTTCATGGTTTTTCAGGGTGGTTCCATGTTTTTCAGGGTGGTTTCATGGTTTTCAGGGTGGTTCCATGGTTTTCAGGGTGGTTTCATGGTTTTCAGGGTGGTTCCACCACATCCCTGGCCAGTTCCATCCACAGCCTTGGCATCCACCACTGTCTTGAAGTGGAAGTTGAGGCACACGGCATCCGCGGCCTGCTTTGCGGCGTCGTACTCGGAGCTACAGCTCGAAAGCGTCGTGTTGATGCTCTCCACTGCCGCTAAGCACTCCTGCTTGGAACGCTTCAAAAGGCCCCCTGCCCAACAAAAAACAATAACATGCGCAACAGTCTCAACCTCCGTTGGGTTGCCCCAAGGACTTGAACTTGTCTTTCTTTGAGAGGACACCCCAACATGGACCGGTGTCCTTCTGATTTCCTCTGAACAAGCCACGAAAAAGGTACCCCGACTTTGGGGCCTAAGAAGCAAAACCCCCAGCCCTTCCTGGAGTTGAACGGCTGTTGGATGCAGCGTGGCTGTCTGGGTGGTGGTAATGACTGTGGTGGTGAGAAGAGTGGTCGTTGGCTCAAGGATCAGCTTGTCAAGGGTGCTCTTCATGGTCGAGTCGCAGGTGGTGTATCCTGCAGGATTGAACCAACCCCCCGGAAAAGAACGTGTAAGGGACCCCCTCCGTTTGCTGAAGTGTGTCCGAAAGAGAAAACAATACAGCGGTGATTCCCTTTAAACCAACAGGCGAGAATCAAAAATCTTTCCCTCGGTCAGGTGCCATGGGGGCGGGAGGGCAATTTCAGCAAACGGAGCCACGTTTTTGGATTCCCTCCAGGTGGCCATTTACCCAATCCTGAGACGTCCGTCAGCTCAGCCTGTGCAACGTTGTGCTGAGTGGTGATGTCTGCCAGCATCTGCGCAACGTAGTCCTTCGCGACATGTCATTAGTTCGGAGGCCGGGTCTTCTTTCTCAGATTATGTTGCTTGATATGTTGTCTTCTTCATCTTCTTCTGCTTCTTCTGCTTCTGCTTCTGCGTCTTCTTCTTTTTCTTCTTCTTCTTCTTCTTCCTCCTTCCTTGGTGATGCTGTTGTAACGCTTGCTCTTCACCCAACCAAAACAAGATCACGCAAAACAAGGGGAACAAAAGCAGAGAGCGAGAAAGAGACCCACCTTTCTGCCGGGCCAGCGGAAAAAGAAAGAAGAAAAAGCCAACAACAAACAACATATCGCACAACATTGGGTGAACGAAAAAAAAAAAAAAAAGAGACCCTGGCCCCCTTTTTCTTTGCGGCCCAAGAAAATAAAAATGTTGGTCGAAACGACCGAGCAAAAATTGTCTCCTTGATGCTTTGGATGGTGGGGCTGCTGGACGGCTGCTCCGCGATGTTGGCCAAGGCCCCGGCCACCGAGGCCAAGGACATGCTGCCGCCCGCGGGACCCGCGCCCGCGGGCACACCCAGCAGCTCGTGGGCGGCGAAGCCCTGCGCCCCTGACGCAAATGGCCCCAAAAGGCGGTGAAAAACATGGGGGGAAAACCCGGCAAATGGCGCCCTGGCACATGGAAAGACGCCAAATGGGCCCTAGTTTTGGTGTGTGTGTGTGTGTTTTCTTCTTTTTTTGAGTTTTGAAAAAACACCAAAACGGAGGCGAATCGGAAAAAAACGCAAAGTGTTGTAGTAGATTTCAATGGTTGAAACACCTAAAGTTTGACTAAGCTCCTTTCAGTGTTCCCACGAAAACAAGCCCGCAACGGCTCATCTTAGGCCTGGATGATGTTTCTTAAAGAGTGCGGATTTACTTTGGGATGTTTTTTTTTTTCCCGGATGTGTGTTTTTTGTTTTGTCGGATTTTTTTTGAAATTATGATTCTTGTTTTTCGTATTTTACAGCAATTTCTCGCCAAATTGACGCATTTTACACTAGCCCGTCAACAATGTCCGACCAACATCCCCAGCATCACTAACAAATCGTGGCTAACAAAATCAAAAAAGTAGCTGGCGGGTTGACGGGGTCGGCATTTCAATTCCTAAAAAGAAAAAGAAAAAGTAGCGGGGGGGTTGGGGGGGGGGGGGCTGCCGGGCGGCCCCCCCATGATGTTCACAGAAGTGATGATTCGAATAGGGGTGCAATTAAATCTCTGCAAAAAGTCTAAAAACTAGCGGGGGGGTTGGGGGGGGTTGCCGACCCCCCCCGTGACGGAAGAATTGATGATTCAACTAGGGGTGCAATTAAATCTCTGTAGAAAATCTAAAACGTAGCGGGGGGGTTGGGGGGGGCGGCAGCCCCCCCCATGATGTTGAATAAGTGATGATTCAAGTAGGGGTGCAATGATTCAAGAAAGGGTGCGATAGAATTTAAAAGGCAGCGGGAGGGTTGGCGGGGGTGGCTTCCCCTATGATGTTCGAAGAAATGCATACATACAGACATACATAGATTACACAGATTTACTAAAATGTCGTATTGTTGCAGCATTTTCTCGCGAAATTGGACGCTCGAAAAAGTGATGATTCAAACAGGGGTGCGATTCAATCTCTACAAGAAGTCTAAAAAGTAACGGGAGAGAGGCGGCAACCCCCCCCCCCCCATAATGTTTGAAGAAGAGTTGATTCAAACAGGGGTGCAAGTACTCTGCAAACAATCTAAACAGTAGCGGGTGGGTTGGGGGGGCGGGTTCCTCCCCCATGATGTTCGAAGAAGTGATGATTCAAATAGGGTGGTGATGCTGATGATGCGGGAAGCCAAATCCAAAAACCAATGAAAGGGTGCAAAAGCCAAAAAGCCCTGAGAGGAACTGGGAAAGCAGAGGATGCGAAAAGCCAAAGCCGCCAAAAGCCGCGAAAAGCCGCAAAAGCCAAAACGCCACCTGCCGAAGAGGAACTGGGAATGCAGAGGATGCGAAAAGCCAAAGCCAAAAAGCCACCAAAAGCCGCATAAACCAGCAAAAAGCCGAAAAGCCCAGAAGCCGAGAAGCCAAAAAGCCAAGAAGCCAAGAAGCCGAAAAGCCAAGAAGCCAAAAAGCCAAGAAGCCAAGAAGCCAAAAGCCAAAAAGCCAAAAGCGGAAGACAAAAATCCTAAAATAAATACCCCTCCTTTCTTAAATGCGTGCCAGACCCTGCCTGCCACCATTGCGACCATGAGTCCGAACTTCATTGCTCAAAGGATGTTTTTGGTGCGCACCAGATTCTCCCGGTGTGCTGCACTTACTTGCAGTGCTACGAGCCCAAAGCCAGAGAAGAGAAAACCGCCTCGGACAAAACAACTCCAAAAGGAAACACTTGCTAGGCCTGGACAGCATTTACATGTTTTTATCCGTCTTCGATGCAAAGGAAGAGTAAACCGCTGCAAACGACCCAAAGATAGGAATGGATGCTTGATGGTCAACACACATTATGGCATTCAAAATGGGAGCTCATGCGAGCCACTTGTATGACGTCTTGCTTGGTAGGACTGATGATTGGCATGCAACAGAAACGAACAGCACTGGGAAGTTGGGTACCGGATCAAAAAACAAAAACAAGGATAAAACAAAAACTATTCCAGGTGGTGGGATCCCAGTGCAGTTGTCACCACCAAAACCTTGCAAACCCGTGCAGAAGCGGCACTGTTGTTGGGTTACTTGTCACGGAGCTAACTTTCAACGGAGGTGGAGACGTTCGCAACAAAAAAACTTTTTTGCTTGGGTCAACTCTGAAGGAAAACCCTCAAAAGCAAAGTGAGCCCAAGGTGGCACCCGCTGGAAGCGAGGAAGCTGGCACTTGGCTCGCTCACTCAGCTCATTTCCTTGGAGCCCAGCGCAAGCTTGAAGTACTGACCCGCAGTGAAGCTGGCCGGGAGCCCGAGGATGGGCCGCACCTCGTCTGAAAAAAATGTCTCTCCGACCTGTGGATTCTGATTCCACTCAAAACTCGCGCGTTATGAAACCTGTTTGGGGATTGCTTCTGAGGGCAGAACTCTCCTGTGGATTCTACCAAACTCGCCTGCCCTCTTGTGGCTTTTTGTTTTTGGGGGTTCCTTCTCGGGGGAAAAACCAGGAAAACACCAAACCCAAGTGAGTGCAGGGTGCCTCCCGAACGGCCGCTTCGGGTGACCGCTGCTCGTGGAGCAGGCTCCGGTTCCGACGCCGGCCCACATTCACAGCATGAACAGGACACAAACTCCTTGCATTGTTGGCGTTCAGAAGGGGGCTCAGTCTTTGAGTTTTTTGGGTGGTGTATCATTCCGAGTGAACACTAGAATGGAACTACTATTGCTTTGGAATGGTGCGAAGGTTCCAGTCACCACCACCATCGCCAGCATCAGCCTCATCATCATCATCATCATTATTATCATCATGATCATCATCGTCATCATCATCATCATCAGCATCATCATCATCGTCATCGTTGTCCTCATCCTCCTCATCATCATGAACAAGTTCATCATCCTCATCCTCATCCTCATCATCGTCATCGTCATCATCGTCATCATCACCATCACCACCACCATCACCATCATCATCATCATCATCACCATCATCCTCATCCTCATCGTCATCGTCATCGTCGTCCTCATCATTGTCATCGTCATCATCATGATCATCTTCGTCATCATCATCAGCATCATCATCATCGTGGTCGTTGTCCTCATCATCCTCATCATCATGAACAACATCATCATCCTCATCCTCATCATCGTCATCGTCATCATCGTCATCATCACCATCACCACCACCATCACCATCATCATCATCATCATCATCCTCATCACCATCATCCTCATCCTCATCGTCATCGTCAGCGTCGTCCTCAGCATTGTCATCGTCATCATCATGATCATCGTCGTCGTCAGCAGCATCAACACTACCCGGTCGTGGTTACTGAAAGAGTCTAGCGCGGTTACCCCGTTGTGGTACTGCAAAAATTTTGTGTAGCGTGGTTACCCTGTCGTGGGTACTGGAAAAGTGCAGCGTGGTTACCCGAAATCTCTCTGACCTGTCTGACATCATCATCATCATCACCACCACCACCACCATCATCATCATCATCATCACCAACGACCTACGCCAGAGTGTCAACCTTACCGCTCATCTCCAGCAACAAACCGTCAAGAAGCTGATTCCGCCCTGCACTCACATGCATGTGCTTTTGCAGGCCTGTATCGCCATGGAATGCCTAAATGCAACGAATCGATGTGGGTTGGGAGCATCTCTTTGTGACCTGTAGGAGCTTGGTATGACAATGCACCTCACACCACATCCATTTCTCGCAAAGCGGTTCGTCCGAATGCGCCCTTCTCTGAGGCCAGGACAACCAGTCGGCTCCACAACAATCCCACCTGCGAAAACAATATGGGTGCGTCCTGTTTGAGGGTAAACCCCCCCCCCCCCCCGCGTTTTTCGCGTTTTGGGACACCGAGGCCATTTTGGAGTTACCCTAAAACAAGACACCCCCCCTCCAAAAAGGGGGCCACCATGTTGACTGAAAGAGACAAGGAAGTAGAGTTCAAGGGGCTGAGCTTGCCCATCTGCTGCGGTTTGAGTCTCTTTGTTTGTCAAACCCAGGTTGTTGGATTGTTCTTCCAACAGGGGAATTACCCAAAATCATCACAACTAAACCAACATAACCAGGTTCTTTTTTCTGGACATAGGCTAGATTAGGGGTAGGAAAACCCTTGGCAAGCTGGGGGAAGAGGTCGACAGCCCAGGTTGCTAGCGGCTAGCGCCTCGCGGCTCCCAATGTCTGCACCAGCAGACAGGAAGGCAGACAAGCAGTCCACCAATGAAGTCAGCCAGTACTGCGCGAAACGCCGCTGGCACAAAAAAATAAAGTCAAGTCATGCAAACCCCTGATAAATGCAGTGCAAACACAGTCGTTGCAGAAGTAGTCGTCCTCCCAGAAACCAGCTGCGAAAAGTTACAATCAGCACGTAAGCCGTGCCCTGACAAAGTCATTAGATATGGCATGAGGAGTCAGATCATAGATTGCAAAACGGACAACGGCAACTGCATAAAACGCAACAAGCATGCAGCATCAGTATAATGAATATGTTCGCCAGGCACATGCAGTCATTCTCGTCACGTGTCGTACTTCACGCATCTCAATACATCAAAGCAAGTTTGCGTGTGTAAGTGTGTGTGTGTGTACATCTATCAACATGTGAGTGACTATCAAAACATGATACCAAAAGGGTCTACTCAAACCAAGGTATATAAAGAACATTTAGGGCGGCTCGGCAACCATTGGTCGCAAAATTGTGTCAGGGGAACCAAAAGAAGCTTTAGGCAGCAGTGGTTCAAACATGCTACCAGTGCAAAGGCAAATCAAAAGAAGCTTGGTCCAACCATAGTGGCTTAAACATGTTTAAACTATGGTTTCAACAAGGGGCTGAATCGCCTAGGGAACGCTCATGCCGATCGCCTCCGTGTTTTCGAAGTCAAAGGGAGGCGCAGAGCCGACCCGGGGCATGGCTTGAAGCAGCACAGCAGGTGAAGCCTCAGTTAGTGCGGAAACATCGCATTTGAGTCATAATCAAAACCCACTATTAAAATGGTCGATCCCCACAACCATGTAAAGAATTCAGAAGGCGGCAGCTATTTACGGTTGGGATTGGCCCTTACTAACCTTCATCTACCCGGGTTTTGATTGTGGCTCATGTGTTGTTTTCGGCAAGAAGCGCAGAAAAGCAGACCACTGGCTCCTTAGAGCCCCCTGCGTTTTCTAAGAGGAGAGTTTTGGACACTGTCTAATGAGACCACGCAGTAGGTCTGGTTGGGTGTGGATAGGCTAAGTCGCAAGCCATCTGAAGTTGGCTGTAATCCATGGATGGTGCAAGTGCGGCCGCATCCAGTGCGACAGCACAAAGGGCCTCAGCAAGAGAAGCAGATCTCTTTTTGTTTTGTGGAGGCTCGGGTTCCTTTTCAGGTTGAACGGGAAACCAAAAGGAATCCACGTGCCTTTTTGGACGATTGTGACAGGAACCCAACTGACACTGACTGCAAAAAACCCTTCGCTGGTCTAAAACCTAGGCTGGGCCTGTTGCAGCATGCCCCTACACTCCCTGGGCTCGCCGCCCTATTGCACCTTGCAGCTGCTTGGCGAGACAGGCCTACGGCATTTGACCCAGCGCGTCACATGGGTCATCACAAGTTGTTGTGTCTTGAATCTGCTTGTCGTTGTTGCACATCATTGTGTGACAACCGAGAAGCATCTATCGAGGAAGCCCGTTACATGCCATGTATTCAACAATGACTGGCTGCCTTGACATCAGATCCGATCACCAGCAAAGGGTGACCGACACATCCAAGGGCTCGCTTGAGTCCTGCTACCAAGCCACGGGTATGGGTATGGGCGTGCGTGCCTTCTCAAGACTATATTTGCAAGAATTCAGAGCATTTATAGGGGTGTGGTGAGTTTGGTGGGTGGGTGTTGTTTGTTGCTGGTACCCTTTCCACATTGGTTTGTGTATATATATATATATATATGATATATATATAATATATATATATACTATATACATCCACAGGGTAGCCACAGCGATGTGATTTTTCTTTCGGGGGGCCCTCTCGAAACCCGCCGGTTGGGGCTCCGATGCCTCCGGTCTCGCTGGCAGAGCTCAGCGCTTGCGCCGCCACCGCTGGCAGCAAAATCGCCAGGTTGGGATGAGGCAGCAGCACCTCAGCGAAAGGCGAAAGAAATCCTCGAATTCTCTCACAAAGAGTCCTGCCACTCACTTCCTTGGCCCAAAAGGAGTAACCAAACGTTCCATTTACCACTAAAACGGTCTTCCCAAAAAGTATGAAGTCCAGGAACTCAGGAAGCTAGTTGTTTGTCAAAGGCCCCCCCCCAACATTCTGGTTAAACATACCTTTGCGATAGGCAAGGGTGACTTAGGCCCCTTCACCCAGCTTTTCACAACGACCAAATACAACTGAAGATGGACTAAAGAAAAACATTCAGTTGACTGATGCCAGCCAACATTCTGCATTCCTGATATTCATGGATACTTCGTAGATCTTCGTAATTTCTACCAATGCTTGCATTTGGAAACCCTAGATCAGTTGACCATGATGTACAATCAAAAGCACTTGTTTCGCCAAGAGGACACGGAAAACGCACCGAGTCCCCTGTCTTTGAACCTTCGTGAGTTCCTCCGTGTCCCTAAGTGAACCCATGGACAACTCAGGAAATGTTCACCAAACCTCACAAAACAAACGGCGCGTGGTCAAAGTTAGGGATCCTTCTGGCATCCCCTTTTTTGTGGCACCAGGTCGAAACAGAAAACGCAAAGGCATACATACATATACATACATATATATATATATATGTGTGTGTGTCTCTTGCCTCCATCCAGCCGCAAAAAAATGCATTTTGCTGCCTCCATACAAAAAACAAAAAACAAAAACATTTGATCACCCCCCAAATTGAACGGAGAAGTCTCTCCCAGCTCCGGCCCCTCTCAGTCTTGGGCGCGCGTCAGACAGCGGGAAGCAAAGTCCAGCTGGCCCAGGAGGTCCGCGGAGTCCTGCGGAAACGAATCCGAAACCATCGGAAACCAGATGGCTATGGGCAAAATTAAATCACAGAGATGCCTGGAGGCAACCCAAACCCCCGGGCCAAATGGGTATGGGTCAAAATTAAACCACCAGGAATTGGACCGCAGGTTTAAGAATGTCCATGTTTCCATTTACCGATCGGGCAACCCATTTGGGGGTTGCCCTGTTTTTGACCCACAGCCACATGGGTGTGTCCCAGAAGGGTTTGGTTTCCCATCTGGGTTTCCCATATGGGTTTCCCATATGGTTTGGTTTTTTGGTACAGTGGTTGGGGGAACGGCTCGAATTTTAAGAGTCGGAACCCCCTCCAAAGTGGTTGGGGGGCATGGATCCCCACCTAAATGATGTCCACCAAAGGGATGAGCGTGTCCCTTTCTTTAGCAAAAAACCCCTCAAAAAAAAAAGTGGATTTTAAACCAGATCTCGTGGCTGGAAGAAGAACCCCGGCAAAGATGTTTTTTTTGTTGCCTGCTTCGTGGAAAACCAAGTGTGAACCTCCAGAAGGGTGGAAATTCTCCATGCTTGGTTCACATTGGTCTGTCCATTTCGTCATTTGGCCAGGAAATCTAAGTCGGAACTACCTCATAAGTGGTTGGTGGACATAAAACCTGATGTCCACCAAAGGGTCCCTGATTAAAATTCAGACCCATATGGGTGTGGTTGTCGAAAATATGGTAACCCCAAAATGCCCTGGCAAATGGAAATAAGGACGATTCAACCTGCGGTCCATGTCCTGGTGGTTTTATTTTGACCCATAGCCATATCTCGGGGTGTTTCTGATACATGGGATGACCATTGCTTGGAAAACCACCAAAGAAAGATGTGATCTGTCAACCACATGGGAAAGTTACCCATGGTCATGGCGGGGACAGGAATATTGATCAACCCCCATATAGGAATCGGACCCCTGAGAATGCTTGGTGTCCTTTCTCGGTTTCTCTTCAGATTGCCAACCTTTGGTGGGGGACCATTTTGAGAAAGCCAAACATTTTGGTGTGAATTTTCAGGGCCGGACCCTTTGGCCAATTTGGTGGACATCATATAGGTGATTATTTTGCCCACCGACCACTTTTCATGTGATTCCAACTCTTAAGTCATACACATAAGGAGAGGAGATGGTAATGAGTCACTTGGGTTTTGGTTGCGAATATCTTCTTCACAAGAGGGGTGTCAGAATGAGTCGGCCATTTTTGGGTTTGGCGCTACGAAGGGGCTGCACAAGGTGGCTTCAAAATGCGGGTCCGACGAGAGAGGCCGCCTCCGATGTTGAACACAAGGAACCACCATCTGTCTTTCTTAAAATAGTGGTCCGCCTTGGATGGTTTCGAGACCCAAAGGGAATCACTAAGTCCATTATTTTGAGCAACACCATGAGTTTTGGTGGGAAAACTGGCGAGTGCTATGTTTAAATGGGAAACTTGGTGAGTCCCCTATGTTCCACCCGCTCACATATCCAAGGCACCCCCCATACATTTATCGAACATGCCATCCAGTCCTGTCTGTATCCCCACTGCAGATATTGAAGCAGGAAGGGCACTGCCAGCGACCCGTCAATGGAGGCAGAAGCCTCGGTGGTAAAACCATTGAAGCCTTGACTTGCTGTCCCTTGGGGTGGGTTTAGGTTTGGTTCAAGGTTGGTTTAGATTGGATTTCGGGTCCCAGGAAGACCGCAACACACGTCTGAAAGGTGATGAAAAACGAATTGACCAGCCGGCAATGGCTGAGAAATCACGTGCTTTTCCCCACCCGACCATCAGTTTGCGGAAATGTGCGACAACAAAATCCGAGTCACACCCAGAGGGTCCAGGGTTGTCCGAATACCCAGGGCTTTGGCAGAGTTCAGCAGGTAGCCCGCGTCTAGGGCTCTCAAGTTCAGGCGGGTGAGCAGGTGGATGCCTGGCCACTGGCCCGGGAAAATTGCGGGTGATGAGTCTGCACTCGCGATTCACCGCCCCCACAACTTGCTGATACTTGTTCATTTCAATATTTCAATCTCAGATGCTCTTGGAAGTCTCGCAAAATATACGCTTCGCATTTCTGCAGTGTTCAGGTGCCGTCACTGTGATTTAGCAAGTCTCGGGTCCTATTGCCACAGAGCACCATAGTCCAAACAACAAAGTGCCGATTCCTGTCAACTAAAGAGCACTGTCACAGGTGGCCTTTTGGAAAAATGGATGGGTTTCCCTGGTAAATGGCACAAAACACATCTAAACCAGTGGAACCCATCGATTTTTAACCAAACTAACCTAAAAAGGACGCCCCTTTGGGCCCTGTTCTTTGCATGGAACCAAAGCTTCCCATGCCTTCGCGAGACTCCCAGGCACCAAATCCCAGGCTCGCACGCCTTCGCTGGAGATGTCTGCAAAGCCCAGCAAGCTGCAGACTTCGCTGAACATGTCCAGCGCAACCTGGCAGTCGAGTTCCTATCCTAGCCTCGGCCATTCCTTGCCAGCAAAGCACGATGCCACCTTTCTTGATCCCAAAAACCAGCCAGGATAGTCATCCGCCAAATCACATCCAACAAGTCCTCTTCCGCGCCGGCCAACTTGTGGGTCTGTCTTTTCTGGCCCCCAAGAACCAGCTGCTGTTTTTCCCTTCGGCCTCCCCAAGCCGACCAAAACGGTACCCTGCAACAAAAAAGTCACCCATGCGCATCCTAGGCACCAAAAACCGACCGACTAGGTCCCCTTGCGGCCTCCATCTCGGAATTGCTGGCCGTGGTCAGCAGGGCGCCGTGCAGGGCGGCACCTCGATTGCCGATGATTGCAACCCAGAGACTCTCCGTGCTTTATTCGGCTTCCCTCTGTTTGGAGCCCGATGGTTTGGCGGTTTGGTGGTTTGGTGGTTTGGTGGTTTGGTGGTTTGGTGGTTTGGTGGCTTGGTGGTTTGGCGGTTTGGTGGTTTGGTGGTATGGTGGTATGGTGGTTTGGTGGTTTGGCGGTTTGGTGGTTTGGCGGTTTGGTGGCTTGGTGGTTTGGCGGTGTGGTGGTTTGCTGGTTTGCTGGTTTGCTGGTTTGGTGGTTTGATGGTTTGGTGGTTTGGTGGTTTGGTGGTTGGGTGGTTGGGTGGTTTGGTGGTTTGGTGGTTCAGGACGGGGTTCCCATGTACCCTCCGTGTTTTTGTTTCGCTTCCCTGCCGAATCGGTGGCTTGGCCTTTTTTGTGGAGGGGTTTCCCGTTGCGGAGTAGTAAACCCCATGGACCCACTGCAAAAACCATGGGTTCGAATCCCAAAACACCAATCCAAACCATCGACTGCCGACTGAGGGTTGCTCTGTGTGAAGGGAGGGCTCCTAAAGATTTTGGGCACGGGTAAAACCCACATTTGGGCTTCGCAAGGTCCGGGATCGTCCACTTAAACCCCTGTTTTGATGTATAACAGTGAACTTCTCATACTAGGAACCCTTTGGTGGACATCATTTGCATTGGGATTTGTGTCCCCAACCATTTTGGACGTCTCCCATTAAACTCATATACCCTATGTTATTCCTGGACCAGATAAAACAAAGTTCCACAACCCCGGCAAAGGAATCGTCTGTTTTGGATGTGTTTTGGCCTTGCTTCTTCGATGGGCTGGGAAGTTTCAGTTGCGGGCTGTGGATGAGTTTTGATTCTAGGACCCCCAAAAAAACGCACGATGTGCAAGAGTCAAATACAGTACATCTGGACACAAGTGCACGCGTAGGGTGTATAATTCTTTCTTTGAGGCATTGAGAAGGTACTCCCACTGCTTTGCGCACTCTGTTTCACTCACTCCACTGCTAACCGGCAAGTCGTTGATTGTGTCTCCTCATACTTGTGCGTCCCCAGGCATCTTCGAAATCGAGTCAAGGCTGCCGTAGTTGCTAGCCTCGAGCAGATTGCTCCGGAGGTCCTGCGATGGTATGGAGCTGCGGACGGCTTCCAACGCAAACAAACCAGAAAGCACATGACCAATCGTGACGACGACCCAAATGGATTGAAGTCTTTGAACCTCCAGCGTGGCATTGAAGACCAGTCCATAGAAGTAAGCCGCGTGGGATCTGTCAACAGGGTGCCAGGAGGCTCCGGCGATTGTGATAAGCAGGAGCGTTCGAAAGACCATCTGCAGGAAGATATCTTTGCTCATCTTGATCGCCTCCGCATCCGTCTCCGTGGCAAGAAGGCCCGGCGACGGCCACATTCAACTTTGTTGTCAAAGTCACCCTGACATCCTCAGGGCACGAGACCTGGGTGACAGTCAGAGAGACCAGGCAAAAGCCCAGCACGCCTGCGGCAATGCGCGCCAGGCCTGTGGGGCTAATCATCAATGAGGGCGCAACTGCGTCCTGCAAGAGATCCATCACGAAGATGCCTTCGTGGGAGGAGATGACCATGGCTGCAAGCCTGTTGGCCAGTTCTAGGGCAAAGGAGGAGTCCGTTGAATCCGCAAGATGGATGAAGACTTCGGAGATGGTGGACAGGATGCTCACAAGCGCATTCATTGTAGCGCCTGTATTGTGGGCCAGTGCAGCCACGGAAGCGCCAACGAGAGTTGCCACCAGAAGGATCATGTCCAGCACGCAATGCACCGCGATGGGAACAAGCTTCTTCAATGGGATGTGTCTCGCCTTTTGCACATGTTTCACGATGGGAGAAACTGCATCACAAGCAGAATGAAACTGAACCCAACATTCCACTGCCAGCGTTCCCGCTCCTGGTGTATGCTGAACACATCTTGCGGTCTTGACAAATGGACTGGCCATCCAGTCTTTGCGCACTCTCTCGTCGTATGCATCTAGCATGTCTTCAAGGGACGCGCCCACATATTCACGGGAGACCATACCCTTCGATTTGCGTATCAGCTTCAACATCTGCGGCTTGAAGCCTTTTTGCAGAGACAGGTGACGAAGAGCCGCCTGCTGAATCAGGACGTTTGCCATGAGCAGGTTCCCCGTGCCAAGTTCTCCTGCGTGCCCGTCCTCCAACCTCACCACAGGCTGCACGAACCATGTCTCCGCCCAGTCCTGGACAGCTTCCTGCCAGGGCTCCATTTGGAATCCTCGCAATGGGCACTGGTCCACAGCTTCTCCTCCGTGCGACCCCACATCTCCCAGAACTCGGCATCCATAAAGACTTTTAGGCCTATTTCCTGGACGGAGGAGTTGATCTGCTGCCACCGGTAGACCTCCTGCAAATTCACCGGGTTCTCCCCGCCTTTGACGGCCTCTGAGAAGCGGTTCGGAATGTGGGAGAAGCCATTGGCCAGGATAGATGCGGAGGCAACCAGCTGACAGGTAGGGATCTCCAAGAGGTCCCTAGGCGATGTAAAAGGAAATGCTGGCGAGAGGCACGGAGCGCCAAATGGCATTGCGAATGCGCGCTCGCTCTCAGTCCGGCGCCTCCTCGCCTCGCAGCAGCTGGGGACACCGCACCGCAGCCAAGTAGGGCGTGTCCGCGTCCAACGCTGCCACCACGAGGCTATGTTGGCCCTCGTGGAAGAAGTCCAGAACTCCTAGGACACTTGTCATGACCACACCTAGCAGCAGGACAGCGAGAGGCGCAGCGTACTTGATGTCGTACTTATCCTGCAGCCTTGCCGCGTTGAAAATGATCCTGTGCCAGCCAAGGCCCCAGGAGAACAGACTCGTAGCAATGTTCATCATTTGCTGCCCTCGCTGCCATCGCCCGGCTGGCGAAGCTGGTTTCGGACGTGTTGCGTCCACCATGGAACAAGGCCGAGCGTGCCCCGGCACTTGGAAGAAAAACACTGATTTAGAACATGCCTGCGAGGTCGGCAACATGCTTCCCACCATTTGCCATGCCACAAGGGTCTTGTCTTTTGCCGGGACCTTTTTCCATCAGATCATGCAAATCAGCCTCCTCGTGACCATCCAGAAACAGCGAAACCATTCGTGTTCACAAAATCGAGTCAGGCAAGCCGGCAAGGAAGAATACACACACTCGCACTGGGCTGCTGTGGGTTGCAAGAAGTCAGAGCTATTTGCCCGACGCATTCATGGGACGTTTCTCTTTGACTTGATGAATATCCTCAAAGAACACGGAAGCCGTCTGCAGACGGATCTGGAAGCGACAGGTCAATCATAGAGAAAGCCTTCTGCCTTTCCACTGCATGCTTGCTTTTTCAGAGTCTCCTAACATGGCTCTCGCCCAAAGCCTTTCAGAGTCCCAAAAGAAAGGGGCAACTCACTTCCGTGGGCGATGCCATACCGGCCCCCTCCCAAGAGAAGACCTAGCCAAATTGCCCCTGCGAAACTCGAGCACCGGGAGGACCGGGCGGCATGATGGCGGCAAGGCTCTGGACAATACCCCCTCCTGCAGGGCAAGCTTCTTCATGCCCAAGTTTGTTTGCACTTGGCATGAGAACAAGTGCAATGAAGTGCATGTTCGGACACAGAAGGACGTTGTATGTGCAACTGCACTTTGTGCTTGAAGATGGTTACAGGAGGTTCCTAGAAAGGCCGACGCGCGAAAGATGATTGCTACCCCGAAATGGGCGGGTCCAGCTCTCTCCGCTGTCAACATACGCAGAAGCGTCGAAGCTTTGCAAGGTTGCCTCTCCACTTTGAGCAGCGTCATGTCAATTGATTTGCGCGCCTCTCAGACCATATCCATTTCCGATATCACAAAGCCCGGCTCAAGACCAGACCCGGAAATATTCCAATAAATGTTCGTTATATCTCAAAACAAGGACCTCCCCTTCCGTACCCGCCACACAGCGAAATTTCAAGGCGCCTTCGCGAGGGCCACGACGAGGTCAGAAGAAGACAGGACGCCGCCGGACAGCAAGACCTGGGACCCCAACTGGGAACCAACCGTCCCCAAACCACAAACCACTCCGTGTTTTTCTTGAGCTCTGGTGTCCTGTTTTGGACAGATTGGTGGGAAAGGCATGGGCTCCAGTGCTTCTTGTCCAAAGACCAAGGGATTGGCATCTCAACTGCCACGGACCAGTCATCACAGAAAGGGCTGCAATTGGAATTTGCCAATAGATGCGCCGGCAAACCACACTCTATGATGAGCTGCGAACGGTCATCAGCTGGTGTGCCTTGGATTCCGGCAATTCGAGCAAATCACCAAACTCTAAAACGAGCTCAAGACGTGCAATCTCTCACCCAGGCGGGGGGGGGAGGGGCAAAGGGGCAAACTGAATAATTCGCCGCCAAAGAAGTTCAGCTCGAAAACTTCACAGGCTCCCGTTGACCTTATCAGTGGAGCACTACCCAAGTGTAGAAGCAAAGATCACATTGCAGTTGGGTATTGCGATCAAGAATGAGCTACTGAACTTGTGCCAGTTGTTTGCACAACTTGATCCTTCAAGACCGTTGCTGAAAAACGACCTTCGAAGCAGACCCCGTACCAGGGTCTATCGGGTGCGCCTGTTCTGGGACTCCCAAATGGCACCCGCTCAGCTTCCAGCGTGCTGCTGTGCCCGGCAGGACGCTTGCGTGACAAGGCGCTTCCAGAAACCCGAGTCCTGTGTCGCCCCGATTGCACCAACTTGCTGCGTGCCCTTTGATTCCCCAAGGCGTTGGACCAGGGGTTGGTTAACACATTGTGTTTGCCCAACCCTGGCTCCACTCAAAGGTCTGTCCGACAGATCATTGAGTGAAGGCTGGACCTATCTGCTGGTCAGAGCTCTTGTAGATCATCCACCAACCCCAAGTAAGGGGTATGTGAACCACACATCAGGCCCGCCGAAAGATACTGAGCAATCAAGCTGAAAAATGCGGACACGATCCGCATTTCAACCCAGAAATGGAACAAGCGCCCCGGGGGGGGGGGGTGGGGGGTCCCCCAATTTCATTCCTCTAGTCTTCCCATGAAAACAAGGAACACGGAACCACAAATGGAATTCCAGGGGTTACCCCCCTCCCCAATTCCATTGTTTAAGGGGAGAGGGATCATGCACCCATTCGATCCGAGCAGCCCAAAACCTCTCCACTCCTCCAGCCATTCTCGGAGAGCCCCAGGCGAGGACAAAAGGCCTCGCCATCTCATCAGTTTTTCCGAGCTATCCCAAGCGTAGGCTCCTTCCAACGGTGTATCATTCCTCCATGGTCAAAGCACGCGTTTTGGCACTGTACAAGAAGAATAAAACATGAATGCAAAAAAACAATGCGCGCTCTCGCTTCTTGCACGGCCCCTGCATCCCCTGGGATATCCGACAATGGTTTGACACCTTTCCATGGTATCTGCAAACCTCCTGAGGTTTGCAAATCGGGTCGAATACAACTGCCTGCGGGTGCCTGGTCCAACAAGAGTGGTGCAGGGATCCGTCTCTTGGTTGCGACTTGGGGCGGTACCGAGATGGGGACCAGCGCCACCTTTGTCCAGCCTCGGGGGTGTGCCCAGCGGAGCTGACGCAAGCGGTCTGATGATGCGTCACCTTTTCAAGTTGTGCAAAGCGATGCTTGAAGGGATAGAACAAACAGACCGTGTCAAAATCAAAAATGCGCACTGTGCTCCCCCACCCCCCACATGCAACAAACAATGTCATGGATAAGGTAGGAATGGCTTGAATCACGGAAATGGTGTGCCACTCCTCGCATCAATCGACGTTCGGCATCCAATGTGATTCTGAACATGTGAGGCCGCGGATAAAATCACTTGTTCCGCAAGACGACATGGGAAAATCGAGGTGGTTCCCTCTGCATCATTGTGGACCAGGGTTACTAACCCCCGGTCGATTCGTGTAGTCCCCCCCCCGGTCTTTGTCGGGAATTTGGGTGGACCCCAAACTAACAATAGACTGCCAGAAAAGCTCTGTTACTCACACTCACATGGGTTGGTCTCCAATGAGGATATGGACTCAAAAATGCTTGGTGCACAAGTAGATATGATGACACACTTCCGCATGGTTTGGTCCACCCCCTTGACAACTGAGACCGGGGTTGTTCATGCCACGTACTTTCACCCGGGTGTACTTCGTACAAATGCAACAGCTCGCTCGCTCTTGGCATCTGGCAGGGTGCGAAGTACACTCGCCAGCCATTCCACAGCTTCCAGTGAATCAGCGTCCGGCACATCGGGACCTGAAGATCTCCGGATCGATCCCTGGCAAGCCCAATGGCCTTGTCTGAAGATGAGGCCCCGAATGCTGGGTGTGCTTTTCGGTTTCCTGTGCTTGGATTCACAACTATGTGCAATGCGTACATATAAATATGTATATATATATATACACTTCTCATGATTGTGGTGAGAATCTTACTTGCATTTGTGGTTCATTATTACAATGAATAGTAATACACTAATTAACAAGAATAACAATATTAGAACGATACTATGTATGCATCACATATGCACGCAATGAATTATCTCCCAGCTCCACAACGACTTGGGACTCAAAGAAGTGAACAAAATGGACATGGGTGCAGGGTCCATTTTCTGCAAAACCTGTGGATTGCTTCAATGCTCCGAAGACAAACAAACCAAATGGAGCAGAACGAATCATGCCAGTCGTAGCTGCAAGCATGCAGCACAGAGTTTTCTGGCACATCCCAAAGCCCCCACAATCATCCACTCGTGGAAAAACGAGCGGAATGATCTACAACACCCGAAAAATACTTGACCGTCTGGTGTGGATAATAACTAGGAGAAAAAGAAAATGTGTTTCATGCGCCGACAACTGTTTTGAAACACGCAAACAGCATGAGACGTCCTTCCTTTCTAGTTCTGCAAATGCCAAGCCCGAGGCAGTAAGTGATCAGGGCAACGCTCAGCTGCATGGAGAGAAGGCACATCATCTCGAAGACCTGCGGGCAAGCACGTCCAAGTCCCATTTATCCATTGCCGAAACTGGAGAAGAAAAAAAAAACACCTGACAATTGCACGTGTGCAAGAGATCATGACATTCAAGCCCAAGGCAACACTCCTGTGTGCCTGGAAACGCTCTGGACGGTGAGGATGAATTTGCTGAAGCTCCCTTCATCCGGCACGCCTGGTTGCTTGGGTAGGCTTCGCCGAGAAGGCCGGCGATGTCCCCCACAATCTCCTATATGCCAATGAGTCGCATGCAGCCAGACGCGACAAAAACATGCGCAACCTGCAAGCGTTCAAGGCTGCATCCTTGAATTGGGGAACGCCCAGCCGTCGCTCGCGGCCTCAGTCTGCCAGCGAATCCGGTGAGATCGTTTATAAACGTCCCGTTCCAACAAGAAGCAAAACTGTACCCAGCTGGGTGTTGAACCGGGGCCGGGGTCTGGAAAACGTTGAAAAATGATCCGCCCTCCAAAATGGGTGTCCGGAAATCAATCATCCTGAGAACCGTTGCCCATTTCGGTGTGTCAACATAAGGAGACCTCAAAAAACAAAAAAGATGGCTTTCCTGTTTGGTTGTCCTTGAAACCATTGTCATGCGAACCCAAGCAGCCCTCAGCCCGCGGCGTCCCGCGAAAAGCTGCACACGCTCAAGCAGGTTGCCCCGGAAGGACTGCAGTCGTGGGAAAATCCGGCGATCCAAGCCAAAAGGAAGAAACGCGCTTTGGGCATTTCCTAAAATGGGAGCCTACATTGGCCAATCCATTCAAGGAACCAAGAAACCAAACCGGCTGTAAGCAACAGCTCTCAAAGAGGCTGGGCAAGAAGCTGCCAAGAAAAACAGCTTTGCAGTTGTTATTTTGGGGGATGCGGAGCTGCACGCAAGCCAATCGAGCACCTCGATGCTTCGCATCATCGATTCCGCGCTGGAACCTTGACCTTGCGAGCGCCAAGAAAATGTGTTGGGTGCAAGACAAGGCGTTTACTATGGCATCTGCCCCTCTTGGGAATGAGGACATGGCCGCTCATATGACCGGCTTCCGCTCTGTGAGAATATGAGACTGGCTTTGATCGCTTTACCGGCAACGGGCCCCACTCGCTTCTGGACCCCAGAAAACAAATGCGGTTCTCAACATAGGGATACCTCCAAAACTTGTGGTTTGCTTTTTGACTTGAAAGGACTCCCTCAAGAATAGATACTCAATGCTCGACACACAAACCGAGCTCATCGCGGCCGGCACCGCACCGGGCTGCAACCACCTCAGGTATCTGCCGAGTTCTCGGCAATTCCGTTCTTTCACAAAGATCTAAATCCAGGGCTCTCCTTTTGGAATGAACCACCCCTGGGTTTAGGTCTACCTTGGGGTAGTGAACACTTGGCTGTCAGTGGCTTGAGGTGAGGCGAGAAGAGTGTGACACCACAGTGTCCACGGCATGACTCAAGATATGACAACCGAATTGCGCCGGCAGATACTCAAAATGTGCGAAAGCTGTTTGCGCCAGTACCAAATGCTTGAGAAGACAGCTTCGAAACGGGTGCGCACAGTGTTGCAAATCCTTTGCAAGCTCATGTGGGCGGTGTTCTTTTGAGCCACCATACGCTTTGTGAGGTGGTTTCAAAGACAAAGGTGAACCCAAAGGAAACCTATCATTTTTGGGGGGTTGGCCCGTTTTGGGGGGTGTCACAGAGGGAACCTATCATTTTGGGGGTTGGCCCGTTTTGGGGGTTTCCAAGTAACAGAGAAGGAAGAGAGAGAGAGGCGTCCCACCGAGTCTGAGTTCCAGGCTCTTAGCTTGCGCAGGGCCAGGACCAGTGCAGCCTGTTGCGCGCATCAGCGCGCTACGCCGGTGGCTCGTGGTTTGGCGGCTCTGGTGCTCGTGGGTTGAAACAAAAGCCCCAAAGACGGGGCTAGAGGTCATGGTTCCCCCAACAAACCCTTGGCGGCCTAAAATTCCTTGTTGAGGTTTATGACCAGTGCGAAACAACTCCTGAGGGGAGCCTTTTGACCATCAAGTAATCCAATCTCTTGGCTCGAAATGAAGTCTTGGCTGTTGCTGGCTGACACGCTGGGCAAAACTGCACACGAAGAGCCCTGTTGCCTCCTCGACATTGCAGGCGGCCTTTCCCATCAGGCTGAGGCCTGCAAAGAAACGCCGAAGGAACCAACATGGAACCGAAAACTTCCACCCGGAAGCAAGCGCTTCCATTTGCGTCAGCACTCAGGTTGCTCCGACCAAAGCTTTGGTCCAGTGAGGTTACCATGGCCTTGTCCTCCCCTTCAAGCCTTCCACACTCAACCTGAAACCTAGGATTCGTGAAATTTGTCCACCATCTCTGTCAGGTCTCACCCAAACCTTGACCCACGCGTCAAGAACTGAAGGCCCGAGGAGGGAAACCTGCAAGGGGTCCTAGTGTGTGAACAGAAAAGCAAGCACAGGCAAACCAGCCAGTTGAAACAAAATGTCAGGCGAAAAAGTTTGGCAACCTCCACATGGGTACGTCTCAAATTAAGGAACCCTTGCAATGCTGGTTTCCTTTTAGTTTCTTTTTCAACCAACACTTCTTGTTGGGGCACCCTAACCCCAAAGACAGACCCACATCTTGCACGATTCGTGCCACTGCTTGCCTTCCAGCTCCTGAAAAGCCAAGAGCATGGAGGCTCCCAGACCTGACCTCAGGCCACAAGCACCGCAGACGGAAGGATCTCATCACTCAGAAGCTGAGCGAAGAACTCTGATGTCACCACAGCTGCGACGGTTTGAAACCTCAGGCGAGGAGAAAGAGAGCCCAGAGCTCCTTGCGAGCGAGGTAGCACAAGCCACGAGGCCGAACGACAAAGCAGGCTTCAAGGAAGTCCGACTGACATGCCGTACTCGAGTCTGCTGCCAGCAAAGTTTTCCACCACGATCCGCAAAGCCATGGAAAATGACGTTTGTGGCTCTGGTTTTGGAAATGTTCGGGCTCATTCCCTTCAAACGGCCAGACGGAATGGAAGAAAACCTGCCGGGACACGGAAAGCTGAGGCCAGCGCACCAGCTCAGAGGCTATACAGCCCCGCAGCCCATCCAACCCTTCGACCAGTCGTCCAGTGCCAGCGAGCCGCAGCCTCAACACCCAACGGCCGAGACACAAAAGCCGCTGCTTTTCCTTTCTCTTTTATTATTGTCTTCATTCCTTTCTTTTACGTAATAGCCATCGGTCTATCTGTCTTCTCTCTCCCTCTTTCACTTCCTGTTACCTGGTATTTGATGGCATGCTGACGCACTCACTCACTGACTCGCTCGCCCGCTCGCTCCCTCCCTCCCTCCCTCCCTCCCTCACTCACTCACTCACTCACTTACTCACTCACACTAACTCGCTTACTCGCTCGCTCGCTCCCTCCCTCCCTCCCTCCCTCACTCATTCACTCACTCACTCACTCACTCTCCCTCCCACCCACTCACCCACGCACGGACGCACGCACGCACTCACTCACCCACTCCACCCACCCACCCACCCACCCGCCCACCCGCCCACCCACCTACCCACTCACTCACTCACTCACTCACTCACTCACTCACTCACTCACTCACTCTCTCACTTGACCGTCTCTTTCCTATCAGTTTAAAATTGGGTTTGTTAACCCTTGAAATCTTTACTATTGGAGCGGTTGGAGACGGGTGGACACGGCATGCGATAGAATTGCTAACTGACCACAGGTGAACTGACAAATAGAAACCATGAAGATAGTAATAATGTAAAAGGGGAATAGAAAGCGATAAAAGAAAAAATGAACAGAGAAGGAGAAAGACAAAAGTAGATAATATGAAAGAGAAACAAAAAAAATATTATCAAAGTTCAGAATATTGGATATCATTCCCTTTAATCTGTTCAGTCTCATGAAATGTATCTGTCACTGACTTATATCTCTTGTCCAAACGGCTTAATCCTTTCCTCGCTATCACTTTTCAGTCTGTAAACATCTTCACCTCGTCCCGCAGAGACAAATCAATCGCGGTTTGCTTTCGCATTCCTTTCGTGTATCTCTTCTCTCGGACTGCCACGAATCAGCCAAAAGACCCTGTGGCCAGTGAGCCTGGAATGTTTCGTTAGGGCAGTTGGCAGTGGCGTTGCAATCGGAGTCAAAACTAAAAACCGGACAGAACTTCTGATAGCTCTTGAGCTCGGATACCGATCCCCGGCTCCTTGGCTCCCTAACGGCTTGAGCACATCCGATTCATCAGGCTACTGTCCTTCGCCCGGAGTTACTCTTGTCCGATGCGCTCGGTAAAGGAATCCTTCTCCGGGTGGCTCCAAAAGGCCTTGAATCAGACCCTCAAGGCCTTGTGAGGAGGGATTGAATATGTTGGTTGGGATATGGCCATGGGTCAAAATCCCGTACCCCCAGTGAACATCCCAATCCCCACTGAATAGGTTCTAAAATAAGTGGTGAATCCACCTACCAACCAAAATGGGATCCCAAAACGGTTTTGACCAGCACAGTCATATCGGATCCCATCACCGGTAGATCGGTAGATCGGATCCAGAGACCCAGGCCATGCCGTGCAGAAGCCCAAGATTTTGCTCAGCAGCCGCTGAGCCTCGTCCAAGGCCTGAGACGTGAAAAGCGCTGCTTTGGGGCTTTGGGTCAAATCACCAAGTGGGGAACCCCCCCCCCCACCAACACTCCCCCCCCGAAGAGTTAAGATCATGTTGGGGCTGGCAAAGCCGGTTGGGCTAGTTTTTCACAAAAAGAAGCTCAGAAATGATGCGCTGGCATACGCCAGACATAAGTTGCGCTTGAAGGTCAGAGGGATTACAACCCTTCTAGAATCCTTCATGAAGAGACCTTTGGGCATGTGCGCGGTCAATCTTTCCGGGAAGCGTTTCTTGATTATGGAATTTAAAACAGGGTGATAGTTGACTGTTTTACGCCTGCCACATAAAACGCACTCGTTCATTCGATCCGCGGCTGACCCGACAGTGGCTTTTCGAAAAACTGCCAAGACGCATAAACGTTTGTCTGAAGCATTTTCGCAAAACGTGGGAACCTACGGGTATTTTTTGGGGTAATATGTGAATATATTTGTATATGTAAATATATATATATATATATGTGGCTCACCCCCCGTGTGTACATCCCAATCCTCACTAAAATACACTAAATGGGTGGTGCACCTACCCAAACATGGGATCCCATTGACTTTGACCCACAGCCATATGATTTTTTATGGTCAGCCCCCCGCCCCCATGATCCTTTTGCTTCTTGAAGTCCTTTCACATAGTTCTTGTGCCTTGACAGAGCACATGGTCAATGCTAGACTGCATGGTATCGTGCTTTTTGAAAAAAATGAGTTGCAGACGGTGAGGTTTAAGATGCAGAATCATGAAAGTGTGTCTGTGTGTGTGTGTGCAAAAACCCCTGACCGGATTCTGGTCCATTCCACGTTGAGTTGGGCGTGCCAAAAAGGCATGCATGATTACAGTATTTTCTTGCGTTGTACCCTTTGTTTCACGTTTTGTTGGACATGTGCTATAAATAAACTATATGGAAGCTCGATTTCACTCTTCCTTATGCATGCAAGTCCATTCAATACAGAATTTGCGCATTCCATAGTAAACCATTAAAAAACAAAATGAACACGGATAAGACCAACAAAAAGACCATCTCTGCAGAATCTTTGGCTTCAGCTCGAACGGTTGAGACGGTTTGCTCGAGGCTTTTGTTGGGTTTTCCCTCAGCTTTTCTTTGACGGTTTCCCTCAGCCAAAGCGAAATAAACGCGAGGCTTCTGCGGTTGTTTAGAAGGCCAAATGTCCACAAACCAAAAAAGCACTCGGTGCTTTGTTTTGCTGTTGGCGAGGGATGATGGAAAAAAGAAAGAAGAAACTGGGGAAAAAACAAAGAAAAACACAAAAAGAAACAAAAAAACTCGAGAAAACCCAAAACTAAAGAAAATTTGGGGCTGGGAAAAAAGAATATTATTCCGCATGTATGGTGTTCTGTGTTTGTTTTTCCTTTGTTTTCTCAGGGGATTTTGGCTTTGGGATTTTCCGTCAGCAATTTTGGCACTAGCCCTCCCAAAAGCAAACTAAAGTTTGTGTGTTTTTGGATTAGGTGGGTCGACCCCAAAAAACTTGTGGTTGGCTTTCGCATTTTTGCGCTTTGCCGAGAAAGAGAAAGAGAGGGAAAGAGGAAGAAAAGGAGAGAGAAGAGGAAACAGAGAAAGAAGAGAGAAAACAATGATGAGAAAGAAGAGACGGAGAAAGAGAAAGAGAGAGCGAGAGAACGGGAGAAGAAGGATGCTCCAAGCTAAAGTTGCTCACTAAGCTTGCAACTTTCGCCCCCGGCTCCGGACTTTACTGGTAGGGATCGAGCCGAGCGTTCTCAGCCGCTGGCTCTGGATTCTTCTGGTGGTGACCTTTCAAGATCCACCTGTCACGAGGTGTTCCCTCAGATGCCCAGTGGATTTCCATGGGGCAACAAGGGCATCCGTTTTGGTTGGATGACTTTTAAGGGGAACCCTTCCCCAAACAAAAAGGAAAAAAGGGTACCACTGAGCAACTGGGTTCATCAACGTGCGATAGGGGGTGAGAAATGGAATGGCCCTTGTAAAACATCCAACTGGTGGTTTCCTTTCAGGGGACCAAAGCCTGGGTTCATTCGTACATTCCCTACTTGTCTCACCAGCAAGTTTCTTTTCCATTTGAAAAGTTGCAAAAAAACTTAAGCCAATGCCACGCATTCGAAACTTCAAGGTCGGTCAATAACATGCCAAAGCATCTACCGCGGTGCTTGCTATGGACAGCAGCTGGAAGAGTCGGTCCTGACGATGCAAAATTCGAAGGGGTGTGTGTGTGTGTGTGAATGAATGAACAGTGCAAACCGGGATACCCTCTCGATACATATCTAAAAGTCCGAGAAAATGCTGCTGGGTGAAAGTAGATGGTGATTATACACGTGAAAAAAGGGTGCTGCCAGCTAGTTTCAGCCCGGCGGAAGTCTTTCTCGATTTCCTTCCGGAGTGTTGCTTGATCATGTGAATGGCCACATCAATCCAACCCTAAATTCTATGGCAGCCAACCTGTCACACGTCCACCGAATCTCTTTGGCTCCTCGTCGGTATGATAGTCTGGGTGCACCGCCAGTGCTCGTAGCTGTGCCTGGCGCACTCAATGCGGCCAGACAAAAGAGCGGCCGACGCGCCGACGGCCGGCCTCCGCATTCACGAACTCCCGCACCTCCTCCTCCCCCACAGCGGCCTCAACTGAAGCGGAATAAGATCTATGAAGGTACACGCTTTCCAACAAGTGGAGCGTCCCGTTCAAGAGGATTCAAGTCCCAAATCGCGTTGCCCACTTCCATGGTCGAGCAAAGGGCCCGCTGGCCTTAAGTTCGGTGGCTTAAAGATGAGCCAAAAGGAAAACCGCCATGTCGGGGGGGTCCAAGTCCCTGTTTTGATACGTACCCACTTGGAAAAACCGCGGAGCGAATGCCGGAAACCAAGAACCCTGGCGCGCGCATGTGCTGCAGCTTGCCGCACCCGCAGCGCAGGCCCTGACTCATCGGCCTAGGGGACTTTTCGGGACCCCCCTCACAGAACTCCTGGTGCACTTTGCAACCCTTGGTATGTCAAAATTCCTCGGCTGTTCTAGCGGCGCACCAAAACTGAACGGAACCAAAAAAAGCAAAACAAGCTAAAAACATGATCCAACAGTAGAGCACAGCAGTTCCCAAAGGTTCCCTCTTTCAATTTAAATGTTGTGGGCAGCTCCTTGGCTCCCTTCCAGCTGCAGAAGCCCTGAAAGCATCTTCATTGTCTGTTGTACTCTCTCTCCTAAAGCATCGTCATATTGTCATATATGTGTTGGAATCTGCTTCTCGCCTTCCGGCGTTGTCCTCTGGCGTCCTGCTCTATGATTGCGTGGCGACCCAAATCATGTCGTTACTGAAACCTCGCGGATCTTTAGACGAGTTTTTCTCTGAAAAAGCCGATGCTTGGGGAAAATCCGATGCTTTGGAAGACGGTGACATGTCCTCTTTTTTTCTTCGAACAGCCCTCTGTTTCCAAAAAAAAAGTCCAAGCAAAGAAAACATCCCGGTCTAGCATGGAACTGTCCAAACCGCCATTGTAGAGGAATCTCCTTTCGGGGAAACCCGGGCCCCTCCTTTGCTAGCCTTGTTTCTTTGCCTAACTCTGGGTCAGAGTCTGGAGACATTGTTGCTGGCGCACCGGAAAGTCGTGGTTTCTTCCTTTTTTTATGTTCTCTTCCATCTTCCAACCCCTCTTTGGGAACTCGGGAACTTGGGAACTCGTGTGGCTCGGGTTTTCAGCGCGCGCCGCTGCCGGGGATCAGCGCGGCCAATCCTCAGGTCCGCACGCTCCGATCGGCTCCGGGAGGAGCCCATGGCCTGAAGCGAGGCTCCGCGGTCGGGGTTGAGGTTTTTGCCCCTCTCTTTTTTCGTGTTGTTTCTCCCCCGGTGTTGGGCGCCTTCGTTGATTTTCGGCCGGTGTTCGGTTGCTGCTTGAACCCATGGGCTGGTTGCGGCTAAGTTGTTGTTGTTTTTCTCCGGGTTTGGGCTGGTTTTGCTCTCTTCCTGCCCCTTCTTCACAAGGGAAGCAGTTTTTGGACATCCAAGCAAGGTTCATTCTGCAAATTTCGCCGTGGGGCAGTGGATTTCCGGGTTCCACGTTCTCGGGGGTATCCGCTTTCTGGAAGGAGCCAAGTTGGGCAAGCTTCCAGGGATCTGAAGACTTCTCACATGATCCGGAGCATGGCTGTACTAGCCTCTTGCAAGAAACCAAGGAAAAGTAGCACCCTGCGTCAGGAGTTCACCATCAGGCTGAGATTGCCTTGGAATGTCATCTGTAAGTAAAGCATTGACAAACTGCAAGGGTTCGATGGATGTATCCACCAGCCGCACATGGGATCGCCGAGTCTCTGGCGCTAGCATCTGACAAACAGGCGCGCCCAAGCGATCGCTGCAGATCCAGGCGGAGCGAGTTCGCTTCAGACTCATCGAACTGGAAGACCCACGCCAGGAGTACATGTCGCAAGCAAAGCCCCTTTTTTCCCTCGAAGGGCAGGTAGCTGCAACCAATGGGAGCACAAGAAGTCAATTCACATGTTCCCTGACACTGACCAACTGACGAGTTGAGAGGTTGGCCTATGCGCTCCCAGGCCCTCCCTGTGCTTGCGACTGGAAAATGATTGGCCCAGCCGCCTTTCGCGGCTGACGCCCTTCCGTTAAACCTTCGCAACGCCCTTTCCCAGACCTTCGTGTAGCAGGATGATATGCTTCAGTTCGCTTGGCGGGGGATTCCGCCGCGCTCCCTTGTGTTTGCAAGATGCTGGAGTTCCCTTGGGGGGACATCGACCACTGGGATTGTGTCGGAGCTGGGCGCATCTGGCAGCAACCTAAGACTCAGGTTGTTCGGAGCTCTCACAAAGGGCCCCCGAGCCTACATGTGGCTCGCACAACGCCAAGCCCAAGTGTTCTTGTGTTGTTGTTTTTTCTCAAAGATTCTAAACACAACCCAACACCTCATGACACATCCTTGCATTTCCGGTCGGCGTGGAAAAAAACAAATCACCATGTCTTGACTCCTTTTCTCTTCTCTCCATTGGGCCCTCGGTTGGCTCACCGCTCACCGGAAACTCTCGAGACCGCCCGCGACTCATCGCGCGTCGCACTTCAGCTTGAAGCCCTGGAGCCGATCGATGCACCAATCGATCTCCACAAGGCTCTCCTCAGCCGCCTGAAACGAAACTCGAAACAAAAAACGACGGAGCCGGACGTGGAGCCTTGGGGGACGTCCCGACGTCGGGACCGCAGCGATGTGGAGGAAAAATTATGTGAAAATCTTGCGGGACCGGGCCTTTTGGAGACAAAGTGACGTCAGACGTCAACTTTTATCAAGTTCCAATGGGCAAATTCCGGGCACGGGTCTCCAACGCGGGTACTTCGCCTCAATATAAAGAGGTGTGAACATGGAACCCGAAAAAGGAGGTCCGATTGTTTAAGCACAAATGACTCAAAGACCATGGCTTTTCAGGTTCCACGTTAATCACGAAAGCGAGCTAGGCCAGCATTGAGTTCTCCTTGCGAACTTCCCCGATTGATCTTTTCAAGCCTGAGGAAGGGTTCGATGTCACCCCCAGCATGTTCCCAAAATCTCGTCATGGTTTGCGATAGCGGCTAGGGAATCTGTTTCACCAGGATCTGGTCCAAGTTCCAGTCTCTTTGACTTTACGGGTGTTCATTTAAGGTCGCTCTTCATTCTCTTAGCAACCCCTGAGTTTGTACATGTTATTGTTGGGCGGACTAGCTTTTGTTTATCCGCTTAATCAAGTTAACAGCAGTGTAAAAACTGAAGGTGATCATTTTGTCACCAGAACTTGAGGTCAGGGACCCACGACCCCTGTCGGGGCGAACCAAACAAAGGCCCCCATAGTTGACCGTATTTTTGGCGGCAGGATCACTGAAGTCATGTGAGCTCTTCTCACCGCAATATGTTTGCGCCTGGGAGGTAGAACAAGCATTGAGACAGGCCCATGTACATCTATTTCTATCCTGTTGGACAAACACCCACATTTCACCAGGTGGGGAGGAGGTAGGTAGGTAGGTAGGTAGGCAGGCAGGCAGGCAGGCAGGCAGGCAGGCAGGCAGGCAGGCAGGCAGGCAGGCAGGCAGGCAGGCAGGCAGGCAGGCAGGCAGGCAGGCAGGCAGGCAGGCAGGTACGTAGGTAAGTAGGTAGGTAGGTAGGTGGCTTCCCCAAACACAATCAGCTTCTGTTTTGGTCTTGGGTGGAAACGACTCCACAAGGGGCGCCATCAAAAAGAGACACACCCATGTGAGCCGCGGTCGAAATATGCTGGTCCCACTGGGGACTGGGAGATTCGTGCTGGTTCTGGCTGAAAAGGCTGGAGAGTCCACGCAAATTGCCCCCCCAAATGCGCCATAGACCAGTCAAGTAACAACTAAGGTGATATCTTAAAGGAAAGAAACCCCCGAAAGGAAATTTTGAGGACCCTCAACATGTTCACTGTCACGTAGACAAACGGATACCCTCCTGTAACATGGAACCTTGCGAGGGGGGGTGTCTGGAAGACAAGTTTCCTTTGAAAGGGACCTGGTCGGCTCCATCTTTGTGTCCACTCCCAGCCTGGATCTCTGGCTGCAGTCGCTCTCTCCTAGCCTCGTAGTTGGCCTCAAGGACCCAAAAAAACCGACCGAATAAGAAAACCCTAGGGAGCCCAACTGCAATTAACCAGGGGTCTGGCCGTTCAAGGTCGTATCAACATAGTTCCAGGTCATTTGTTCTCTCGCATGAATGTACCCACTGCTCGTTGAGGTACATTCTCCCATCTGGAATTGCCTTAAATTGAGGAATTTGTTCGCCACTCCAATAAACGGATCAGGTGCAGCCTCGCTTGAGGTGGCACAGAATTGCCATTGGCAGGGCCATTGGTATGTGTTGTTTGGCAAAAGATATGGGTGTGTCTTTTTCTAAGGGACCCGTGGTTGTCCTTTTGCTTTTCCTTTCAAACCACCCAAAAAGGTACCACCTCCCAAAATACAACGAGCCATGTTGCAAATTGGGTCCGAGGCCAAAAACGGCGTCTCAGGAGCTCCAGCAAACGTTCTCATGGAGAGTCGTTTGATGTTAGGCCACTGCGCTGAATGTTGCATCTTCCCCAATCGGGTGCAACAAATACAGGAGCTTCTTTTCAGATCGGCTCTCATCCTGACGCACGTGTGTGCCCAAACCCAGCCTTGTCCTCAGGCGTCAATTCGATCTTGGCCATGTCCTCCGTGTCTGTGGACAATCAACCTTTCTGCGACACCAACACGGGCGCCCAGAAACAGCTTATCGCAAAAAGAGAAGGTACGGTATGATTGCTGTGTCCGCTTTCGGCGGAGATTAGAGTAGGCGCCCTGGATCCTCCACAATTGTTTAAGGCTTTCTGCAGGGAACACCACCTGATAGACTTTCCGGGTCCTCCTCTAGCCTTCGCATCATTGGCAGCTTGAAGAAGCTCTCTGAAAACAGTTCCACCTGGTCGCAGACCTGGAAAAACACCAAAAGGAAGCGCCAGGGATCTCCAACGAATGGGGAGGAAATCTCTGAAGCGCTGTTTCTTTGATGCCCTTTTTCAGGTTGGTTTCAGTTCAAGGGAAAACAAAAGGAACAGAAAAACCCACCACTTTGGAATCCCCCTACTTGACGCAGATGCCCGAGATACGACGAAGGCTTCAGACCCATGCCTGAGATCGAATGAAGCTGTAAGTCTTCAGGACCAGCATCTGCACCATGTCCACCGCTTCATCGATCTCATGAGGCTCCGTGGGGATGTCAGTGAGCCATCGAGACAAGGTGGCCTCCATGCCGCTTCTGCTGGCAATCTCCTGCGGGATGCGCTCCTTGGTGTCGTCGAAGGACGGCAGCATGGCCTCGGACAAATCCTCGCCGGTGCTGGGATGGGTGGTGGCACCCTTCAGGAAGACCCAGGGATTGGAGAAGGTCGAGGTGAGCATATTCTCAAAGAGCTCCACGAACTGCCGCAGCTGGCGACCGCAGGTCTTGTCATAGGTCTGCCACACCGCATGCTTGATCATGGCATTCTGCTTGATCAGCTTCGCGTGCTTGGGGTAGAGCGGAGAAAACAAGTTCGAGTTGGGCGAGCCCTCGAGCTTCTCCATGAACTCCAGCACCGCATCCTTCTGGATCTCGAAGAACCACTTGATGCGCTCGCCCACGTACTCCACCCGCCGCTGGAGCGGCAAATGAGCCTCGTGGCTCAGCAGCTTCACGACCACATCCCGCCAGGTCAGCGAGCTCATGGACACCCCCCGCGCTTGGATCACGTCGCGCTTCTTGATCTCCACTGCAATCTCCGAGAAGCGCAGAAAGATCTCCACCTCAAAAAGAGATAGACCAAGGGGTTTCAGGTTTAAGGTCTGGTTTTAGGGTGTTGCGAAAACATGGAGTGCCAAACACACAGAATTCCAGCCGTCCTTCTGGCCCAGAACAATGGAAAGGTAAATAAAACAGAACAACTGCGCGACAACTCCCCTAGAAAGCAAACAGAGAATCGGAACCCCGTTCTTGGTTAGTTGATCCCATTTTCAACGGGTGCGGAACCCAAACAAAAGGCCCCCCCCCCTTTTCTGCGGTTGCTTTCCGAGCCATGTTGGTCTTTCATAAGGTATTCGGCACCAGAGTCCAAAATCCAAAATCCCCCATTTTCAGCTTCCGGCGTTTGTGCCTCCATCATCAAACGCCTAAACTGGGCACCGCCATTCACCTCCACGTCGAAGGCGCCGATCTGGATCTCGTTCCGCAGGTAGTCGATGTAGTCGTTCAGGCTACAGAAATCCTCCGATGGCAGCATGCTGAAGTGCGAAGACCCCAAAGTGCCATGGTAGTTGTGAAAAGCTCGAAGCTCCTGCAGTGGCTCCCATCTGATTTCTCTTTATTTCTTGCTCTCTTTCTTTTGTCTGGGTTTGCCTTCGCCAGCAAACATTTCAAAAAAGACAAGGGGGTGGATACTGTGCGATATTAGCCCGAAAAAGATCCTCATCTAAGTTCATCACGGGCTGCAAGTCCAGTACCCCTTCCATCACATGTGTGAGGGCGGTGGCGAAAGAGATGCCGCAATCCCGGGTGGTGCTCAGAATGCGGTGAGGATCCGTGTCGTTGTACTCGGTCTCCAAGTCCTTCTTCGAGTTCTGGGCGGTGGATTTCAGATCTTTGAGATTTGTAAGCACCGGATCAATGGCCTCTGCAAACATGTTCTCAATGCGCTTCTCCATAAATATCACAAAGTTCTTGAAACCAATTGTGCCCATGTACTTGTCACTCAATCCCTTCACCTGCATCTGCTGAATGTCATTCTTGACCATGTCCTCTTTGATTTCGTTGAAGGGCTTGGGCATGGGGTCGCCATCTTTCCAAAAGGGAAGGGTCAGCGCGAACCTCACCAGGGACTCGGGCAAGTCCCCAAAGCCGTCCACCCACTTGCTGACGTTATCGGGTGTGAGGTCGTTGTAGTACTTGTCCAGCTTGTTGCGAATGAGAATTGTCCTCTTGAAGTCTGGATCCAATGCCCTGCATTTGGCCAGGGTGGACATGGTTGCGGCATCACCCGCCTGCTCCACACAGAGCATCACATTCCGCTTGTCCCGCATGAACGTCATCACCAAGCTCTCAATCTTGTCGCACAACTCTTGCTTCCCCTCATCAAGAGCAAAGTCCCGGAAGCCGGGCAAGTCAACGATCTGCATGTCGACGCAGGCGTTGGACTCGATTCGCACGTAGATGGCATCATGGCTCACGGAAGTGCCACACTCTTCATGGGCTTGACCCACGATGTTCATGACTTGTTCAATCGGATGGTTGGTCCAGTGATTGGTCTTCCTGTCCCGCACGTACCTTACGCAGTGATGCAAAGGTTCACTTGCCACATGCCAACAAAACGGGTAAGACATATTTCACGCGCCATCTCGCAGGGGCGCCACTTGGATGCCGTGTACCCCGGCGCATGGCGGAACTCCAAGACGGTCGGCCGGCGGCTTCCCAAGGTGCCGGAGATGAAGTTGAAGCACTCCCCCGCCAGCGCTTCGATCAAGCGGCTCTTGCCCACAGATTGCCGCCCGATCAGAATGAACTGGGGCATGGGGAAATCCACGATGCCCAGCTTGTCCTGCACCCTGGCTTTCACATCGCCCAAGACGTTGAGCAGATCCGACTTGGCCCCGATGGCCGACATCGATCACTTCACTCGAATGATGCCGTACCGCAATCTAAAAAAACCTCATCAACGAATGGCTACAGCATGCAGGAACAATTTCAAGAATGTATATCGTGTTCATGGCGAGCAAAAGTCCAGGCAACTGTCATGAAGGAAATACGGTGTACACCGCAGTTGTAAAGTTGAAGCATTGAAACCCAACACGAACCACAATGTCTGCTTATTGTCCACATTGGCTTGGAGCATCTAGAAAGCACAACACAACCGTCCGCATACTCACACAAACAGAGTCAAAAACACAAAATGAAAGTGGTCACTGTGTGACGCCCTTTGATACTCACTCAATCAAATCATGCAACTCTCACACACAAACACTGCCCCATGCTGATGCAACTATAGTGCAAAGCAAATTGAGGAAACACAAAACCTTAAAGTCTGTATCTGGTGATGTGTCTGTGTCTGTGCTCATCCGTTTCAGAATTAGAACAGCCCCCACAACCGCCCAAAGGCCATGTTGAAACTGCCAGCGTGAGGTGGTTCAATTTCCATGTCGGTCAAACCCAAATGCCATGCCCGATTTGGCAAAACTGAACAACCTTGGACGCGGTAGCCGTCCGGGCCCGCATTGTCCAAAAACACCTCTCAGGATGTCGGAAGGATTGGCTCATGTCCACCACAATGAAAAACACCCTCAGGATGTCGGAGGGATTGGTTTATGTTTACCATAATGCAATGTAGCCCAGTGATGGTTTTGACAGGTGCTCAAATGACAAATTACTTTTAACAAAGACCTTCACGGTCATCAGCCTCAATAAACGTTCACGGAGGCCGATTCCATACAACGGGGGGGGCTGAACGAAAGTGGCCGCGCTTAGGGTTGGAGGTTGGAGGTATGGTTTCGATCCCCGGTGTCGCGTGCTGATTACTTGTTCATGCAACTTGTGTTACCTGAGCTTTGCTCAGCTTGCGATACTCCAGCTGGAGGTTTGCTTCACGTACTGCACTCGTACTTAAAAGTTGCCAGTTTCTAGCTGGTGCTGGGGGCAAGTGCACCTCGCGTGCTGCACTTTGTACTGAAAAACTACGATTGTGCCATTCATTCATTTCATTCATTCATTCATTCATTCATTCATTCATTCATTCATTCATTCATTCATTCATTCATTCATTCATGCAGCTCATGCATTCATGCATTACTGCATTCATGCATTCATGCGTTCATGCATTCATGCACTCATGCATGTTCAATGCATTCAATGCATTCAATGCGTTCCAAGCGTTCAATGCATTCAATGCATTCAATGCATTCCTTCCTTCCTTCCTTCCTTCCTTCCTTCCTTCCTTCCTTCCTTCCTTCATTCATTCATTCATTCATTCATTCATTCATTCATTCATTTCATTCATTTCATTCATTTCATTCATTTCATTTCTTTCATTCATTCATTCATTCATTCATTCATTCATTCATTCATTCATTCATTCATTCATTCATTCATTCATTCATTCATTCATTCATTCATTCATTCATTCATTCATTCATTCATTCATTCATTCATTCATTCATTCATTCATTCATTCATTCATTCATTCATTCATTCATTCATTCATTCATTCATTCATTCATTCATTCATTCATTCATTCATTCATTCATTCATTCATTCATTCATTCATTCATTCATTCATTCATTCATTCATTCATTCATTCATTCATTCATTCATTCATTCATTCATTCATTCATTCATTCATTCATTCATTCATTCATTCATTCATTCATTCATTCATTCATTCATTCATTCATTCATTCATTCATTCATTCATTCATTCATTCATTCATTCATTCATTCATTCATTCATTCATTCATTCATTCATTCATTCATTCATTCATTCATTCATTCATTCATTCATTCATTCATTCATTCATTCATTCATTCATTCATTCATTCATTCATTCATTCATTCATTCATTCATTCATTCATTCATTCATTCATTCATTCATTGATTCATTCATTCATTCATTCATTCCATTCATTATTCGTTTATGTGCACTCATTCATTCATCCATTCGTTTGTACTGACGGAGGCAATCCTGTGGGTGCAACATGCGTGCCATATGCGTGCGACACGCGTGCAGCCGTACGACTTCCGGAGCTTCCGGATCATGGTTTCTCACCATCCAATCGCCCGTCGTCAATCCTGCGCTGGCCACGGAATTGCCCCCGTGCTGGCCGCAGGCTTATTTTTCTCAATCCTGCGCTGGGCATGTCGCACGCATATTTGATGACTTTCGGGCAAGGTCAAGAATTCCGACCTCGGGTGGAAAGCGAAGTCTGGAACTCCACCTCGAGCTGGCTGGGCTCGGGCGGCGCGGCTCTGCAGGCTGGTGCGCACGCGACACCAGGCCAGTATTGAGTCAATTGAGTCATCTTGAACAAAGAAAGGTCAACAACGTATCCGTATTAACTGCGGCAGCAGCAGCAGCAGTGGGCTGCAGCGACAGCCCTAAGGTTGCAATGCCACCATGTGTGATCCAACGCGTGCGTGCAGGGAACCCAACCATGGCATTTGCCTTGCTCAAAGCAGGACTAGCGCTGAGGGTCACATCAGCTGGCAGCAGTCCCTTCCACAGCATGAGGCCATGGAAGCCGATTTGGACATGACAGTTTTTTCGGGCCAAAAACGGAAATTGATTGGGTGTTTTTTTAGTTTGTGTTCCTTGCTACTGAGCCGGAGATGGCCGAGGCTGGGAAAGCTCCTTTTTTTTTGCCCCTTAGCAGCGATCCGCGTCGAGCGCACGTCTGCATTAAGCAACTCCGTGTGAAAAGGGTGAAACAACAGCAAAACAGATCAGGTACGGGCATCGCGAGAGGTGCGTGTGCCTCAAAAAGTGCCCAGGCTCGAACATCACAAAGAGAGGGAACCACCCAAACCAGACAAGCAAGCAACAAGACAAACGGAAACACAGACAGGACGAGCCGAAAAGTGAAACCTGTACAGATCATGCAACGAGGGGGAGTACCGCAAGCCGCGAATTATGAAAACGTAGAGTCATCGCGTAGCCGAAATTTGAAAGGACAGTGCATCCCGAAAGCGCAGTACACATTGCCGTACCCCACGGCAGATTCCATGAACAGTATAGCCGACCATGGAAAAAGAAAATTTGTTCGTAGATGCGACCAAGACACGCACATGACAAGTCATGGACAGGTAATAGACATACGCAGGGCAGAGCGCGCTCCAAAGCATGCGGAAATACTGACAGACTAGCCAGGAGAAAGCATGCACGGGCAATCCCCATGAATACATCATCTGGAGCATCCAAGAAGTGCAGAACTTCAAGCGTAATCAAATAATATACTGAAAGAAGGAAGGTTGTCACATCCCTGGGTCAGCCAGAAGGCAGCACTCACTGCAAACGACCATCACCTCCATCGCTGCAATCGGCGGCCCAAAGACAATGCGCCCACCACCGACCGGCCACCCGCCGAAGCGAGAAGGCGGCCGCCGTGGGTCCCGTAAACGGTGCCAAAAGGTGAACAAGGTCTTGGTGTTGCGCGGACAAGCAGCCCACCCGGAAGGTCTGACAATGAAGGCCCCGTAGGGCAAACCAGAGAAAAGCAAACCAAGCCCGAAAATCTGCGCAAAGAGGCGGGACCATCGAAAAGTCCATTGAACACAACACCAACTGAAAAGCACATACACACATGACCGCGTGCCGGAGACCATCCATTGCATCCTGACTGGTGTGTTGTTGCGCTCCACCAAGTCAACCAAAGCCAAGAGAGTCCTTGGCCAGCACACTCAAAGGCTGGCAGGACCGAGCTTGGACCATACTCAGCACAGGCAAACGTCCTCCATCGTCCCTGTACATGAAGTAGCTTGGCGGCTCCATCCATTCGCGGACAGTACTCAGCCCAAATAGCCTGTCATTGATATTGAAACTGGGAAGTGGAGCAGGTGCCTAAAGCATCACCGGTCTGGCTCTCATCGGTCTCAATCAGCGAGGTAAGCATGGTGGCATCGTCCACCTGCAGCCCGGGCGGTGCCACATTTGAAGAGCTCCAGGAACAGGAGCTGAGAACCTGAACGTGGCACCTCTGCGATGCCCACCAAAGCCTCCATCATCCGCTGTGGGCCAGCAACGTCAGTAGTGGGGGGGGGTCGAGGACGTGGAGGATGATGACGCATCATCATCCGAGCTGCTGTCCAGGACAGCCGTGTCAGCCTGATGATGGCTTGAACCCGCACTGGATGAGGCAGGCCGGCTGGCCAGCGAGCCAAGGCAGGTGGCAGTATGACTTGCAAACACACGGGACATCGCAATCCACTCCTCTCGGCCACAGAGTCGGTAGTCTCGTTCTTCCAGCGCCCGTGCACGGACATGAGCATGATCGACCCGCCACTTCGCCACCCGGTCATAGTACCCCCGCCATGACACGTTTTCATTAGCTTCCCACGTGTGGGCAGTAACGCGAACTCCTCGATGACAGGGTCTGCAGCCTCCTCAATGTACTGCACCGTCTGCGTGACTTGGCGCAGGGATACTGGCCAGTCAGTCGCAGGGCGCGTGCAAAATTCTCATGCTGGGATTCATTGCTGGTCCCCGCATTAGGCTTTGACCTTGTCTCGGAGACCCTCCCGAGCGGCAGGTGTGTCAGGCAACCGTGGAATGCCCCGTAGCAAAACGCGGACAGGCATGAAGACTTCAACACCATACATGCAATTAGAGAACATATGACCCTTGAGGGCACCAAACTGGTACTTCACAAGGCCACGCAATCTGGCCCCCTTGGGCAAAGACCTCTCATGTTCTTGGCTTGCACCGTCCCCAGTCCATCGCGAGCTTGGTCAGCCAAACTGACGGCGCCAGAAAGCAGGGTCTTTGAGCCGCCCAAGCAGCACGAAATGGAATATCCTTGGAACCTGCAGCCCACACGTTGGCAAGCCATGTGCCAAGGTGACTCAAAAGCTCAGCCAAGGCCTGAAACTCCTGCCCCTGGGGCAGAGCCTTGTTGCCAAGCAGCTCTTCCAAGAATACGCCAGACCAGCCGCCACATGGGGAGTAGAATCAGTGCCATTGGCCAGTCGAGGGGTAGCTCAGCAGCGTCCTTCCACGTGGCCTTACTGGACAAGGCAATGTGTACCATGTTGCGGCGCGCGGCAGCGTCAGACTCCTCCAGGGCTTGTGCCGCATCAAAACCGAACGCCGTGAGATCCCTTACGTCAGGGGCGAAATCTGGACGATCATCCCCTCCATGTGCATGTCAACAGGGTTGAGTGAATCAGCATTCCACGATAAGGTCCCAAAACCCACTGTGGGAAGACCATGTCGCGGCCCGCATAGCCCCTCGTCAAGCATTCGACATAGGCACCACTTCCGAGATTGCGCCAGACTGCTGCGCCTCGTCCATGACAACCAATTCCGCCTCCAACACCGGGGAGTTGCCCTCCCGCGTGTACCTCATTTCGTTGAGCAGGACGCCAGTAGTGCACATCACGATGGACTTCAGCCATCGGTTGCTGCCCCTCGCATGTGGTGGGAGGTCGAAAGCCGTGTCAGCCTGATCATTGCGCTTGAACTCTCCCGCCCCGCAGAAACGTGCCACTCTCTGTCCCGCTGGCGACCGGAAGGGCATCTTGCAGAAAGGCCGCCATAGCTCTCGTTGCTGCCTCACCTTGGAAAAGGCCACAAGGTAACCAACCAGACTGGCAGTCTTGCCCACACCAGAAACACCTGACAGGAAGACATCCGTGCGTCCTGTGTGAGCAGCAGCAAGAAGGGAGATCACAACACCCAGGAAGTGTCCATCGGGGCTGGCCGCAGCGGTCAGGATCACGGACCAACTTCTGCAGAGGAGCGATCAATCCCGCACAGGGACGGTTGTCAGGGAGAAAAACCTCCGCGTCCGGGCTGCCAAGTCCCAGGCAGGCAGGGATAGCCGGCGCCGCCACCAACATCAGGGACTTCCACTCCCGGGGGCACTGCAGTGGCCCAACACCCGAACGTTATGCAAGACCAGTCCGTCACTAACCTCTTCCAGGAGCATGGCATGACTGCAGGGAGCAGTGGGAGCTCGCAAAATGCCACTGACTGGCTCCTGCCGACCAGTGAGCACTTCAGCAAATTGAGGTGGGAGATGATATCCAATCAGCTTCCGCACATGTTTACGGTACTCCGCTCATCTTCACCAAGCCCCTGATGGCTGCCACCAACCACCAAATTGTCCCGCCGCCTGGTCGATTTAGGTTTGTGTTTAACGATAGTGTTTGTAAGCAAGAGCAAAAAGGACAGGGTTGGCTGCCGTGCACCATCCTTGGAGCACTCGAGCAGCAGCACAGCATGGTGTCCGAAGCCAACGGTCTCAGAATTCATGCTGCCATAGAGAGGCGTGACCACCACATTCAGGAAATCGCCGGAATCCCGAAACCCATGGTAAAACGCCAATTCAACGCAGCGCATCTCATGCGGGCCCTTGCGAAGGATCGTAACCTGAAAACTGCGCCCGTCCGGGTCCTTGGCCACCCCTCGGCTCTTGGCGAACTTGCATTCCTCCTCCCCCAGGACCGCTATTTGCGGGGCAGCATATTCCAAGAAATAAAGCACCACGTGGAGCGGCACCGCTGCAAAGAGGTCCATAAGGGCGTGGAGCAGAGATTGCTCTATAGCATCCCTGGCACCAACGGCCTGCTGCAGCACTCGCAGGCGTACGTGTTGGACTACCTTCTCGAGGGCAATCTTGCGCGAGGTGACCCCGTCTCCACAGAGAAAGTTGATGGCGGCCAGGTCTCCTTTCGACCACTGATCGAAGTTGCCCTCCACATGTCTGTACCAATTTTGACCACGCTCGTCCATATCCAGACCACACCAGTCAAGGGCATAATGCAGGGCCTCAAACCTGTGACTCGGCACCGCGTCCACATACTGACACTCAAGGTCTTGAAAAGTGACACGCCCGTGCAGTTGGTGGGGAAGGAAGACCAGATGCCCATAGCGATGCCTCGACTGCCTACCCGTTCCTTCGCCAGCAAACAAAAGCACAAAAACATGCCGCTCTGCAAGCTCTTCCAAGTTCCAATCCGGGCTCCAAAAGCACAAGGAGTCGGCCTCCGCATGAATAGCTCGGAATGATCTGCAACTGGCGACGGTGACGGCAAGGCGGCCCACCGTGCAATCCTGCAACAAGGTTGGGCGGCATAGCAACAGCACCGACCACAGTCTCACCTGAAATGCATAGCCTTCTCGCAAGGACATCCAGACACGCGGCAGAAAAACTGCCAGCCGAGAATCCTCGAAGGACGACCACACCTGCCGGCACGTCTGTGGACGATGGGGGCTCCGGGAGTCCAGTAATGGCCGAGGTCAGGAATAGAAGTTTTCTGCAGGCGTGGCAGTAAAAGCAAGGCCGCCACAGACCACCAAAGTCGCGGCGGGAGAAAGTGAGCAGGTAACGGCGGGATAATAACGGTGAAGCCAAAAGAGTTCCATTGTCGGTTCACACCGCGCACCCTCCACCAGGCCTGCATGGCCTCCACCGAAGTGGTGGACAGGAAGAGGCATAGGCCATTGTCTCCATGGGTCGCGGCCCCATGAGTGTCTTGTCCACTTGTCCTTCTCCCGGCCCATAGGGCTGGCGCCCTTGTGCTGCACCGGTGCGTACCACGACATCCGCATTCAAGACCTCCACAGTGAACTTCCTTTAACCCACGACCAAGTGACCTGGCCTGACGGCCAGATCGAATACAAATGCAAAAGGAGATCGAAATTGTGGGCTCTCTTACCCTGCAGACATTCTGATTGCACCGCCTTCCACACCATGTCAAGACAAGCACAGACATACTGGGAGTCGGTGTGAATGCGGATATTGCCTTTGTAGTCCAGGTCCTGGACTGAATTAAAAATAGCAACAATGCAGGAAAGCTCGCCCCTGTCAATCGTCTGATGTCCATGGACAAAGCCACAGCCTGAACAGCGAAAGCATAAAAAGGAATATCAGGGCACTCCAGAGTGAACTGTTGCCCGATGTCTTCTTCTGTGGTATCAATGGCTTGCACCACGGCCCATGAAGCTCTACGACAAAGTGGGACAGTGGGATCCGTGCAAGATCCATCCGTGAAAAAGACAAGCTCATTTTGCAACGGGTCACCAATGTGAATGGCATGCCTGCCCTGTTGGTCTCCCAACATCTTCTGTAGGATGTACCCACCCGCAGAGACAGGGGGCATAGGGAACGTTCTAAACGCCTCATTGTCTTCAAGGAAATGCACCGCATCTTCATGCCCCTTTCTGACATGTTCAGCATCAGGGCACTCACACAGTGCATGTCGCACTGTTGCAGGACCACCGCACTTCTCACATGTCTCAACACCTTCAATCGGCTCACGAAAGAGGGCACGTGCTGCTCCACTCAGAAAGGCATTGGTAATCCGTGTGGAAAGAAAAGCAAAATCCTTATCAGCAAATTTGTCCAGCACTTTGATGGTGATGTCCCGGTCCCACGGCAAAGAGGGAACTCCTTTGCGATGTTTGGACTTCTGCCAAACCTGAACAGACCACCACTGAACTAAAGTCCTCTTAATCTCCTTGCGCGCACAGGTAACAATCGAGATTGTAGGTAGCCAAGGAGGTCCATGCAACGTCCCTAGCGCACCCAACTCCCATCCCAATTGTTGGAGGTACATGCTACACGCACTGACGGGGCCGTAACTCCTTGTGTAAGGCCGGTCGTTGAGGAGCCTCAAAAAGAAACGGACCTTCTCTGGCAAGAAATCATGAACCGCACGAAGCAGGCAAAAAAGATTGACCATGACATAAAGCAGGCGGTCCTGAAGTTCTTTCGTGAGATAATGACACGCCACCCAAGAAGAGGCCTGTTTCCAGGGTCCTACCACGGCATTGCCTCCAGCCCGCCTGAGCTCTTTCATTTTGCTGATCGAAACATATTGCGTCTCAGCGCTATAAAGAGCAAGAGGCCAGATGCATCTCTGGACAATGCTGGCACGTGTGCGGACAGTATCCGCTGCAGCTCGGATTCTCTTGCTTCGCTCGACACCTTTAGAGATACGTTTATGCAGAGCAGCAGGGGCTGGTTTTTTCCCGTAAATACGCATAACCCCCAACTCGGACGCTGATTGCACAAGAGGAACACCCGCAGTGTATCTGTCCTGCAAAGTTTCAAAGCCGCACCAAAAGTCTTTCATCTTCTGGGTCGTTCCCCAACACCACGATTTTTCCCAATCAATAGTCAAAGAGAAAGCTTCCGCAAAGATCACCGTTGAATCCAAAGCATTGGCAAGCGGCGCTGTATGATCACAACGAAAAGCCCAGTTATCCACGTAGACAAAAGCAGCAACATGAACCGCCTCCACGCACTTGACGCACAGGTAACTCAGGCAAGTCATTGCAGTGACGCTCATCGCATCGCCTTCTGGGATCCCAGTCCCGGAAGGGATGTAAGGTCCCAAGGTCCCTTTAAACGCCAGGCTTCTTCTCATCCCACCCAGCGAGTCAATCCAGAAATCAACGTCCTTCGCATTGACTCCCATTTTCTTCATCAAGGCGGCCAGCGGAGCACGAGGAATAGTGTTGAAAGCCCGAGCCAAGTCGAGTGAGAAACCGCCCATGTGGGTTCCTTCAATGAGGGAGAGTTCAACTTCAAACTGTTGTAACCACGTAAAAACCTTAATATCTCGACCAGGTACACCGCCGCATACTGAAGCGGGTATCTTCGAGGCCCACGCACACATAGTGTAGTAGGCGGCGAACTTGGAATGAATTCGGATCAAACATCCGAGCACCGTGATCGGCCTGAAATCACCAATGTCAAGCGATTCAAATTTCTTTGGAATTAAAATGGTCCGAGCATCCATCATCCGAATAGGAAAATGCCCAAACTGTCTGACACTGTCAAAAAGCAGAATGAGATCCCCAAGGGCAGCATCAGGAAGCTTCTTGAATTCTTCGTATCTCCACCCGTCAGTACCTGGAAGAGCCGTTCTTCGTGAGTTCCAAAATATGGCGCCAGGATTCAATGGAGCCCCAAGGAATAACGACATTCTCCAGGAAGACGTCCATTTCGTTGACAATTTCGATTGCTTCATCCCACCTGTGCGGGTGGGAGTCACCATCACGAAGCCAGAATGGCGTCCAATAGTTCTCAAAGATCAGATGCAATTCGTCAGCGGATGTGGCAGATCTGACTTGGCAAAGAGTCCCACTAGCAGGCAACTTGTGATCTGAAGATATCTCGACCCGCACTCCGCAAACCTGGAGAATGCGAATCTCACAACCACCATATTGCGCAGGCCGCCCAGGCCAGAAGGCCACAGTATCACTGCAAAGGAGCCACGGTTTGCCCTTGTTGCATCGAAGAAGGGTCGCACGTTGGACGTCCTGAGCCCAGTTCAGGGGAGGCGGGCACTCACCTTTTACTACACCACACTGTGTCTTCAAATGACCTGCCTTCGCATCCCGTCTGAGCTGCTTCAGTTTTGCATTCCGTCGACACGCGATCTCCTGGTTGCTGAAAGCATCTGAGTCGAATCTGTTGTATTGCAAGAGGTCATGTAAAGTGTCAAGGTCAGGCAATTCACAAGGGACTGCGACACAGTCCGTGTCTTTGAGAATCCAGTTAGTCCAACTTGCCCCATAACCCTTAGCCGATTTGATGGCATACCATTCCTGCAGCCATTGGGCGCGTAGCTCATCCGACACACGGTCCCTCTTCAAAGCAGCTTGCATAGATCGGAAAAGGCCAAGGAGCCGACGGGTCTGACGTACTCTCTGCGCAGATCGAAGACTAGTAGGTTCGCCGGGGGATCATACCCCCCCCTTCCAGTCTGTTTTTCCGGCCAGGAGCCGGCATTGCTTCTTCAAGTCATTCCAGGAGCATCTGCCTTGCTCGCTAGGGTGCAAACCGCCCTGATCCTGGGGGCCATCACGTTCGCTGCCCAATTGACAGCAGCTTCAACTCGCGTCGACCATTGCAGGAATGAATCCAAAATGTCTTGTTCCGTCTGATGAGGATTGACATGTGTTGGCTGTCCTGAAAACTGAAGGTAAGACTGTTCAAGGGTGACCTGATCCAGATCTTTGTACGCCCATGAACAAGGCACTTTCCAACTTTTCCAGGTATTGACGGCTTGTGAGATGTCAAATGTGACAAAAAGCGGCGAGTGGACGTCGATCTTGCACAATGGGTCAACCTGTGCCTCCTTAATAGAGGGGATCAGCATCGGGTGAACGAGCATGGAATCGTGATAGGTAACGTCCTTGCAGGTCGGGGGAGGCTTTTTACCCAATGTCTTACCACACCAATCGAAGATTTCGATAAAACCTGAGTGCAGAAACGGACACACGGTGGCAAGACCTTGAGGTGGTTTATTGAAATCCCCAACCACCAAGCTCGGCAACGCGGTCGAAGAAATGATGTCAAAAGCCTGTCTGAGGATCTCCTGATTCGCAGAGGATCCTTTGGCTGAAGGGACCCCGTAAACAGTGACAAGCATCACATCGAAGTGTCCAAGTCGGATAATGCAAGCACACAAACGCCCTGTGGTAAACGATGACAAGTTCTTGCTTATCGAAAAAGATCGAGCGGGTAGTTTGGAGAACACCGCATCTGAAGAACAGTGAGCGTGGATGGGCTTAGTCTCCACCGGGTGCCCAAAAATCGCACTGACTCCTGCCCTCCTGCACTGTCCCTGGACCACTCTAATAGACTGCGGGGTGGCACAGGTTTCAGAAAGACATACAACATGCGCAGGAAGGTTGAAAACATGATCCATCTTGTTTAAACTGGACCCAACATTGGTGACACAAATCCGCAAGTTCCCATCAGCACACACAGGCCCAGGATTTTTTGCTTCTCCGATGCGAATAGCGTTCAGAGGACTCCACACTGCCTGCCGGTAGCAAGCCAGCCACCGACCCAATGACACACGCGTCCAAGGTCGGCCCATGGGCTCTAAAACCGACAAGCCAAACAGAAAAGTGAATGTCTGCTTGAGCTCCGCAATTAGTAGCAAAGCCCTTCCGCAAAAGCTGAAAAACTCGCCAAAGACAGAAATTCGGGCGCCCACATGTCCTCCACCAAGTCGGTCTTGGGACTTGAAGGTGCCCAATCGTCCACTTTGCAAATAAATCGTGAACACAAGGTTCACCACCCAAATTCCGCTGCAGAACATCATGTAAACGTACATGCGGTGAGAATCTGTGCTCCATCCGCATGTAAAGACCCCAGTGTAAAAATCTGCAGCGAACCACACCCCAAAGACTGCCCATCAGTCTTCCATCCTCTCAGACTCTGCCTCCCGCGCCAACCTCTTTGCTGGTCTTCCACCTCCAATGCCTTGAAGGAGACTCTTCATCTCTTCGAAGCGATGGTCAAATCTGGTTTCCTGTTTCGTGAGGGCTTCCTGCAAACTCTGAGAAAAAACGCCATCACGCTCAGGCGGAATTGCCTGGTCGGGCCCTTTTTGCGGAAAAAAATCAGTTTTGAGGCTGCGCAGGCTCCGTCGGAATTGACTGATCCTGCTCAGCTTCTTTTCGGGAAAAAAAAAGGCATTGTGCGGGCTGGGGGGGAATTCCCGGACCCTGCTCAAGCCCTTTTTGGCGCAAAAAACTGTTTGAGCAGGCTCCGTTGGAAGTGTCGCTCAGAGGTGCTTTTCGGTGTGCGTTTTTTTCAGTTCGTTTTCTGCGCAGTGCAAATTTTGCTGGTTAGTGCAGTGTTGACATCCTTTCCCCTTCACGCCCCCCAAAGCTGATTGACATCCTTTCCCCTTCACGCCCCCCCAAAGCTGACTCACCCCCCCCCCTTCCCCGTCCCCTTCGCACACCCCCCAAAGAAGAAGAAGACAGCCCCTTCCCCTTTGCACACCCCAAAGCTGACTCACGCACCCGCCCCCCAAAAGAAGAAGACGACAACAGCCCCGTCCCCTTCGCACCCCCGGAAGCTGACTCACGCCCCCCAAAAAATAGTAGAAAGGAGGCCTGTAAGGTAGGATTTTTCAAGTTTCAGGGAATTTTTCCAAGATTGTATTTTAACCTATCTTCGCTCCTGTTCTGTTTTCTCATTAAGGTTAATAGTAGAATTCTTGAAAAATGTTAAAATAATCTGTCTTGCGGACAACGCTTACCCAAGATTGAAAATATTAACAAAATAATATTATCAATCTAATTTGTGTTCTTCTTCATTTTCTCCAACACAAAAAAACCCTAACATTTTCGTTCTTGAGTTGTTTGTTCTACCCATAACTACAAGTATTATCATATAAAATATATTATGCTGTTTCATTTTCTCTATTATTTTGTTTCATATGTTTATTTGTTTGCTCGTGTCTTGATTTCATATGTTTCAATATCAATGTTTTACACACAGGACATTCTATTCTCTCTTTAAACCTTTCCCTTTGTTTTTCTAAAATAATATCTTCATTTTGCTCATAATATTCTTTTCTTGCTTGTTGTATTTTGTCCTTGTTTCTTTCTCTGTATTGTTTCTTTTGTTCTAAAACCTTGTCTCTGTTTTGTTCTCGGTATTGCTTTCTAACTTCTAATATTTCTTCACGGTTTGCTTCATAGTATGCCTTAGATTGTTGCCGTTCCCTTTCTCTATGTGTTTCCCTATATTGTTGTTTATAGTTCAAGCATTTATTACAAGATGCCCTACCTTCTATGAATTCGCTTACATCCTTGGACTTCTTACAGCGTGAGCATTGTTTAATCTCCTGTTGGTTATTGCCTTCCATTACTTCTATTATCTTATGCCCTCAAACCTTTAAATCAAGATAAATTTCTCAACATTTCTTACATTTTTTTCATTTAATAACAGTCTAACATTTTGACATTTTCAAGGTTCAGGTTTCAGACCATTTTAAGGCTTTCTGAGGGATACAAGTGTTTAACCATATTATAGTTAAATAATATGAATAAACTTAATCATAATCGCTATCATCAGTATCTCTATAATTAAACCAGTCTATAATCAACCTTTTCTTTTCTAACAAATGACAAACGAATTTATGGTAAAACTCATTATCAAAAATGTTTTTATAAACGACCTTGTCTTTGTTTTTTATAACTTGCCACTTCAATGCTTTCAGAAAGTCTCTACACATTGAAACACTAAAATCCCTACAAGACACATAAGCATCATTGTTATGATAAAGTAAATTATAATGAAACTTGAAAGCACTATCATAATATAAAACTAACATATTATCATATCCATACTCTTTTAAGGTTTTGTCTGAACCTGTTGTAAATATTGTCCGTAATGACTTTTTGGTCGGACATTTATTTAACCTCGTCATATACCAAATCCACTTATCCATTTCTTTTAAATTTTCAGGTTCGTTTTTCATTAAATGTTTTGCAACGGTGCATCTTTTACAACTTACAAAACTCAAAATATTATCAATGATACAGTCAGGTAATATGTCATTTGCTTTTTTAACTTTGTTGTTGAATATCTTACAACCACGACATTTTACAATTTCTTTTGTCAATTCTTCTCTGATACACTTATTCATTTTTCTCTTATTATATTAAGGGGTCATTTCTTTAAGTAGTTTTTTTTGTTTTTGAAGAGTTGGTATTTTGGCTTTCAGTTTCATCATTTTCACTTTCAGACTCGTCCCCATCCACACCGGTAGGGACAGGTATATCAGTCGGCGGTGCTATTTCATAATTAGCATTTTCTTCTGATGACGCCTCGCCAGAGGCTCGCGAGCTTCGCGACGATGAATTAACAGTATGCGTTGAAGAACTATTAACAGTGATAGGCGGAGAACTATGAACACTAACAGGGGGTTCAGTGTGTAACTCAACTTCTTCATTAACATTTGTATTCAACCAATTCATTATGGCACTTGCTATATCATAAAACGATACTAATGAATTCATTGTTAAATTAACTAATAACTCTGAAATTTGAATTGTAGTCAATGTAGTGTGATATGTTAAATGTGCTACTATTTGACCTATACTAAAACCTGACCTCAACATAAATTCTATAATCCTCATCATCATAAACAGTTTCTTTCTGTGTTTATCAATGTCATCATCTTTTTTGTCATCATCATCATCGTCATGATCATATAAATCAGGGTCGTATGTAAATGCTAATGCTTCTGCTTCTGCCTTGGTTATCAGTTTGCTTTTGAAACTCTTTGAAGACCCACCTAATAATTTTGTCTCATCATCAAAATTATAAGTTTGTGTCGCTTTATCATACGCTAGGTCTGTTTGTGTTGCCTTGTTTTCTTTGTTAAGCGTTTGTGTTGCCTTGTCTGCCATCATAACTTCTGCATTCATATATCGTTCTTTATTTTTATAATTCATCAAATCCATTTTATCAAAATCAAAATTATTCAACAACATTCCTTTGTTGTATTTCTTCAATATAACTGTTGTTTTTAGTTTGCTTGTGATTGCTTGTTTAAGCATTTCATCATAAGTAGGGCGTTTCCTTAACTCGTGTTTTAGATTGTTAATCATTTTATGTAATTGATGATAAATTATATAAATGATTTAATCCTTTGTTGCTTTACCTTTTCCTTTCATACCTCTCCAATCTTCCATTCTTTTTCTTAACAATTCATCATTTACTTTCGTCGTCCATTTCCCTATTGAAATTAATTCTTCAATTACATCAATTAAATATTGTTTCTTGGATTGGTCTTTGCCCTTTCCTTTTGTTTTTAAACTGTCATACTTTGCTTGTTGTTCTGGTGTCATTTGAAAGCCTCTTAAATGTAGTTGAAAAAAGATATCATCTGTGCTAATGTCTCTGTGTTTCCACCTGTCTATGTCTGTGTTGTAATCTATTGTTTCTCTTGCTTTTCTTGATTTAGATGGCGCTTTCGTGCTTTCATAATCATCATCCTTTGTTTGTCTGCCTACGTTTTCATTTTCTCTTGTCATTAAACCTCTTTGTGCCCCTTGTATCCGTTTAACTGCTTCATCCTTTGTAATAATAGGTTCTAACGGTGGTAAGTCATCATCGCTTGATTTAGCAGTTGCCATTGATTGAACCTCTGATGGAGTATCATATTTTGTTCTTCTCCAATCTGTGGCTACCCGTGCCCTTTCGTGTAAATCATCTAAAAATTGTCGTCTAACATCTTCTAACATTTGACTTGTTTGTTGTTCGTGTTGTTCCTCGGCATCGTCCATTGTGGCACTTAGTGTTTGTATTGCTCCATCTCTTAAATCATCCATTTCATCGTCCTTCGCTATATCAAACTGTTCAACGGTTTTAGGTTGTTCTAATATTTTTTTGAAAGTGTTGTTGTCTCAAATCTACGGTATTATTATCATAAACTGTCCCTAATGGACTGTCACGAAAATAATAAGCGTTTCTGTCTATTACATCTCTTATATTCTTATTTCTATATTCTTCCTTTGTAATTTCCTTGATGAGTTCATTATATGACGGTCTTAATCTTAATTGTGATTTTAGCGTTTTAATCTGTGCGTTTTCTAATCTCATTATTATATGAAATTAATTAGATTATAAAATTTATTAATCTAATAGACTATAAAAATTTATTAATCTAATATAATCAATTTGTTAAAAATCAAAATCTTGTCTTAATTGGTTAATTATTCCTTTCTTCTTCTTAATCATTTCCGAATAGGTTTTACCTGTTTCACTTGATGGATGATGTCTCAATTTTTCACCTTCCAACCTTTGGATTTCATTAAAATACGCCTGTGCTTCATCTTGATATCTTCTTCTATTTTGAAATATAGCGTAGTCTTTTTTAGCGTTATGAAATTCTAACTGTTCCTTCATTTCTTTCAGATATGTATAATTTGGTTGATGCGCTTTGTTGTCTCCATCGTAATAGTAATGGACATTAGATTTATATTTTTTACTTGGTTTTGTTATGGGATTATAAAATTTGTTTGATGTTGGTAATTTACCTGCTTTACCATTCTTTGTAAGTGTTGATGTTATATTTTCAAACTCTTGTCTATTAGAAAGCATTATATAATTTACTTAGATTAAATAATTTTACTTGCTAAATTATTAATTTTCTGTTTATTTTTATTATCTCGCTCTACCTTCATTTTATTATATCTATCTTTTGCAGTTTCAAATACTTTATTAGCAGTTGTTTCTCAATGTTTTTTCAATCGTTCTTCAACTCTTCTTTCTATTTCTTGTTCATCCACTTTTGGAATATTATCTTTAACTTTTTCATATACATTATTCTCAAGTTCTTTTGCTTGTGCAGGATGCATAATTTTTCTACGGACAACTTTGTTAGGGTCTGGTTCTTTTTTAACTGGTATTCCATTACAGCTATTACGATATTTGAAAATGTACTTTGTTAAATATTTTTACATTTTGGACATTCCACTTTTTCAGTTGAGTATGTTTTAGATTTTAATTCTTGCTTTGGTTCGTGTTCTTCTTCTTCTTCTACTTTATTATTTTCTTCATTTATAATATTATTAGTTTCTACTTCTTTACTTTCTTCATTAATAATAGGTTCTTCTTTACTTTCTTCTACTTCTTTACGTGCTTCAGTATTTTCACTGCCTACATCTACTATTTCAATATTTTTAACCATATAATTAGTATATAATAAATAATTATATTAAAATATTTAATATATGCTTTTCAACTCTCAAAAAATGTTAAACTAAAGCTACTGTCTGCACCGTGTAAATCTACAGTTTTTCCATAAGCATCAACATATTTAAAATGTAAACGTCTCAAATGTCTCATTGAAACATCATTAGCGTCATTCATTAAAAACTCATTATCATAGATTACATTACCAAATCCAGCAGTAATAGGAATTTTCTTTAATACACGGGCAACTCCATAAGGTGCTAATTGGTTTCCCTTTGTTAAACTATCACTGGTTAAGTAAATATTTTTCATTGGTAATAAATTAACAAAACCACTAACGAAAGGGTCAGGTGCAAAATTGATTTTTTCAACAGTGTTTCCTAAAACATTGTTAATGGACATTGTGTGACTTCTGTCATAATCAATACTAAAACCGTAGTTAGTTTGCAATTCTTTATCCGTATGAATTACGAAAAAGTAAGAAACATAATTAACAGTTATAGTTATAGTATTTGTCTTTAATGAATAACTATAACTACAACTAAAAAAATCGCTATTTCCATCAGTTCCATTAGTAGCAGTATTCAATTTATTTTGCAATTCGGTTGCTAATTCACTACCTACATAACTACCTTTATCTGGCGCTACAATAAAATAATATACTGGCGCTCCTGTTAATATTCCTCCTAATGAAAAATATAATCTATTATTTACATTTTCTTCAATCGGAGAAATAGTATTAGGTAGTGATAGTTCGTGAACATATAGTTTTGTATTTGCTCCTGTTTCTTGTGTTTCTGGTAAATCTATAACAAAGTCAGAAGTGCTCAAACTTTCATTTAGATTTCTATGTCGTGTGTCAATATATATTTTACGAAAGTTCATTATATTAATTAATTAGATAAAAATATCAACATTTAATATAATGAAATATAAATATTATTTAAAAGAAGGACGCTTGGGATGCGAGGCTCTGCCGTCGCATCGCAAAGAATGCGATGCTCCTGCGTCACGACAATTAAAATCATATAATCCACTACATCAAGGTCATAGTGAAATGTATAGAAAAATAATTAATGAAATTCAACAAGAAAAATCATTATTCAAACCTAAATATAATAATAATTTCTCTGACACAGAAGGATTAAACAAAGCATATACAAATGGTAAAGGTTATTATTTAGATAATAATAAACTATATGTTGCTGGGACATTTGGTAAGTCTAATATTGAATCAAATATTAATGATATTTTAAGCGATATTACAATTCCATTTGGTTTAAGTTCATACAGTAAAAGGTAGAGAGATATTAGTGATACACTAGATGAAAACCATAATATAACTGAAGTTATTTCACATTCATTGGGTAGTAGCGCGAGTGCTAAGTATTTACAAAGTAACCCTGATAGAAATATTCGTTTGACAACTTGCGGCGCTCCTTTTGTTTCAATGTCAAACAAAAATAATGATAGTTATACTAATTTCAGAAGTATATTAGACCCAATATCAGTGGCAGACCGTGGAGCAATTACAGTAGCAACTGGAAGTTTAAACCCATTGATAAATCACGATTATAAGACTGGTTATGGCGATGCTGGTAAAGATGTTTCAAGAAGTGTTGAACCTGTAAGGGAGATTATGTAAAAATAATATATTTAAAGAAAAAAAGAGCATATAAGAATAGTTATGGATTATTCCAAAGCAAAGATTTATAAGATATTGAATACCATAAATGAAAGTTGTTACATTGGTTCTACTTGCCAACCATTATCAAAAAGAATGGCAAAGCATAGGTCAGTAATGAATAGTTGTGGTAAGAAAGATAGACTGCTTTCTACAAGTATGAGAGAATTAGGTGTTAATAATTTATATATTGAACTATTAATAGAATTAAACGATCTTCAAAATCTAGAACAACTACGAAAAGTTGAAGGTGAATATATTAGACAATTAGGAACATTAAATATGACAGTTGCCGATCGCTCTTAGCAAAACAAAGATATATAGAAAATATACAAGATATTAAAGCCAAGAAAAAGAAATATTATGAAGAACATAGGGAACAAAAAATGGAGCGTAACAGACTTTATTATTTGAACAATTTAGACAAAAGAAAATACTACAATACCAAAAATAAAGAAATACAGAAAATCAAAAGTAAAGAATATTATGACAGAAAAAAGGATGAAGTTATCGCTTGTGAAGTATGTGGTTGTCAGTATCATAGAATTAGACAATACAAACACATCAAAACTAAAAAACATCAACAAGCATTAAATCATATAACTTAATGTATAATGCCTAAAAATGACATAAAACATACTATAAATCCTAAAAAGAAAGTCAGTTATGATGACATTAAAAAGATTGTAGAAGACGAACCTAAATATAAGGTTGAAAATAATAATATTAAAAATAAATCTAAAAAACTATTAAATAAAAAACCTAAAAAAGAAGTTATAGATTATTTGCACATTAAAATAAATTAATTTAATAATAGACTAATATAATATTTTTCTATTATTAAATATATAAGTTATGGAAACATTAGATATTGAAGATGTCCTTGTAGAGAAGAACCTTCGCTTTAAATTAAAAGATGGCGGTTCTTATGTTCGGTCAAAAGAAAGTAAAAACTTTTATCCTTCATCGGTTTCTACTTATACTGCTGAACCAAATTCGGTAATTAGATTTAACATTACTGGACCACCTAACCAATGGTTGTCCTTACCATCACTATTATTAGGATTTACTCTAAACAACACTGATACAACAGCAAATCACGAACTTCGTCCAATTGATACAGCCGGTTTCTTTGATAGGGTGCGTGTTTTAATGGGTGATGTCATTGTGTGTGATTTAAATTCTCTTTCTCGTGCAAGTGCTATGAAAGATATATTAAAATCATCAGAAGAAAAAAGAATTGATGAAGCATTGGGTTTTGGAAATACTCTTCTTAATCACGATGGACGGTTTTTAGTTCGCGATGCTACTGGAACTTCTACTACTCAAGCAGTAACTAGAAATGTAACCAATGGTAATTATAAAGGAATTAAAGAAGGTAAACGTGCTAATGTCTATTTTGATTTAAACTTAAAATGTTTCAAGACTTGTGAAAACTGGATACCTTTATCTTATTGTCCGATAACAGTCGAATTATATTTAACAACTGATGTATTAAAACCAATTGTTAATAGAACAGGACTTTTTACTGATGCAAATACAAGTGTCACTTGGTCAGTTACAAAACCTTTATTCAAAGGAAATGTTTATACTATTGATGATAGCCTTTACGCAGAATATTAAAAATTTTTAGAAACTGGTTCTCTCCCTATTACTTTTGAAACTGAAACCCTACAAGAACAAACAGCATCAACAACAACTGAAATATTCACAACTATTGTCCGTAATGTGTCTATTTCTTTTTCAAACGCGACTCAAAAGGGTTATATAGGCGGATACGGTGAATTATTGAAACCATATAACTTTATGTATCATCCACTGGCACATGTAACAGGTGATAAAGGTCGTTATGACCCAGAGCATGATTTATCTGCTTCTTTGATAATCGGGAATCAAGTTATTCCAAGTCAAGAAATTCAAGGTGTTCGTGAAGCATATGCCCATCTTATGCGTTGTGCTGATAAACCAATGTTAGTTAGTGCAGAAGATTACAGGTCTCACGCTTTTATGTATGGGTTTAATTTGCAGAAATTAGAAAGTGCAAATTATACTGGTATGAATAATTCAAATATGGTTGTTAAAGTGAAAGCGTTGGAGGGTTCAACATTATATACTGATAGTAAAATGGGCGAGAGGATCTACATGCTTCTAATACATGAATGTATCCTTGAAATCCGTTCAAATTCTGTAACACTTTATGATTAAACAAAAACTATGATATTATTAATCTCCTAATTAATAATATAATATTATGAGCAAAAACTTAATGAATATCTTTGATATTACAGCAAATAGAATTAGACAAGTAAAAGATGGAGCAGTCAATGATATAGAAGATCTTTACGCGAGTAAATCTGACATTCAAACAGTATTAGATAGTAAAGCAGACCAAGCAGACACCTACACAAAGGAGCAGATAAATGCTAATTTTTATGATATAACTGAAACATATAACAAAACAGAAATTAATGTATTATCAAATAATATTAGTTCAAATTCATTTTTAATAGGTAATCTGACAATAACTTCAAATACAAAATTTAATAATATTTCGTCAAATACAAATTTAATAAATAATTTAAATTTACTACGACAAGTAATTTTAATAATATTTCATCAAATAGTAATTTAATAAGCAATCTAAATTTTACTACGACAAGTAATTTTAATAATATTAGTTCCAACATATATCTAATAAATACTCTAACTTCTACTATAACATCTAATTTTAATAATATTAGTTCTAATTCTAATTTAATAACAGGATTAAATAGCACAATAAATTCACATATTATAGCAATATCAGATTTACAGAATGGTGGTTCATTTAATGAAACAGATTATTATAATAAAATAACAACTAATAATTTATTATCAGAAAAGTTAAATACATCAATATTAAATAATACATTAATACATAATATAACAACTACTTCAACTTTTAAAATAGCAAATTTTGGAAATTATAATAATTTGTTTGAAATGTATAATAATTATTTTGATAGTTATGTTTATGGAAGTTTGGCAGGTTCAACAATGTTTTTAAATCAAAGAGGTTTTGGAAATGTAGAAATTAATAATTCTTCAACTTTTCAAAATGATAAAATAATACTAAATCATAATACTACAATATTAAGTAATTTACAAGTATCCGGCTTATTTTCTTGTTCCTCTATTTTAGATATAACTGGTTCTGACGCTCGTTATGTTTTACAAAGTGATGGATTAAGTGCATTAATAACATGTAATACAAACACAATTAATTCAATAATTAATTCACAGGATACATCATTAGGACAAAAGTTAGACAAAATAGATACTAACGCCCAATCGATAGCAGGTGCTATTAATTTGAGCGATAATGCAACTTTACACAGTGATTTAAATATGCTTACTACTGGTTCTATAATATGTAATAAATTTAAAACTACACCTTCGCCTGATTTAGGATTACAAATGACATTTCAAATGTTTAATCGTGAATTTAATATTAATAGAGATGGTAGAATGTGGATGAGTAGCGCAGGAGGTCAATGGGAGACTCAAATCGGTGACGCTAATGTTGGTCGTGTGTGGGTAAAAGATAGATTTGGTTTAGGTGCGGTTGGTGTTAATGGCTATGTTTTAAATTGTGCTGGACAAGCGAGATTTACAGGCGCTGTTCAGTTTATAGGAACTGACAGCGCAATAAGTCTTAATAATGGTTCATATTTGAATTTTAATAACAATGGTTCAATACAAAGATATACACCTGATGCTATAGAAGGTTTATATATGGCTCATAATAATTTTGTTGCCGTTAGTGTTGGCAATGTTACAAATGCTTCTAATCAATATGTTATGTGTGATGGGTTAGTGAATAAAACAATTTTTGATAAACCTGTTGATGGGTTAGGTAATATTTATATGAATGCTGATGTTAATTGTGATAATATTAATATTGCTACTGATGGTAGATTGACAATTGATACAAATTGTGAATTATATAGCTATGTTAGTGCTTTTTCATCTTTTGATATGCGAAATACTGACGCTAATTCTTCAATTAGGTTCATTTGTGGAGACCCTGCCGTTCAATCTAACATAGTTGGAGCAGTTAATATTACTACTGGATGGACTTTTAATACTGCTACTCCTGATTTTATGGGTAATTTATTTGCTGATGATGTTTATGTTAAAACTAATGGAGCATTAAGAAGTAATCATATAGCACCTAACGGAGGGACATGAGTAACTGTTGATACTAATTTAGCAGTTCAAAATGCATATTTAGCAACTAATACCATTCAACCATTTGATTTAACAACGGTTTCATTTTTGAATAATATTTCAATGACTACTGGAACTGATATTAAAATGGGAACATCGGAAATATCAACTTATTACGATGGAACTAATTTATCTACAATTGATGTAATATTCAGAACATCAAATACAGCGTTTAGAGTATCTGATAGTTCAAGTACACCTTCAGTTTTATTATCTATTGGTAAAACATTTGGGACAACAGTAAATACTGAAAGTTTTACAAATAATGCCCCATCAACTTTTAACGAAAATGTAACAGTTGTTAATACAAAAACATTATTTGTTAATGATATTCAAGATGCTTCAGGTGATGCTATTGATATTTCCGCTGGAACTGTAACCATAAATGGAAGTTTAATAGACAACTCTGGTGCAAGATTAAAATATGATGTAGATTTACTTAAAAGCAATTGTATTAGTATGATTAAGAAATTCAAACCTAAAAAATTCAAAAGAAAAGATAGAGACGATAAGGATGCAATCCATATAGGTTATATTGCTGATGATTTATTAAAAGCAGTTCCAAAAGAAATTAATAATGTAGTTCATAGCAGTCGTGAATATTTAGGTATTGAATATACAAAAGTACCAATATTATTACATAAAGCTTTACTGGAAGTACTACATAAAGTTGAAAAATTGGAAAAAGAAATTAAGGAATTAAAAGGAAAAAATAAATAAATAAATAATTAAATAAATAAATAGTATATATATGGACATTGACAGGAAAGTTAAAATAGAAGTAATATTGAAAAATAAGGATATGAAAGAAAAAATATGCTATTGCGGTTGTAAAATTACTAAGTTAAATAAAGATGAATTTACATTAGATAAATGTAATAATGAAGAATGTAATTTTAATCGTTCTAAATTTGATGAATATATTAAAGAATTAAAACAACAAAGGAGACAAGAGAGAAATAACAGAATAATAGATAAATATGATAGGGTATTAACTCCTATTGCTTGGGTATTGTTATGGCCTATTTTAATTCCTTTGAATATTTATTGTATTATTAGATCATAATCTAAATAATAAAAAGAAAAATCTAAATAATAATATATAATGGGTATTGGTCAAAGCAAAAACGATGAAAATAACAGTATGGAAGACATTAAGAATTTAAGAGTAAATAAAAAAACAAGAGCAGATACTTTAATCATTAAATCTATTCAAGAATGTGTGGCACGAATAGAAAGATTAGAAAAAGAAAAACAAACAAAGTTTCGTTATGCTATTCCAAAAGTCGATCTATGCAACTGGTCATTATTCATTATTAATATTATTAATTATTGTTCTTGGGGTTCTTCTGGTTGTAGTGATTTTAAATAGTCAATGTGTTTTCTCCTTGATATATGTATTGATAAGTTATGGTTTAATAACTTTTGTCCGCATTCACATTCTATTTCTTCTTTCATATTATTATACCATCTTTTATTCATTTCTTTCACTTCTTCTTTATGTTCTTCTCTATATTTTTTACACTGTATTGAGATTTTCTCTTTCCCTCCTTGATTATGATATTTGTCTTTCTTTGCTTCATTAGTTTCATCCTTTTTTAACAAGTATCTTTCTCTTGTTTTTTCTTTCATTGTTTCACTAAACTTTTTATATTTTTCTTTGTCAAATTCTTTATTTTTGTCTGGGTTGTTCTTTCTATCTTCTCTTTTCCATTCATTATATTTTCCGCTTTTTTAAATCTTTCTTCATCAGTTAAATATGGGTTTAATTGGTTTAATGTTGCCTTTAGTTGTTCTTTATATTGTCTTTCTTTACTCAATGCTTCCAATCGATTTTCACACGGCTCAGTATTAATTAATATCATTTCAAAATTAGTGAAACCTCCATTATCACGAATAAATTTATATACAGTCAGATTATAGTTTCTATTGAGTGGATTTACACTATTGTTTTTATGAGTGCATTTCCTTTTTGTAAAGTTTAGGGTATGTCCAACATAGCAATCTTTGATATTTACATCTTTACAAACAATTTTATAGAAATGAGTATTAGAATAGTCCATTACCTTTTTATGCATTTTCTAAGATTATATAAGATTATATCTTTAAATATTATTTGTCAGATATTCTTAAATATTGTGTAAAGTTTTTAAGAAACATTTTATCAATGCTTTTCTCCAAAAGGTTAATGTATAGAAAACTATGTGGTTCGTCAGTAGCAGTTTCGTATAAATCATAAATCATTTTCTTGCTTTCCTGTAAGTTGTTTCTTCTAACAATTGCTGATAGTTCATCTTGTAGCAACTCAATTTCTTTAAAGTTTCTCACTTTATAAAAGAACAAATGTGTAGCATTTACTCTAATTAATGGTGGTAGTGTATTAAATTTCTGAATACTTGTTATTACTGATATACCATTATGGCGTCCTCTTACATACAATGAGTTTAACAGTTTGTTATGTCTCGCCACCTTAGGGTCATCACTTGTATCGTCCAAAATAACCAATATACAAAAAACAATTTTCTTAATTTGCTTCTTTTACTATATTCTGTTATTTTGTGTTGTGTCTCTATCACTTGTTCTAAATCTTCTGCTTTAAACTCTTCAAATAAGTAAGGTTCTTTTTCATTATCCACTTTCATTTCTTCTTTTATACATTTTTTAACAGGCAACCACACACTATCAACATTTATTGAAGGAGACCAAATGTATACTCTTTCGAAACAGTTTTTGTATATATCAAGTATCATATTAATCAATAAAACTGTTTTGCCACTTCCAGAAGGACCAGTTATGATACTTCTGAATGGCAATTTAGGGACGACCTCGTGCTTGCTTTGCTTAAAGTCATATTTGATTTCATCAATTGGTTTTACATCAAGCATAATAAAAATAATATTAAAGATACTTAGAAAATAATTTATATTTATTAATGGATGGAACATCTTTTCAAGATACGGTTTAGGGGATGTATCTTGAAATAGGACAGGCTTTCCATTGCTTCATTCATAAGCATTGAAGATAATTAGTTTGAATTAGTTTGAACCTCGCTTGTGTTGTCCAGTCCGAAGAAAACCCCATTGCTGAGCCCCGAATATTCTAATAATAAGATTAATTTATAATAATTTATCTTATTATTTTATATGGATAGGACTTATTCAGACTGTATTGATATAATAGATGAAGTTGAGAAAATAGAACAAGTTGTAATAACTGACAATAAAATTAAAAAATGTTGTTACTATTCATTAGAATTAGTTAAGTTAGTAATACAACATTTCAAAAATAAAAAATGTAAATATTAATATAAATGGTCAAAAGCAAAATTAATGACCAAATACAAGAGGAAAATAAAATAGTTAAATTAATGCAAGACCAGAAAGAAGGACAAGCTAGAATAGAAAAGACATTAGAAGAACAAAAAGGAAAACAAGAGCAAATGAATAGATTAATTGAAACACAACAAGAACATCAACGAGTATTAGGTGAATCGATTGATAGTCAAATGAAACTCTGTGAAGACAAGCGGGAGTCGGAACATTTATCAAAAATGAAATTATTTGAAAAGCAAAAGACGGGACAAGAAAGAATAGAAACAATTTTAGAAAACCAGAAACAAAAGCAAGAACAGATGAGCGAATTAATAGAACATCACCAAGAAGAACAGAAAGAAATTAGTAAAGCAATGGACGAAAATATTAAAACGATTGAAGACAGACTAACAGCAATGGAAAGTTATGATTACAGCGACTATCATTATGTGGAACAAACAGGTCAAGACAATCAGACTAATGAAATCAATGTGGATAAAGACGGGGCTAATGTTAAGTGCCTACCGTGTAAATGCGGAAGGTTGATAAAAATAATTCATACAATGAAAACCAAAGAAAAAAACGGAAACTCACGCGAGGAAACTTGCAAAAATAACTATAATACAAAATGGGGATAAATTAGTATATAAAGAGTAGATTTAACACCACTTCAAACGCATATATAAATAAATAAGTATATATAATTATGTATATATAGACATGTCAGAAAATGAAAGTTTTACAATTACCGATTTAATGAAAAAACCTGTAATTATTAGTAAGAATGTTAAAGCATTGACCGAACTTGTTAAAACTATTGATGAAAAAATAAACCAACCTAAGAGCAATAACGAAGACGATAAGGAGAAGATTGATAAAATCTTTGAAAAGAAACAAATAGGGCGACCGTCTGGAAGTTTTCAAGATAAGCAAAAGCAATATATGGATATGTTAAATAAGAACAAAATTAAAAGCCCGAAGCAAGAAACTATTGAATTCTATAAACTGTTTAAGAACGAAGAAGGAAAATACGAAATAAATGATAAAAAAAACTACTTAAAGAAATGACCCTATATATAATAGAGAACTAATGACTATCTTAAAATGCGGGTGTCATATTACAGAAAACCTTATGAATATGGAAGAGGACATAAAAAATGAAAACGGTTTGATTGAACGAACGCACAGGATGACATATTATAAAAAGCATTACATCAATATATGCGGCAATTGTAGAAGCAAGGCAAGAATTTTGAATGATTTAGAGGAAACAAAATTGAACATTGAGAAGCAACAGTTTAAATTATTATGTGAAGAACCTGTTAATGAGCCTGAAAACGAACCTGATACTGATATTGAAGTTAAATACTTCTTAATATTATTCATAAATAGTAAGAAATATTATATTCTATTCTTTTTAAATAATGAGTAAACTATCAAAAGATGAGGTTTTACATAAGCTTTATTATGATGTCCAAACTGGGTTCGGTTCGGTTAATGAGTGAAACAAACAAGCAAATAAAACAGAAGCATCATTTACTTTAAAGGAAGTGGGCGATTGGTTAAAAAAGCAACCTATCAAGCAGGAGAAAGGATATAGCAAATACAACAGTTTTTCAGCACCTTTCGCAAGATATGAATATCAGTTAGACATAATGGATATGATTTCACTGATGAAGGCAACGGGCACATCAGATTTAAGCAGTCCCAGATATGGCTTAATACGCATAGATATATTCAGTAAAAAACTACACGTTGAACCGATGAAGGTTAGAGACGGTGAGACTGTTTATAAAGCAATACTTCAATGCTTCAAAGTATTAGGTCATCCGATGAGTATTTATACAGAGGATGACGGAGCATTCGCATATAAGAAATTACAAGAGTATTTAGAAGGTGAAGCAATAAGAAGCATAATAACATTGACACACGCGAATGTTGCTGAACGCTCCATTCGCACCGTTAAAAAGATGTTAGGAGACAGAATAAAAGCGACTAATAGAACTTGGACGAGTTTATTATCAGCAGTTTTAACAAAATACAATCATCAAATGACACACGGGACGACAAAACTTACACCTAATCAAGCACACAAAGACGAAAACGCAGTGGAAGCGAAGGCGAAACTCATTAATGAAAGAGAAATATTTAAGAAAGTATCCTAAATTAAATGTAGGTGATAAAGTCAAAGTTTATAAAGGAAAAGGTAATTACACATCAAGAAAAGAAACCACTTCAAAATGGAGCGCAACATCATTTAGAATAACTAACATAGGTCGTGATATGATGCTTAATAAGTATTATGAAATTGAAGGAAGACCTAAAAAATTCAATAGGCACAAATTACTCTTAATAGACGATTAAGAGTAATAAATTGATAATATTATCAATGTTTAATATTATCAATTTGAATTAGTTAAATATTTATAACACACTCTCTCAACGGCATTCTGATACGCTCTTTCTCTATGAATTCTTTTACATTTGTCAGTCCTTAAGCGCTTTGCCATATTAGACTTACTTTTAATCATACACCCGCATCTTTCACATTCTAATGACTTATCATTTTCTATAAAATACTCTTTAAAGTATCCTTCTTCTTTATATTTCTTGTTTAATACATCATTATATTTTTTCTTACTTTCCTTTTCCTTTGCCTTCTTAATTTCTTCCTCTGTATCCGTGCTGGAGTCTGAAACTTCACCTTCAATAGAACTCCATAACAAATCAAATTCATCATTTGTCGTAGAAATTTTACTTCTCTTATTATCTACCATAAAGCACACCATTTTCAGTTAATATATAATATAATTATTTCTTTAAGTATATTTGTAGTTTTACTCGCTACTTTTGTTAAGTTCCTGTAATTGGGTTATTAAACTTTTATGCCATAATAGCCATAAGGAACACTGTTATAATTATCAATCCAATGTCTCTTATTGTCATAGTTACACAGACTTTTTTTAGTTTGACTGACACTGTATGTTTGATGTGCTTTGCATCTGATGCTATTAAATGTTACTGTATTACAACTATTATTCTTGAGTGTGTCATCATAACAATTGTAACTCAGCTCGGATTTTACTTTTTGTTTGGGAATACCTTTACTCTTCTTTTCTTCTTTCATTTCATTGTGTATTTTGAAACAATATGACTTTGGTTTCAATGCTATAAAGTTAATTATTATTTTACCGTTGCATTCGTCCTTATAGCAACCAAAGTTTTTTCTTATTTGATTTATCATAACATTTATGTTCTGGGCGATAATCACTGAAACCTTTATGTCATTGAAATCATCATAAATGTCTTCGGTTTTAGCGTGAATGACAAAACTATCTGTATCGGTGTAAATCAACCTTACATTATCTTGATATTTCTTTTTCAAGATGTCATAGTAAAAAGAATACATATGTTGTTTTGATAAATCCAATATACACATTCCAACATAAACAGGTGTATTCAGTTTTATAACGCTCTTAGCTTTTTCAGCACCGATAAGGTTTTCATTAGTGATATGCCTGTATTTGAAATTATGATTATTAACGCATTTTTGGTAGCGTTCAGGAGAATCAACCAGTTCAAAGTCAATTTGGTTTCTTACATTTTGCACTGTTTTTCCATAAACCGCGTTGTTCATTAATTTGTACATATCTTTTGAAAAATCGCTTTTTGCTTCCTTTCTCTTCTCTGTATTAAAGTCAATCCACGGTTTCAACCATTGCTTATGTCTAAACTCTATAACTCTGTTTATTTTCTTGATTTTTATTCCTTGTTTAAGATAGAATTTTAATACATCAAGATGTAAAACATAATTTTGTTTGTCCATAACATTTAATATTAATTTGTTTGTTTTCTCATCTTTCGGGTCATTACCATTATTGTATTCTTTATAGATTTGTTTTTGAACATCACTTAGCACATCTGCTGTTATATTCATTATTTCTGGCGCTAATGGATAATCTATGTGTTTGTCGTGGCATTCTTTCGGATATTCTAAATCAACATCTAAAATATAACCTTTGCTACTGTAATCACTATTGTAGTATTTAATGTCTTCTTCTGTAGAATTATTATTATCTTTCACAAATTTAATATTCTTATATGGTAGTTTTTTACACATTGCTAATCCATAAAGGTTATTAGCATCAAGGTATGAAATATATGAAGATGGTTTAGACTTATCATAATCTTCACCCATATATTTATTGTTAGCAATTGCTTTTTTGTAGGCACATTGAACCATACCACCTCGCAATCCTTGCTCTATCATTTTATAAACTTCTTCATCGTGTAAAAGTTCAAGTTCAATTCCTGTTTTTAATAGCATCGCGTCCCAAGCAAAGTTAGGCAAAGTGTAATAATGTGCTGGGTCTAATTCATAATCAGTTAGACATTGTTTTCTGAAATTTTCATATACATCGGTTGATAATAATACATCGGTTTCTAAATATAAATCGTGATATTCACCAAGGTAATGTTAAAGTGTTTCCAAATTAATTTTGCTCTTTCATAGTCTGCGTCGCTTATATCTTCTTCACTTAATCTACTGTAAAAATGTTTCTTTTCTGGTAGTTCAGTGTCATTAAATTTGTTGAAGTCATGACAATAATCATAAGGAGGACAAACTCCCTTCTGGTTGTCCTTCAACCGCGTGCTTCTCTCAGAAGGCTCGTGTTCAGCTACGGTGCACACGCCCCCGAAGGAGTGGCGGAGCACAACGTCACCGTGGCGCGCGCCTTCACGAAACTCATGGGCGCGTTCGTGACTTTTTGGGACAACGCGGGCTCAAAATCCACTTGCTGGCCAAATGCGGGGCCCCCATCGGCGCAGCGAGGCAGGAGGACAGCCTCCTGGAGTCGCAGATGCAGCTGGGCAGTTTGTAGTACCCTCACCCCATGAAGGTCGGAGCACTTTTCCTCTTGGTCCTCGGGTACTTGCGACGACACGGTGCGCAACATCGACGTTGGCCGTGGTACCTGCGCCACAGCTTCATTGCCGGCTTTCCGGCCGAGCGCGTGCCCAAGATGCCACTAAGTGGTGTCAGCACCCGCTCGGGCAACCTTGCCCGAACACGATGTCCAGGGAGACGACCTCCAGCCGCCGCCTCGAAGGAGTGTTGGCATTTTTTAAAGAGTAAGATTATCGCCAGTGCGCGATGAAGACTCGCACGTTCATCGGACCGGATTTTTTTCTCCGCGAGATAAAAAGCGAACTTCGCAACCATGAAGCTTGCACTCGGGCTGGACGTTCAGACATGCCAAGGGGGGAAATTCATGTCCTAGAGGACTTCCATCAGGGCGCGCTGGTGTGCAAGGTTGACGTGGAGGCGCTGTGGGAGCCCGGCAACTTCCAGGACGACGGGGCCAAGAGGAATGTGCTCTGCGACCAACACCGACCGGAGCGGGGACGGAGGAGGTGAGTAGCCGCCTCAAGGTGAGCGCCAAGGGCAACGCGTCAAGTGCAAGATAACTTGGAGCGCTGCCTCTTCTGGGACAACCGCGTGCCGCGCCCCGCGGAGTTTTCGCGTCGCAAGGGCCGCGCGCTTGTGGCCCGGAGTAGTAAGGAAAGAAGGCTTATAGGGACCAATTAATTTTCGGATTTTGGTCTCCAAACCCTGCAAAACAGCCAAATTCTCCAACCAGCTGAACGTTTTTCCGATGTCACCGGTCTTTGTCACCACTCCGTTTTTGCTGCAAAAAGCGCTGAAAACGGCGAACTCCGAAAAGTGCGTTTTTTCGTGTCCGGCGTCGAAAGTGGTGCCTGGGCCTCCAAATTCGCTCGTTTTCCTCCAAAAACCGGTTCCATGCGTTCGCCGTGCTCCGAAATCCGTTTTCTGGCCCGAAAAGCCTGCGAATTCCAGCCCGCTGAGCTCGTCACCGCTTGTCACCGCTTTGTCACCGCTCGCTTTTTGGGTGCAAAAGTGCGCAAAACCGGGCCCAGTTCTCTCCGCAGGGTTTTTCGCGACCCGGCAGCCCGCCGAGGACCTGGCTCGGAGCCCGACAGCCAGCCGAGGTTTTCCATGTAACACGTCAGCCTGCTGAAGTAGTCACCGCCGATGTCACCGGTCTCTAACACGTCAGCCCGCCAAGGTACCGGGGTGGAATCGAACCTCCGAAACGTCGCTCCGGAGACCAACGCCTAAGCCATCTCACCATCGGCTCTTGTTACCGTCCCAAAACGGCGCTGTTTGGCCAAAAACGCTCGTCAACTATGTCACCGCTTCGTCACCGCTCTCTTTGGGGCCGAAAAGTGCGCAAAAAGGCTTGGAAAAGCGAAACCAGCTCCGCGGCTTCGGTCTAAGAGCCAAAATTCTCTCCAGCGAAGTCGGAAATCCGACCTCGCTCCACACCGAAGTCGGATTGGGGCCTGGTGCGGGCCTGGTGCGGGCCTGGTGCGGGCCTGGCGCATTTCAGTCAATCCTGCGTCGGGCACAGGATTGCAGCTTCAATCCTGCTGCGGGCGCAGGATTGCCTCACCCATTCCTGCGCTCACAGCAGGATTGCCCCGGTGCGCTACCAGCAGCTCTGGCGCTGTTCTTGCCCGAGCACAGCCTCGTGATGGAGCCGGCCCTGCTGTAGAGCTCCCAGGCTTCAGGCACGTCGTTTATGCTCAGGACAAAGGGCAGGCCGCTTGCGAAGAGCGCGTCTCGGAGCTCCGAGTGGAAGGCCAGGTCATGCCCCCGCCTCCTCGTGCCAGTAGTTCATGCTGCGGCCTGGGAAGATGTAGGGAGGATCGGCATATATGGCCTGTCGGGGTGCCTGGCGGGGCAGAGCGCGTAGATAGGCCAGTGCGTCCTGACATCGCACGGTCACATTGCGCGGTGGCCGCTGCATACGCCGCACGCTGCTCAGCCCCAGCGGCCGCTGCTGTATGAAGGAGCCCCACTTTCCCGAGAAGCTGTTGCGCAGCAGGACGTACGAGCAGGCTGCCCGATGCCCGGCGCGGCCTCTCTGAGTGCCCGGCAGAAGGTGACTGAAGTAGAAGCGCCTGTCTATCTTGCGCCCCGCCAGGCGCAGCAAGGAGAGCAGGAAGACCGGGTCTTGCCTTAAGTAGCAGCGGTGCAGGTTTGTGACGGGCTCGAAGGCGTCGACGCCGCGCACCGTCAGGGCCGGACGCCGGGTTGCTAGGTAGTACCCCAGCTTTCCAGAGCCGAAGAAGGGAGAGTGAAGCACAGCGACGTCCCCCAGCAGCCGGTCCACGTGTGGAGCTAGCCAGGATTTGCTTCCCATGTACTTCACCCGCATGCCAGCCTTTAGATTTATAATTTAGGAAGTAAGGCAAAGGAATGGGGAAGATCAAGCTGTTTCCTACGGCTGAGTATAGCAGCAAACAGCCCTCGGACCCCGTGGTGCCCCTGGTACCATGCACAGGTATCTTCCTCGGCCCCAGCAAGTCCGGCAAAACCGTGGCGCTGATCAGCATGATTCTGGAGCAATACCGCGGTGTCTTCGAGAAAATCTACATATTTAGCCCTTCCATCAATATCGACGACAGCTGGGTCCCTGTAAAGAAGTACATAGAGGAGGACCTGGGGGTTAATACCGAGCGGGAACAGGCCAACTACGACGAGTGGGACGAGGCAGCGCTGCGGGGGATCATCCAGAGGCAGCGCAAGATCACCGAGACATCCAAGAAGTTGGAGATGAAGAAGCTGTATCAGGTGCTGATAATCTGCGACGACTTCGCAGATAGCCCGCAGCTCCACAAACCTCATGGTGCCCTGGATACGCTCTTCATCCGCGGTCGGCACCTCCAAATCAGCACATGGGTCAGCTCACAGAAGCTGAGGCTCATCAGTGCGGCAGTGCGGGTGAACATGCAATTTCTCTGCTGCTGGAGGCTGCGCAACCAGCACGAGCTGGAGGCCGTCATCGAAGAGCTGAGCGCCCTGCTGCCGAAGGACAAGCTGCACAGGATCTACGAGCAGGCGACTCGGGACCCCTACAGCTTCCTCTTCGTCTACTATCTGAAGCCTAAGAGCCAAATGTTCTACATGCGCTTCGAAGAGCGTTTCGCACTGGAAAGAGAAGCCGATGGGAGCGGCGCTCAGCTTCCTGGGCCAGAAGCTGTTCGCAAGAAGCTCCACGCTGATCAACGCGAGGTGTGAAAACATCTCCTGCGGGCGCTCAGTGCTGCACCTCCGTCGCAGCAGTCCAGCCACCCATCGTTCGCCGAACAGGTGGCTTCCTAAAGAAAAGAATGACGACGATCTACGTGGACGGCTCGGACAGCGACTTCGAGGTAGACCTGGGAGAGTCTCTGCACCTGCAGAGCGATGCCAGGCTGGCCGTCTATAAGATCAGAATCGCCGACAGCTTCGACCGGGGCCGCTACTTGTGCTGGGTAGACGCCGCGCTCGGCACGCTGAATTGGGCGCTCCTTCCGGAAGGCGCCTACACGGGCTCCCGGCTGGCAGCCTGGATCAGCTCCAACTTCGCTACTGCTACCTATAGCGAGACCACGAACAGCCTGAGCGTAGCCTACGACGGCAACCGCCTCATTCTGAACGATCTGGAGCTGCAGCAGCAGTTCCCTAACGTTGTGGACTACCCCACCTCGCCGGCCGCCTCGCCATCCAAGCCCTTCAGCATCGACCACATGCTAGGCCCCAGCTTCGTCTCCGGCGGGCAGCAGGTCTTCGAGTTCGTGCGCATGAACTGCTACAACGAGGTCTACCTGCGCTGCCCCCAGCTGGCCAACGCCAGCCGCGTGCTGGGCAATCTGGGGACGACATCCTGTCCAAGATAACGCTGAAGAGCGGCGTGGGCACCATCGTGGAGACCGGCTCTGATGACGGGCACTTCATGGCTGTTAGGGGCCCCATCACCCTGAGACACCTGCGCTTCCGGCTGACAGACCTGGAAGGCCAAGTCGTCCGACTGCGGGGCTCGTCCTTGTCCTTCGTGCTGTTTTTGGATCACGTCTAATTCCCCGAAGGTCTTTTAAAAAAATATTTTCTATTAAAAAAAAAGCGATGAAGCAAGCGCAACCGGCGCCAAGGCCTAGAGGCAGACCTCCGGGTAGTAAGAACAAGCCCAAGCCGCCCGAGCTGCCCCTGCCGAAGAGCAAAAAAATGATTGCCGACCTGCCCACGGAGCCTGCCTACGAAATTGACTCCCCCTTCCGGCCCAAGAGGGTGAGATTTCCCACAAAGCCCAA
>CAUJNA010000119.1:0-147500 GCA_963377175.1 Effrenium voratum
CAAGGTCCGCGAAGGGATGGCCGATTGTCGAAAGTTCCCAGTCCAGAACGGCCACACACTCGGGGCCATTTTCGGCAAAAAGAAGATTGTCGATACGATAGTCACCGTGAACCAGAGTCCTCTTGCCGTCGTCGTCCGGTACGTTTTGGTCGAGCCAATCGATCAGCATGTCCATTGCCGCGATTTGTTCGGTTTCGCTGGCACGATACTGCTTGGTCCAGCGATCGATCTGGCGTCTGTAGTAGTTTCCCTCAGGCCCGAAGTCCGAAAGGCCAACCGCCGCCAGGTCAATCGCGTGAATGGCCGCCACAACCCGGTTCATGCTGTCGTAGATGCCGGTCCGCAGGGTCTTATCGAGTCCGGGCAACCTCGGATCGTCGAAGTTACGGCCCCTCACCAGTTCCATGACATAGAAGGCCGACCCGAGAATGCTGTCGTCCTCACACAGGACATGCATCTTCGCGACCGGGACATTGGAGCCCGCGAGAGCGTGTTGAACCCGGAATTCCCGGTCGACTGCATGAGCGGATTTCAGCAGGACACCGGGCGGTTTGCGGCGCAGGACATAATTGCCGGAAGCTGACGTTAATCGGAATGTCGGGTTGGACTGGCCCCGATTGAATTTTTCAGCCTGTACCGGCCCTGCAAATCCGTCGAGATTCCGGTTCAGCCAATCGGCTAGTGCCTTCAAGTCCAGTTCCGAACCGGCAGGTGCCATCATCAGATCCTGTCATTGGTATACTTCCGCAGCTCCGTGCGGGCCACCTGACGTCGATGCACGGCGTCCGGACCGTCCGCAAATCTCAGGGTCCGCAGGTGAGTCCACATGGCAGCAAGCGGGAAGTCCTGGCTGATGCCGGCTGCGCCATGAACCTGCATGGCCTCGTCGACGATTTTCAGCGCCATCAGGGGCGCGACGACCTTGATCTTGCTGATCCAGGGCTGGGCGGCGCGCGTTCCCCTTGTATCCATCATCCAGGCCGCCTTCAGACAGAGCAGACGCGCCATCTCGATCTCCATGCGCGCGTCGGCGATGATGTCGTAGTTGGCACCGAGATCGGTCAGTTTCCTGCCGAATGCCTGCCGGTTCATGGCCCGTTTGCACAGGAGCTCAAGCGCCATTTCGGCCTGACCGATCGCCCGCATGCAGTGGTGGATGCGGCCCGGACCAAGACGGCCCTGCGCAACCTCGAAGCCCTGTCCCTCGCCGAGCACCAGATCTTCCGCCGGAACCCGGACATCGGTGAAACGGATATGCATGTGGCCATGCGGGGCATCATCTGCTCCAAAGACCTGCATCGGTCGCAGGACTTCAATCCCGTCGGAATCGCTCGGCACCAGGAACATGGAATGCCGGCTGTGTTTGTGGGCAGACGGATCTGTTGAAGCCATGACGATATAGAGCCTGCAACGCGGATCTCCCGCCCCGGTCGCCCACCATTTTTCGCCGTTGAGGATCCAGTCATCCCCGTCGCAGGCCGCGCTCAGCGCAATGTTGGTGGCATCGGACGAGGCGACGTCCGGCTCGCTCATCAGGTAAGCGGAGCGGATCGTTCCCTCCAGAAGCGGTTTCAGCCAGCGCTCCTTGTGCACCTGCGACCCATAGCGCTCAAGCACCTCCATGTTGCCGGTGTCGGGTGCATTGCAATTGAAGACCTCGGCGGCGATCCCGACCTTGCCCATTTCCTCCGCGAGATAGGCATATTCGACGGTGGACAGCCCGAAGCCTCTTTCGCTGTCGGTCAGCCAGAAATTCCAGAGGCCGCGTTCCTTCGCCTTCGTCTTGAGGGTTTCCAGAATTTCCAGCTGCCGCGGCGTATGCTGGAACCGGTCTCCGGACGGATGCCCGCCAACCTCGTGATGAAACTCGATATCCAGCGGTGCAATCTCTTCCTCGACCATCTGCCGGACCTGCTCGATGAGCGGCCGCACCCGGTCCGATATGCCCAGATCCATGACGTCTCCCTAAATGATCTCTCGCATGCGTTCGCAAGCATCCCGGTATTCACGTTCCAGACGATCAACCACGGCCGCTGCCGGTCCGACCGACTTGATCGCTCCGATCCCCTGCCCCGCGCCCCAGATTTCCCGCCAGGCCTTCGGCAGTGGACCATCGTCCGGCATGACGCTCACATCCCAGTCCGGCGGCAAGTTGTCCGGGTCGAGACCGACCCGTGTCAACGACCCTTTCAGGTAGTTGGCCGGATGCCCGGTGAACAGGGATGACGTCAGGACGTCTTCCGCTGCTGCCTTCACCATCATCTCCTTGTAGACCGGGTCGGCATTGGCTTCGTTCGTTGCCACGAAGGGTGAGCCGACATAACCGAAATCGGCCCCCAGCACGCGAGCCGCCAAACGAGCTTCACCTGTGGAGACCGCTCCTGCAAGCAACAATGGGCCGTCGAACCACTCGCGGATCTCGCGCACAAGGGCAAATGGCGATTGTGGCCCGCCGTGACCGCCCGCCCCTGCCGCAACCGCGATCCGTCCGTCGGCGCCCTTGCCGACCGCCTTTTTTGCATAGGTGTTGTTGATGACATCATGAAGCGCAATGCCCCCGCACGAATGAGCGGCGTCGTTGACCTCGACCCGCGCACCCATGGACGTGATCCAGACCGGAACTTTCCACTTCGCACAGATTTCGACATCCCGTTCGAGCCGGTCATTGGACCGGTGGACGATCTGGTTGACGGCGAACGGCGCCGCCGGCCGATCCGGATTTGCCTGATTATGGCGGTCAAGCTCTTCGGTAATCTTCTTAAGCCATATCTCGAGCAACACCGGACCGCCTGGTTCATCCCGGGCATTGAGTGCCGGAAAGCTGCCGATGATCCCGGCCTTGCACTGCGCAATCACGAGATCCGGGCACGAGACGATGAAAAGTGGCGCCGCCACTGCCGGAATTCGCATGTCCTGCAAGACAGTTGGAAGCGTTCGCGCCTTCAGCATGCTGGCTGTTTCTCCTCATTGCGGACCAGATAGAACCTGTTGAGCCAATCAGCCTTGAGCGCGGGACGGGTCTCGCCTTCGATTTCCACGGTTGCCTGCCAGAAAAGATCGACCTCACCTGGCCTGATTTGGTTCACGTTTGCCAGGACGAAACGACCACGAACCTTTTGCCCGGCCTTCACTGGAGAAAGGAACCTGACCCGGTCGAAACCGTAATTGATGCCCAGGCGAGATCCGGAGATTTTCGGCTGCGCCTCCTGGCCCATGACCGAGAGCAGGGACAATGTCAGAAAGCCGTGCGCTATCGATCCGCCAAACGGGGTCTTGGCAGCGTTTTCCGGGTCGACATGAATGAACTGGTGATCCTGCGTCACGTCGGCAAAGGAGTCGATGCGCGCCTGATCAATCAGGTACCAGGACGAAACCCCGACATCCTCGCCGATCAATGATTTCAGCTTATCGACCGTAAGTGCGCGCGCATCCTCACTTGCAGTCACGCATAGGCCTCCTGGAACAGGTCCGGTCCGGTTTCGACGTTTATACCTCCGCTGATCGGGAGGATTGCGCCGGTGACGTAAGCCCCGCCGCGACCGCACAGGTATTGCAGGGCCGCAGCAATGTCTTCCCTGCGCCCGACCCTACCGAGTGGAACCTGTGCGCCGACCCGGCTCCGGACTTGTTCATCTTCCGTCGCGAAGGCGGTCATCTTGCTGACGAATGGTCCGGGAGCCAGTGCGTTGACCGTAATCCGCCTGTCAGCCAGTTCCTTGGCGAGAATCTTCGTCAGGTGGTGGACTGCCGCCTTGGAGGCTGCGTAGCTGTATGCACGATCGCCATGCGGCAATTCCCCCATGACGGATCCGACATTGACGACGCGCGCGGGATCGTCATCGCTTGCTGCAGTTTCCAGCAGGGGCAGGAGTTTCTGGGTCAGATGGAACAAACCTGTCACATTGAGCTGCATGACCCGTTCCCAGGCGAAATATGGAAACTCGCCCAGCGGCGTGCCCCAACTGGTGCCGGCATTGTTCATCAATATGTCGAGCTTTTCTGTACGATTGCCGATTTCGGCAGCCAGGGCATCAATGCCCTGCTCGGTTGCGACGTCCCCGCCAAAACCCTCTGCCCGTCCGGAGTAACCGGCGGCATTCAAATCATCCGCGGCTGCCTCGCAGGCCTCTTCCTTTCGGCTTGCGATGAAAACCCTGGCACCGGCAGCAACCAGTCCTTCGGCCGCCATACGGCCAACCCCTGTCGCGCCACCGGTGACAAGTGCCGTTTTTCCAGAAAGTCCAAAAAGAGCATCCGGGGTCATAAATTGCCCTCGGCACGCTGTTTTCTGAGTGTCAGCTTGGAAACCTTGCCTGTCGCAGTAAGGGGAAGCTGATCCACGAAGACAATTTCGTCAGGCACCTGCCATTTTGCGAGCTTGGCCATGAGAAGCCCGCGCAACTCGTCCTCCTGCGGCTGCGCATCCTCCCGGGGAACGACAATCAGCAACGGCCTTTCGTCCCATTTGGAATCCGGCACGGCGATCACCGCACAATTGGCGACGCCTGGATGGGACATGACAATGTTCTCAAGATCGAGCGAACTGATCCATTCGCCGCCGGACTTGATCAGATCCTTCGACCGGTCGGTGATCTGCAAAAACCCTTGCGGATCGATCTTGGCAATATCGCCCGTACAGAACCATCCATCCTGATCGAACACAGGTTTTGAAGCCTCCGGATCTTCAAAATAGCCGGAGGTGATCGTATTGCCGCGCACGTAGAGATGCCCTTGTGACTTGCCGTCATGCGGCAATCGATTGCCGGCATCGTCGACGATTTTCATATCCACGCCGAACACACCGCGCCCCTGGGACTGCTTGCGATCGATACGTTTTTCGAGCGGCAGATCCGCCATATCCGGCGGCAGGTTGCACTGGGTGCCGACCGGGCTCATTTCTGTCATGCCCCAGGCGTGACAGACGTTCACGCCCTTCGTCTCAAAAGCCTCAATGAGCGCGCGCGGCGCTGCGGAACCTCCGATCACGACATCACCAAAGCCATCCGGCAAGTTGCCTCTCTGCGTGATTTCATTCATCAGGCCGAGCCAGACAGTCGGCACGCCCCATGCAGAATAGACCTTTTCCCTGTCGAGCAGATCAAACAGGCTTTTGCCGTCGAGCGCGCCGCCCGGAAACACCAGGCTTGCTCCGGAGAGCGGAGCTGCATAGGGCAGTCCCCACGCATTCACATGAAAGAGTGGCACCACCGGCAATATGCGGCCACCTTCCTGCAGAACCTTCGGAATCGTTACGCACAGCATAAAGGCGTGCAGTACCGTCGAACGGTGCGAAAAGAGCGTCCCCTTGGGGTTTCCCGTGGTGCCGGAGGTGTAACAAAGTCCCGCTGCTTCATTCTCATCGAAATCCGGCCAGCCGATGTCCTGAGGCTGTCCCTCCAGCAGCTCTTCGTAACACAGCACATCTTCCATCGAAGTCTGTGGCATGTGTTGCCTGTCGGTCATGATGACGACGCGCAGGTCATTCGGCAGCTGGTCGCGCAGTTTCTCGATGATAGGCACGAATGTGGTATCGCAGAAGATGATCCGGTCCTGCGCGTGATTGATGATGTAAATCATCTGCTCGGCTGAAAGCCGCGGATTGATTGTGTGACAGACCGCACCAATACCGGAGATCGCGTAGTAAAGTTCGAAATGCCTGTAGCCGTTCCAGGCAAGTGTTGCGATCCGGTCGCCCTGCGCTACCCCCAGTGACTTCAGACCATGGGCCAGCTGCGCGGTGCGACGCGCCGTTTCTCGGTAGGTCGTTTTGTGGATATCACCTTCGGTTCGAACGGAGACGAGTTCACCGAGCGGATAGGTTTCCGCGGCAAAGGTGATGATGTCCGCTATTTTCAGCGGACGGTGCATCATCATTCCCTTCATTCGTGTCCTCCCAAACACTGTTGCGAATACGCAATCGTTCAAAGGGCCCGGGTGCATACCCTCGCGACAGACCGTAGCGTGGGCGTCGCTCTCTGGGAAGGCTGACTGACGAAATCCTTTGACAGTGCGTCCCAGTTGCGCCAAACCCCTGCCCGAACCCGGGGTCCGGCTCATGCGAAGGACCTTTGCCGCCAACCGGAAGGATCAAATCTGCTTCATGACCCAGAAACTGGTCATTGCCGTGTGCACAGCGCAACGCCCGAACATGCTCAAGGCGTGCCTTGCAAGCCTCGATCGGCTTGTCGGTCCGGAAAGCACCGAGCTTTCGATCGTGGTGGTGGAAAACGATCCCAAACCCTACTTCACCGGTGCTTCGGCCGAAGAGGCGAGGTCGGTTCTGCAGATCCCGGTCTTCTTCTATCACGAGGGGCGCAAGGGCATTCCCTTTGCACGCAACACGGCGCTGGAGGCCGCGCTGGAACACGATCCGGATTGGGTCGCGCTGATCGATGACGATGAACGCGCAGAGCCCGACTGGATCGAAAAACTGCTGCAAGCCTGCAAAACATTTTCAGCCGAGGTAGCCAACGGGCCTGTCCGCCACATCTACGAAAAACCTGCGCCGCACTGGTGGAAGTCGCAACTCCTCAAACCCCGGCCAACCGGAACCGAGATCACCGAAGCGCCCACCAACAACGTGCTGATCAACGCAAGAATAATCCGTGCAGACGGGCTGGGGCTGCGCTTTGACGAGCGCCTGACCTTCGGCAGCGAGGACATTGACTTTTTCCGCCGGACCCATGCGGCCGGCGCCAAGATGATCTGGGTCGACGATGCCTTTGTCGAAGAAGACATTCCCGCCTCCCGCGTAACCACCAAGCGGCTGCTCAGCAGGATGCACATGGCAGCAACTTCGGGCGCATTCAACATCGTGTTACGTGAGGGGAGAGGCAAGGCGGCGCTGCATTTCATTCCCAAGAGCACGCGGCGCATGGTCTTCGGACTGCTTGCCACTTTGTTCGGCTTCTGCCTGAAACCGTTCTCGCGCCAGCGGGGGGAAAAACTCTTTTATTACGGGCTCATCCGCCTGATGAAAGGGTCGGGAAACCTGCGCGGACTGCTTGGCCGCGCGCACAACTACTATGACGTGATCGATGGCAACTGACGTGGCACAGCGCTCGACAAAACTTGCCCACATTCATCTTGGTGTCGACGGTGGCGCAGAGAAGTTTTTCGTAAGGCTGTCGCGGGCGCTGGCGAAGCGCGGCGTCGAACAGATCGCCTTCATCCGGCATGACAGACCGGGGCGCGATGAACTCGCCGAACACTGCACGGTCCGGGAACTGAAGTTCAGCCGCTCGCATCTGAAGCGCCACTTCGTGCGCTGGGGTGTGTCCAAGGAGATTCGCGATTTCGGCGCTTCCACGACACTGGGATGGATGAGCCCTGCAAGCAAATGGATGCCGAAGCCCGGACCGGATATGCGCACCTTCTTGCGCCTTGGTGATTTCCCGGACGGCTTTCACACTTATGGCAATGTGCAGCAGTTGATCGGCAATACGCCGGAAATCATCAGGCAGGCCGTCGAAATGGGCTGGCCTGCCGAGTGTGCGCACATGATCAGCAATTTCGTGGATCCGCTACCGAACAATCTGCAACCGGTCAATCGGTCGGAATTCAACACTCCGGAAGATGCGACCGTGCTGATCGCCCTTGGCAGGTTTGTTCAGCGCAAACGCTTCGACCTCCTCATCGAGACGCTGGCGCGGCTTCCTGATCCCGTTCACGCCTGGCTGATCGGTGATGGTGAATTGATGAACGACATGAAGCTTCTGGCGAAGCAACTGGGCGTCGAGGCGAGAACGCATTTTCTCGGATGGCAAAAGGATCCCACACCGTTCCTGAAGGCTTCGGATATCCTGGTCTGTCCCGCCGACGACGAACCGCTCGGCAAGGTAGTCCTTGAAGGCTGGAACGCCGGCCTTCCCGTTGTCGCCACGGCGTCTCCCGGTCCAAGCTGGCTGATAGAACACGGCAAGACCGGACTTCTGTCACCTTGCGGAGATGCGGATGGGCTCGCGGGGTCGGTGATGGGGTTGGTTCACCAGGAGCACAACACGGACCTTGACGCCAATTCCTCCAGGAAACTGGCCACTTTTTCAGAAGATCAGATCTGCAGGTTTTACACGGAAAGACTATTTTCCTAGGCGCCACGGCAGCAGATCAGCTGTGGGAGAGTGACGCGTCTTGCCCGTTGTTCCGTGATTTTTCATCGGCTGTCGAACCGGGATCAAACTGCGTCAGAAATTCCTCCAAGGCTCTGCTTTTGCGCATCAATCCGTATTCCAGCAGGGAATTCTCATCTTCGAAAACCACGCTGCCCTCAAAATACGCGCCCTTGGACATGACCTTGTCGAGGTGTGGCACATAGTCCTTGTAAAACCTGCTCGACACCGCATGCTGCTTGCGGTCCAGGGCTTCATCAACCTTGTCCTTGAAGTCGTTCAGGTACTTGAAGTGCAAAAGCGCGCACCAGTCCGGCGCCAGACTGAGATCGGAAGCGACATTGTGGACGCCTCCGGAAAACGAAGCGCCCTTCTCCCACTTGAGCAACGTGACCTTGCTCATCAGCGGATCGACACCCGGCAGGCTTTTCTTGACCATCTTGAACAGCTTTCTGTCCAGAAACCGCCCCAGGCCGGTTTTGGGTTCTTTTGACCTGATCGAAAAAACGGTTCCAAGCAGGAACTTGTCGAGACGGTTGGGTTTTCTCTTTGACGTGTGATGAAACAAACGTTCTCGGGTGCCGCCATAAAGATGTCTGAACGGAACGTTGTAGCCTCTGCCATCGGCCCCTTTCAACGGGACATATCTGTATCCGCTGCTGTCAAAATAAGGGCAGCTTTCCAGAAACGGCGTCGATGGTTCGTAGCGTATTTCCTGAACGGGCCCGTCAGCGTACATGTCGACCATCGTTGTGAAAACACCCTGGTAACCGCTTTGGTCGAGATACTCCGTGAACCGGTTGATACTTGTTTTCGAAAGACCCGGATACCAGAACAGCTCGTCCACGTCGGGGAAGAGCACCCAGCGTTCCTGAAGAAACAAATCGCAAATCAGCTGCCGCCAAACGGATTTGTTCTCCTTGTACGACGCCTTGGTATGAATTCTGGTCACATCCGCCTGCGCGTCGAGATACGCGCCTGTTCCGTCAGTTGAATCATTGTCGATGACAATGAACTGCCTGATCCCGATACGTCTGTGATGCTCCAGGAAATACGGCAGCCGGGTCACTTCGTTGTGCGCAATCACGAGCGCGACGATTTGATCTTCCGTGATCGAAATGTCCGGGATCGCCGTTACCTGGAAGGCTTCTCTGCTTTTTTCGAGAAGGCTTGATCGATCATCCAAACTCATTGCGCTCGCACTTCCGGTCCACCCACAACCATAGAATCAACCCGGCAAAGGAAACAGAAATTTTGCCGGCCTGGCTCCCATAACACTTAACCGCCCCGAAGGCTGCCCCAGATTTCACCAGCAGCATCTTGCCTGCCTTCCGACCTCTTTGACCCTGGATCAAACCCGGGCGTTGCGGTGCAAAGAAGTCGGGCTTGTCGCGGTGACGCGTGCCTGGTCTTCAATGCTAGAACAGATTTGCGACCGGCCGCCGTGTGTATCTGGCCCTCGCCTTGAGCCGGCTGACCTGCTCCGACTGACCCGGGATCTTGTTTTCATGCGTTTCGGCGAACACATACCGAACCCGGCGGAACAGCCGAGGCTCGGCAAACAAGGCCTCCAGAAGCGCGACTTCCGCACCTTCAATATCGATCTTCAGAACACCAATGTCTTCGTCGATTTCACGCAGGAAGCGCAGGAAATCGATCTCACGCACTTCATATGCTTCTTCTGACGTTACATTGCTTTTTGAAACGAAGACGGAACTGAATTGCGAGTTGATGAGCGGATCGTCACTGAAATCCTTGTGCCTGTAGAGGGTTATGTGCCCGTCTTCAATGCCGGCAGCGGCATGTATGATCTCCACATTCTCATGCTTGCCAACCCGTTCGACAAGCTGCTGATGAGCCCATGGATCGGGTTCGAACGCGAAAACCTTTCCGGCTCTGGCCGCCATCATTTCGCTGTATTCACCGACATTCGCACCCAGATCGATGAATGTCATGCCCTCGCATTCTTCAATCGCGCGGCGCATCGCACCCATGGCGGTCAATGCCGAATATCTGTCGAAATAATTCTGACCGAATCGCCCGGGGATCCATGCCAACAACCGGAACCTGAGCAGTCGTGCTTTCGAAATTTTCTTCCGCGCAGCCATCAAACCCCCACAGTTCGAATCGCTCACCGTTCTTTGCGAATTTCAGTCTTTTGCGCAAGTACGCTGCCGCCTGTGTGCACAGACAACAAACATCTGGACAGGTATGCCCCTGTTTCACCGCGGCGCTGTGCCTTGCCGGCAGGCAGGCTGAAGACAGCGATCGCCCAAATGTCAGGCCGCCTTTTCCTTCTTGTTCTGGAACTGCAATTCGCAAAGCCTGCGGTAGATGCCATCGTGATCGAACAGCTCATCATGTGTACCGCTTTCCATGACCTGACCTTCATCCATCACGTGGATCATGTCGGCGTGTCTCACGGTGCTCAAACGGTGCGCGATCACCAGCGTGGGCTTACCCCGGGTGAGCCACTCGACAGCGCTTTGGATCTTGGCTTCCGATTCTGAATCAAGCGCGGATGTTGCTTCGTCCAGCAGCAGGATCGGGGCGTTTCGGAGCATGGCTCGCGCGATGGCAATCCTCTGCGCTGGCCGCCCGACAGCTTGTTTCCGCCCTGCCCGACGCTCGAGTCGTATCCCTTGGGCATGTTCATGATGAAGTCATGCGCATTGGCCGCCTTTGCCGCTGCCTCGATTTCTTCCTGCGTTGCCCCCGGTTTGCCGACAGCTATGTTCTCGCGGACGCTGAGTTCAAAGAGAAACGGGTCCTGTCCCACATAGGCAATGGATTGCCGCACTGAATCAAGATTGCACGACGGCAACGTCTGGTTATCGATCAGGACGTCTCCAGTGTCGGGATCATAAAACCTTTCGATGAGCGAAAACACGGTCGATTTACCGGCGCCCGACGCACCCACAAGTGCCGTCATCGTGCGAGACTCGGCAACAAAGTTGGTGCCCTTGAGCGCCGGCGTCCCCGCATAGGAAAAGACAATGTCCCGAAACTCGATCTTGCCGCCGGAGACACTCAGGTCAGGCGCGTTCTCGATCTCTTTCATGCCCGGCTCACGATCGACCAGCTCGTACATCATGCGAAGACCGACCACGTTCTTGCCGAGATTGACATTCGGGCGCGCCAGACGCTTGGCCGGATCGTATGCCAAAAGCAAGGCTGTAATGAACGAAAACAGGGCACCGGGATCCTGGCCGAGTTCGATAACCGAAAACCCGCCGTAGAACATGACACCCGCGATCGCGAAGCCACCCAGAGTATCCATCAACGGCGCCGTTCTGGCCGACAGGGACGCAATCTTGTTCGACTGCCTCTGAACCACGACAATACCCACTTCCATCCGGTTCCTCATGAACGGTTCGAGACTGAAAGCCTTCACGGTCCTTATCCCGAGCACCGTATCCTTTTCTGCCGCACCGATTTTGACGCTCGAGACGACCTTCCGTTTCACATATTGTTTGGTTCGCTTCACCAGAAAGGTCACGCCGAGGATCGCCGGCGGCATGATCAAAAAGGCGAAAACGCTTAAAAACGGGTTCTGAAAAACCATCACGAAAACCAGTCCGACAAGCGTCAGAACATCGCGGCCGAGCGAGACGATGATCAGGTCGAGCGTCGCTTTCGCCGCCCCGACGCCCTGTCCGATCGGGACCCCGATTTCAGAGATCGTGTTCTGGTCGAAGTAGGTCTGATCCTGGCGGATCATGCGCGCGAACATGCGCCGCCTGAGATCCGAAACGATTTCATTGCCGACCCTGGAAAGCACGACCAGCTGACCGTAGATCGCTGCACCCTTGACGGCAAAAATAACAAAAACACCGTCGCGATGACATAAACCATGGTCGCGTCCTTGTTGACGAAGACCTCGTTGACCACGTCATGCATGATCCAGGCACTTGCAGCCGTGGTCGCGGCTATCATGGCCATGAACACGAACGCGAGGCCGTATTTTGGCAGGTAGTTCCTGTAATTCTCACTGAGCAGCCTCCAGACCAGCCGCACCGTTCCATCAGGATCGTTGAGTGTTTTCGAATTAAGCGGATTACGCACGAAGCGGTTCCTTTCTGAAGCCATCAACAGACGGCCAACATGCGAAGACCTGCCGTGCAGGCCTCTCAACCATTGGCAGACAATTTACCTGTGTTTCTGCAAGGGGCCTCTGTTGTGATCTGCAAAGGCTCAGGTGCACAGGCGTATCGGGCAAATGCTCAAGCGTCGATCGCGGAGACCAAACAGTCCCAAACGGCTCAAAGTTCGATTTGAGCAAGACGACCTCAAGATCGGGCACCTGTCTCCGATGTCTTCCAGCAAAGAACTGCCAGTATCAACTCTGAGCTCACGTCCAACCACGACTGTGTTGCCCAAGCGCACATACTGAATACTGAATAGCCCCGCGTTTTCTAGACGCCCTCGGCTTTCATTTTCTGCTGCCGTTCGAACTCTATGGGCGACAGCATCCCGTTTCTGACGTGTTTGCGCCTTGGGTTGTAGAACATCTCGATGTAGTCGAACACATCCCGCCTCGCGTCTTCGCGGGTTTTGTAGGTTCGTCGCCGCACCCTTTCCCGTTTGAGCAGGTTGAAGAAGCTTTCGGCAACAGCGTTGTCGTGACAGTTCCCGCGCCGGCTCATTGAGTGTTCCAGATTGTAAGCACTAAGGAATGATGCCCAATCCATGCTCGTGAACTGCGATCCCTGATCCGAATGGATCAGACCCCTGTTCTTCGGCTTCCTCCGCCATACCGCCATCAGCAGCGCCTGCAACACGACATCTGTGGTCTGACGGCTCTGCATCGACCCATTGCCCGGCAGGCGTTGCTTGCAACGCCGAGAGGAGGCCCACAACACGGCGAGAAAAGAGGTCGATCACGACAGCAAGATAGGCAAAGCCTTCCAGTGTCCTGATGTAGGTTCTTTAATTGATCATCCGCGCTCGTTGATATTGTCGCGTGTACCGGCCACCTGCAAGGTTCTTTTCGAAGTCATCCCAATTAGCGCTTCATCTCGGCATCCAAGGCGTCGACGTCCCTAAGGTGATATTCGCGATGCATTGAGCTCGCATGTACATCTCACGGGGTTTGTCGATTGCCTGCCGCTGTGATCGGTACGGCAACTTTGAGCGAGCGCGTTTATCGTTGCTCGCGGATTTTTTACTCAGGCCTCCTGTGCTTCAAATTCGGTTCCGTCTTTCCAGATCGCATGCATTATGACGGCAAGCTTTCTGGCTAAGGCGACGACAGCTTTCTTGTGGCTTGTTCGTTTCTTCAGAGCCATTGCCCAGTCCTTGAGGTGTTGGCCGGGGCCTGTTTTCACGCGGCACAACAGGCTATTGGCCGCCTCATACAGAACTGTGCGCAACATGCGGTCACCCCGCTTTGATATGCGGCCGCCAAAATCAATGTCACCAGATTGGTAACGCCTGGACGTCAGGCCGATGTAAGCCCCAACAGATCTTGACCGCTTGAAACGATCCGGTGTGTCGATCGTCGCCACGAACGTTACCGCACTGACAGCTCCGACGCCTGGGATTGTCATCAGCCTGCGGCAAGCTTCATCATCGCGCGAATGGCGGGACCTCTCCTTGGTCAAGATTGCGGCCTGTCGAAGCGCTTCTGTGCGCAACTTCAAGAGCGGTTCAACGATGCCTGCCAAGACAGCTTGTTCCTCAAGAACTTTGTGTACGCGCTGTTCATAGGTCTTCAAATGCTTAGGCAATCGAATGCCAAAGCTGGCCAACAAACCACGTATCGTATTCTCGGAGTTCATGCGCATTTTGATCGCAACCTCCCGAGCACGCAAAAGGGCGCGACGTTCTTGGGCTAAGCGGCTCTTGACCTCGATTTTCTTGTAAAAGCCTGTTCGCGCTAGCTCCGACAACATGGCAGCGTCGTTCTCATCGGTCTTGTTGTGCATTTGGCTCAGGACGGCATGGGCTTGACGCGCATCGATACAAACCATTGGTAGGCCTCGATGGCTGAGCTCATCAAACAACCAATTCGCCATCCGACCGGTCTCAAGAACCACACAAACGATATGTGCTAGATAATTACTCAAAGTACGCGCTAGGATATCCGGGTCGGTAGGTTTCTTGAAAGATGTCACAACCTCGCCGCGATCATCTCGCACGCAAACCGCCGTTTCATCCTTAGATACGTCAAGGCCAACAAAATAACGTTCCATCACAGCTCTCCTTTTTCTGATGCAGCAACTATGCACTGCCAAAGAGCGCGGATGATCAATTACTCAGAGTGATGTCTGTCACCCAGACCCTGTCGGGTTGCTCCACATCGAACTGTCGGTCGAGGCTATTGTCGATGACCATGGAAGGTTTACCGCCATAGCTGCCCGGTCGCCGCCGGTATCCGATCTGGGCCTTGATCCCGGCCAGCCGGGCAAGACGCGCGACACGGTTCAGGCAGCACGACTCTCCCTGATCAAGCAGATCGTCATGAAGCTTGCGATATCCATAGACCTTACCGCTCTCCTCCCAGGCCTTGCACAGCAGTCCGGTCTGGCGGATGTCTTCCTGGGCTCGCTTGCTCAGCGGGTTCTTCGGCCAGGCGTAAAAGCCGCTTGGATGGATGCGCAGACAGCGGCACATCGCTCGCACCGAAAACACAGAGCGATTTTCATCGATGAACGCGTACCTCACTTTGCATCCTTGGCGAAGTACGCGGTTGCCTTTTTTAGGATGTCACGCTCCTCAGTGACTCGAGCCAGTTCCTGCTTCAGCCGACGGATCTCCACAGCTTGATCGCCTTCGCCTGGATCGGGTGACTTGGAGAACTTCTTCTTCCAGGCGTAGAGAGAATGCGTGCTGACACCAAGACGCTTCGAAACCTACGCAACCGGATAGCCACGCTCGGTGATCTGCGCCACCGCGTCCCGCTTGAAGTCGTCACTGAAATTGCTCGTGCCCATCATGGCCTCCTCGCCTCAAAATTAGGGAAGAAGGCGTCTAAGAATCTAGGGGCTTCTGTGGTTGCCGCTCTGAATGCAAGAAGTTTCTGATCCTTGGGTGTGATCGAGTGCGGTCTTCTGTCAGGCCTTCCAATTGCGGCACTTAGGAAGCCGCTGGCCGATATGGTGATCAGCGGATCAGATCCAAATCTATTCAGCGAGCTGATTGCTCCAAGCCCCTATCTGGTTATCCTGATCCAGATCTGTTCGATCATTTTACCCATATGGATCGTCGACGTTCTCACACCTCCATCACCGGCATTAGACTGCCCCGAGCCGCACCTCTGTCATGCAGCAGCAGCCTACGCCGGATTCTGATAATCTTGTCCTTTCGTCAACATGGCCCAAATCGTTCGTGCCATCTTGTTTGCCAACGCGATGGCCACCAGCATTCTCGGCTTCCTGGCCAGCATTCGCGACAGCCAAGACTTCTCCGATATCGACTTTCGCCCCAGCCAATTCAGACGAGACATCGCGCCCACTATCAGGAGCCGCCTGATGTCGGCCTGCCCCGCCTTCGATATACGGCCAAGCCGCTCTTTGCCTCCAGACGAATGTTGCCGTGGAACCAGACCCAACCATGCCGCGAAATCTCGCCCGCGCCGAAAACTCTCCATCGGCGGTGCAAAAGCCTCAACGGCCAACGCACTCATTGGTCCTATGCCTGGCATTGTTTGCAAGCGGCGCGCCGTATCGGTTTGAGTTGCCAGAGCACCGATCTGTTTGGTCTTGCTCTCAATTCGTTGCGTTTTCTCTGAGATCTGCAACAGAATATCGCGACACTCGTCGCCAACTAATTCGGGCAAATCGCTGTTCTCAGCTTCGATGATCGCCACGATCCGCTTCAGATGCCCAATACCCGGTGGTGGTGGATGGCCAAACTCATAAAGGACTGAACGCAAAGCATTCACCAGCTCTGTGCGCTGACGCACAAGCCGCTCTCTTGCTCGAAAAAGAAATGCCTGTGCTTGCTGAGTTTCGGCCTTTGGGCTGATAAAACGCATCTCAGGTCGTTGAGCGGCGATGACTATCGCTTCGGCATCCGCGGCATCGTTCTTCTGCCGCTTCACGAAAGGGCGCACGTACTGGGGAGCGATCAGTCTTACATCGTGACCTAGCTTGCTCATCTCGCGCGCCCAGTAATGAGCACTGCCGCAGGCCTCCATCACGACCGTCGCCGGAAGCTGTTCAGCCATGAACCTGCGAAATTGCTGCCGCGTCAGCTTCCGCCGGAACTTGATCTGTCCGGCCATGGAAGCTCCGTGGACCTGAAAAACTTTCTTGGACAGATCAATCCCGATCATCGTCTCTTTTGTCATGCTCGCCTTCCTCTCCACCCATTAGACCTAACCCGGCGATCCTCCAATAGAATGCGTCGGGTGGGTAGAGCGGCAACCACTCCATCTATTCACGCGCAAAAGTTCGCTTCGCGAAAACTTTTTTTCCGACTTTTTGGAAACTGACTTTCGCACCGCGACGCGAGAGGTTAAGTCTCGGTGAACGCTGATATGGCTTTGATCTCGGAAATTCGGTTTTGTATTCAAGAGATAGGCGCAGCGGCACGCTAAATATTGGAAACATCTTTTCTTCAAAATCTTGAAGAATTGGACACTCAAAACGAAAGGCCACAGTTTTGTGTGGAATTCTCGGTGCGGTGGGGAAATCTCCTCCTAGACCTCTTAGCAAACCCAATATCCTTGAAGCACGGGATCTGATGAGAACCCGTGGTCCGGACTCGGAAGGGTTTTTAGAACTCACCGACGGGCGAGGTGGGAATTGCTACCTGGCACATCGGCGGCTCGCTATTCAAGACCTAAGCGAAAACGGTTCTCAACCAATGCGGTCGGCAGACGGCCGCTACACCATAGTTTACAATGGTGAAGTCTATAATGCACAATCGCTTCGGAAACAACTCGAGCAACTGGGCACACGCTTTAAATCGACTTCTGACACGGAAGTCATTCTCGAAGGATATTCATGCTGGGGCGCTGAGGTTGTGCAACGCCTTAACGGTATTTTCGCCTTTGCAATTTGGGACCAGTACGAGAACCGATTTTTTCTCGCTCGAGACAGGTTGGGTGTCAAACCCCTATATCTTTCTGAATCACCTGGTTTTTTCGCTTTCGCTTCCGACTTGCGCGCCTTGCGCCACTTGGGCCTCGGCAGCGAAATAGATACCCAAGCTCTTTGTCTCTATCTCGCACTAGGGTACATACCCGCGCCACGATCAATCTGGGCAGGCATCACGAAACTAGAGGCAGGACAGTTCCTTTCTTGGCGCGCGGGAGAGGAGTCCGTTGTCACTCAATATTGGGAGGCACCGGATGATACTGACTTTGAGGGCAAGCCCGAAGCGATTGAAGACTTAATCGACAACGTGGTAGAGGAACAGCTACTGTCCGACGTTCCAGTTGGCTTGTTTTTGTCAGGGGGGCTAGATTCGAGCCTTCTCGCTTCATCCCTCGTCGCACGAGGAAGAGCTAACGATAACCTTGTCGCAATTACTGCTGCATTTCCCGGCAACGACCGCGGCGACGAAGCTCCAATTGCAAAACGCACCGCTAAACAACTTGGGATTCATCTTGAATGTTTGCCATTTTCAAGCGATGTGGACCCATATTTTGATGCTGCGGTTGCCGCAATGGATGAGCCGATCGCATTCAACGCGATTGTAACGCAAGCTGGGGTTTCGCAACTTGCAAGCGAAGCAGGCCTAAACGTCGTACTTACTGGTGATGGGGGCGACGAGGTTTTTGGCGGATACACGTGGCACTATCCAAGTGCGCGGAAACCACCAAGCTTGTTCGACCTGAGTTTCGGCAATTTCTTTGACCTTAGGATGGTCAAACGAAAGATCAGCGAGCTGAAGGCGGCTAGATTTGAAGCTAAATCTGAATATTTTTCTTATATGCGCAGTGTTTTTTCAGCACTACGACCAGATGAAATTTCTGGAATACAAACTGGAGCTCGAGCCGCTCAAATAGAAGAATTACTTTTGGAAGTGTTTGAAAGACACAATGCAGCACGATTGCCTGATAAACGACGATGGCAACGCATTGATCTCTACACATTCTGTCAGGACGTTGTCTTACCGAAAGTCGATAGAACGGGAATGGCATACAGCATAGAAGCCCGCCCGCCGCTCTTAGACCATAGAATCGTCGAATGGGGATTATCGCGTCCTTTGAGTGATCCATTCGACGCTTTTCCAAAGAACGCCGTTCGACAAATTCTAAAGAAACGTGGTCTTGGGTTTCTTCTGAATGAACCCAAAAGAGGTTTTAGCCTGAAAAGTCGAGGAGGCCCGAACATAGACAAGCGAGAGTTCATCACGCAAAACGTTTCGAAGGTTGGTCTTACCAAAAAATGGAAACCAAGCGTCAGTCGAAAGTCTGAAGCGCGCGGCCACAAAATAGAGACACTATATTGGTTATCGCGCTGGCATGCAGCACACGTCGACGACAGCAAAACGATCTCCAACGAGATATAGACCTAGCACAGTATCCTCTAATCCTCCGCTTGTTCACATGTGCATGACCGCACTTAACTAAGTATTATTTCCATGAACGTAGACTTACTAAAATTCGATGATTTGCGCGTCGTATCTCATAAATATTTAGGAGATAATTTATTTACTTTGTTTGCAATATTGCGAAACGAAATGTATTTCTTGCCCGCGTTCCTTAAGCATTATCGCAAACTGGGCGTGGAAAGGTTCGTATTTCTTGACGATTGCTCTGATGATGGGTCTAGAGAGTATATTCTTTCCCAACCCGATGTTGTGGTTGTGGAAAGCAATCATAAATACGGAGACAATATTGAACTGCCTGAAATTATTGGTGAAAAATTGATTCTCCCAAGGATTCTCTATATTTGGCGAGCGCTGTTACATGAAAAATTCGCAAAAGATAGATGGGCATTGCAAGTCGATCTCGACGAATTTATTCATCTACCCAAGAATACCAAATTCCAGGACCTGCTCCCAGAGCTCGAAATTGGAGACGCAAGAGTTGTGTGGGGAGTCATGCTGGATATGTATCCACAACGTTTGTCGGATCTAGTTGCTGGCAAAGCTAACTCACGGATTGACCTCAATGCCGATTGGTATTTTGATGGCGAAGAACACCTAGAGTTTCGGAATAATGGCACTCCAACGATGATACATCCGGGTGCCCGCGCTCGACTTTACCAAAAGTATGGTGTTTCCAAGCACTTCCATGATTTTGGTTTGGGTCCGAAACTTAGTTTCTTTTCCAGAATGAAAAAAACACGTTTCGGTCATAGGATTCTAGCCTACAATCAACTGCAAAAGCCTGTGTTGACCAAGTGGCAACAAGGCGGCTTATACTTCAGTTCACATAAAATAAGCTTCCCAGCCTCCGACCGCTTCTTGCTTCCTTTGCAACACTTTCGCTTCACTGGATCGATATATGTCCGGCTTGAGAGGGCATTGAGAGAAAAATCCTACAGCGGAGGTTCTCGTGACTACGTTTTCATGGCAAAACTTATGGAGAACATGAAGCGAATGGGCGGCTCATTCCTTTATCAAAGATCGCGTAGATTCAACAGTTTCAGCGATTTAGTTGAAACCCTGAACGCTAAAGGCTTCTAACTGCTAAATCGCTCAAGCGAACGAGATAACAGTAAGTGAAGGAATGATTTGACCGACGTAGCTGAAGACCACACAAAGGAACAATCGAGCCTGTACAGCGAATTACTCGTTGTAGCAACTAGCGTTTTTCTTTTTGTACTTGTTGAGAAATTGATTGACCGCTCAAACGATGTCGGTGGATGGGCCAACATAGCGCTTGTTGGTTTTTCCGCGGGAATTTGTCTTGCATTGACGGGCCCAAAAGCGAGCGAAGTTTCGCAGCCAACGAATATCATTATTCGTGTAATCGCAATTATGCTGGGCATATATGTGCTGGTCTCGCCGCTGTCTTTCCCAAGTGGAGAATCTGCTTACGCGGACAGTTTGTTGATAGCAAGCAGGGTTGCCGCATTCGTGAGCGTAACTTTCAGCTTTTTTTCAATCCGATATCCGACCTTCGTCATCGTTCCTTGCGTAAGCGTTTTAGCAAGCAAGGCAATTGGTACGGATCTGTTCGATATCGGCATTTCGCCAACAGATTACATCCCTATAGTCGAGATTGGTCTTTTTTTGGGGGTTGGGCTTTGCTTGCTAACGCCTCAGCGCACCCGGCTGCAATTCAAATTCGGTAGATTTTTTGCCATGGCGGATGCATCAAAAACATCGACGTTACTCTTCATGGTCGCGGTGGGTATCCACTTTGCAAACTACTTTTACTCTGGGATGGCGAAAGTTCTTTTGGACGGTGGTCCTATTCTTTGGGTTATGCAAAATCCTACCGATGTTCTGGCGCTCAATGCATACGTTGGAGGTTTCTTACCGAGTACATTTCTTTTTGCAGGACAAGCTTCCGGCGCTAAAACACTGGAAGCGTTACGCCCACTCATAAATTACTCAATATTACTAGCACAGCTAGGTGCAATAATTTTTATACTTAGAAAACGAAGTATGATTCTGGCAACTTTGTTTTATGACATTACTCATGTTGTTATTTATCTTGTGAGCGGCATATTTTTTTGGAAATGGATTATACTTAATATTGGCCTTGTGTTAGCTATGCGAAAACTTCCCCGCTGGATAGAAACTCCTAAACCAATGATTTTGGGGGTCGCTGCTATAGTATTGTCGCCTTACGCATTCCATATTGCCCGGTTAGGCTGGTACGATACACCTGCCCTCGTAGTCTCTGAAGTTTACGCTGTTACTGCAGATGGTAAGCAAGTGCGTGTTCCGTCCAACTTCTTTGGAACCGTGTCCGTTACTGTTGCCCAGCATCGGCTAGGACGAACAAACCCGGGTCACTACCCTACAGTAACTTGGGGAACGACCCAAAACGCGGAAGTTTTTGATAAGGCAATAAAAGATTGTTCTTACAGCGCTGACGAAGTTTGGCAATTCAAAACCACTCCAAATAAAATAATTCGCATCGTCCAGTATAGTCACGCTTACGCTTTGCAACAGGTGGCTGATGGCAGCACTTTCCACTATAATTGGTTTCCGCATCACATTTGGTCTTACCCACTGAGCTATAGGGATTTTGATACAGTTGCCCTCACGGACATAGATTACTATCTGTATCGAACCACCTCTTTTTGTGTCCATCTAGGCCTCAACGGACCCGAAATTGAGGAAGTTACCAGTGATGAGTTCCAGATACCTTTACACCCTGACGCACAGAGTAAAACCGGACTTTAGGGAAAGATGCTACAAATAGTGTATGATGGCGAATGTCCGTTTTGTTCGCGCTACGTCACCTTAGTGCGGCTCAGAGACGCCGTAGGAACTATAGAACTTATTGATGCGCGCAAGGGCCATGACCTTGTAACTGAACTGAAGGATCTGGGATACGATCTCAATCAGGGAATGCTGGCACGATACAACGAAGTCGACTACTTCGGATCAGATTGCATCAACTTATTGGCGATGCTTTCAAGCCGTGTAGGTTGGGTGAACCGATTGAACAGCATGTTGTTTTCCAATAAGAAAGTAGCACGCATTACCTATCCTACATTGCGAGCTGGTAGAAATCTGACGTTGCTCGCTCTCGGGCGTCAACCAATCAAGTAGTTTGATCATCGGGGTTTTGCAGTCAATTTAACGATTAAGCGCCAGTCGCGCTGGCGCGCTAAGCCTCCTGCTGCTACTTCATTTCTTTTTGCTCCAGCTTTGCAGGAATTCACCTGTACAAGTGTCGAAGGTAAACACGTTGGATCTGTTTAGATCCCGAGTGTAACACGCGGTTGGCTCCGCTCGTTAGCTGGAGTTACAAGTTCGTATCAGAATGAAAGTTAGAATTTTCATGCTCACGCAAAAAGTCGCAAAGTCGTCTTACAAGGTTCAACACATTGCAGAATCGGACAATGGTGGCGGAGCACCAAAAGCGGCCCACAAGTTGCACACTAGCCTGAGTGCTTTGGGTGTCGACAGCCAAATGTTAGTCGCTGATAAGCGAACCAGTGATCCAACTTCTTCTCAATTGAAACTAAATTTGGGGTTCTTTGCTAAGCGGCGCCGACGTAGCCTAGCTAGACGTCAGAAGCAGAACCTTAAGCAATATCGCATGTCAAGATCCGAAAAACTCGAAATTTTTACGCATGGCATGGGTATTTTTGGGTGGGACCTCGTCTCACAATTACCCAAAGCCGACGCGTATTTTTTGCACTGGTCTGATCGCCTTATAGATTATAATTCCCTGTTCTCGCAGATACCTCCCGACATTCCAGTCCTCTGGAGAATGCCCGATATGAATGCTATGACTGGCGGCTGCCACTACGCATGGGACTGTAAGAGGTATTCGCAAAACTGCGGTAGGTGTCCGCAGCTGGGATCTACCATTGACAAGGACCTATCGCGAAAGGTCTTTCACCACAAGCAGCTCGCATATGAAAAACGAAACCCGAACCTAACGTGTTTTGTTGCGCCAAGCCGTTGGTTAGCAAATCAAGCACAAAAAAGCTCTCTATTACGAGATTTCGAAATAGCACACATTCCTACCGGTGTGGATAGTAACACCTTCAAACCGACGAACAAAGGCTCAACGCTTAGTCGCCACGGTTTGCCAACCGAGGTTCCCTTGCTCCTGTTCGTTGCACAATCGGTCACAAACTATCGTAAGGGATTTGACTTGGTTATATCAGCATTGCGAGGCATGTCCGAACCGGACAAAGTAGCTTTGGTTGCACTAGGTGACGTTGCAAGCAATCTTGATCTCCCTTCAAATTGCTACGCAATTGGTCGGGTGGAAAGCAGCACTGAACTGGCTGCACTCTACTCGGCGGCAGACATTTTCGTACATCCAGCGCGTGAGGATAATTTGCCCAACGTTGTCTTGGAAGCTATGTCGTGCGGAACACCTTGTGTGAGCTTTGACGTCGGCGGATTGCCCGAATTAATTCAAAATGGTGAAAACGGTCTTCTGGTTGAACGCGGCAATGCTAAAGCTTTACTCAATGGAATCGAAGACTTGCTAACAAATTCAGAATTACAGAAACGCATGTCGAAAAATTGCCGCGACACCGTTTTAAGAGAGTTTCGTGAAGAGGTAATGGCCCTTAGATATCACGACCTTTTGAATACGCTGCTCGAACGCGCCGAAAACTTGCGCTCCGGCATTGAATACTAACTTCCAAGATTCAACGATTTTAAATAGGTTTTAATTTGGTGTATTTTCCCTTCGATTGTAAATTGTTTTCAACACATATAGCTCTACATGCTGAGAAGATGACGAGGCCTCAATGAAAGAAAAAAAGAAAACACCTGCACGGAAGCTGTTCAAATACAAAGTACTGGGACGAATGCCTGGACGTTTTGGGCAACGTTATTTTGACAAACACTCCTCCCTAACCGCTATGGAATCCATGCCAAAGGCAATTGAAAAATGCGCCGGCATGGTCTGTATAGACTTGGGTGCTAACGTTGGTGAATTTACAGAAATGATGGCCGCAAAAGCAAGCCGAGTCATCGCCTTCGAACCCGATCCGTGGTCGTTAGAACGCCTTGCGGAGCGTGTTGGCGGGTTCGGAAATGTTGAAATTGTTGAGGCTGCCGTGGGTGTTACTGACGGATCGGTAACGCTTTATCGTCACGAAAACTTCGAGACCGACCCTCTAATCAATTCACAATCGAGTTCAATTTTTTCTTCGAAAAGCAACGTCAGCGCCGAAACTGGGCACATTGTTCCCCAAATTAATTTCTTACGCTTTTTACGAGAACTCGACGAAGAAGTCGGCATCCTCAAAATCGATATTGAAGGAGCAGAAGTGGAATTGCTCGAAGCTTTGTTTGCTGACCCAAGCTTGTTTCGCAGAGTTCGATATGTTTTTGCAGAGACACACGAAAAGAAAATACCGAATCAAAAAGCGAAAGTAAAAAATCTGCGCAAGAAAGCAAAAGAGACTTGGAAACCGTTGGTAAATCTATATTGGCATTGAATGTGATTTAGAAGTTCGCTCAATCGCTCCCGATTAAACTCTTTCAATTCTAATCTGAAACGTATTTGGCGGTCACCTGCTTGCGCGTAAAATTTCAGGACTTGAAAAGATCCTCGCGATGGTGCTTCGCGCTCCTTCAGCCGAGATTAGGCGTTGATGTTGTTACAAAACTGCTCGAGAGAATTATTCAATGATACCAATCGTGTATGTTCGCTTCGGTAAACCACAGAGCCACACCTACCTTTCCACAAAGCATGCATTTGAGCAAAACGATATTGTTCACTACATCGGTGAAAAGGGAGATTTGCCCTTTACTTCAAAGTTAGGCTTTCATGAAATTTCCAAGTATGAAAACGATATTCATAAATTGAAACAACTGTATATCCCGCTTAGCTCGAATAGTCCGATATTTGAATTCTACTGTATTGCAAGATGGTTTGTTTTGAAGAATTTTGCACGTAAACATAATATAGATAGGTTGTATTATTGCGACGATGACGTTTACAACTTTTGCAATATTAATGATATTTCCGATATCTATAGCGACTATTTTGCATCTTTTTGTATAACCAGCGTATCCGATGAAATGAATTCTATATCGGCTTGCTGTTCTTTTTGGACCTTAACCGCTCTAGAGGATTTTTGCGAATTTGTATTAGATGAATATGCAAATAATATTGATAAATACATTAAACGATGGCATTACTGCTTTAACAACAACATACGCGGCGGAGTAAGTGACATGACGTTACTTTATCATTTCTGCGTAAACAGAAATATCGGTAACCTCAATGAGTTAACAACTCACGGTTGCTTTGATTCCAACCCACTTAGTAAAGGTATCTGGCTATTAGATGAATATAGAATGGAAAAACCGAAAGACTTGGGGAACCGAGAGATAAAGGCGATACGCTTTCGGGAGAATAAAGCATTCGCGTACAATTACATTCGAGATCAGGAAATTCGAATTCTTGCAGCTCCCGAATATGCGAAATTTGATGCCTTGAGGAATAAAAATAAAGACAAATTAAAAAGAAAGATACTTTCGGCATTCAAGTTTAGCTTTAGGAACATCTAGGCGATATGGTGATCTTTCGTCGCGTGCACGACTACGGGATCTATCTTCCGAACCATCACAACATAGCGCGGGACGATATCGAGAGCGTTGCCGAGGTTTTCTCCAAGGTCGCAATTCCAGCCTGCCAGCTTCGAGCGCCTATTCCAGACCAGGTTTGCGGGGCAGTTCGGCCCTGCCCGACGGCATGGCGACCCTGGCTGTTCAGGTCCGGGTCACGACGGGACTTCTGTCCAGCAGTCTCTCGAAGTACCGGGCGGCCAAGCAGCATCCGGCTTCGTATTCTCCGGTGTTTTGCACCATGTTGACAATCGCCTGGGCGAACTCCTCGTCACTCACGGCGGAAATCGCATTGCCGTGGGACAGGAAAGACTGCATCGCGATCCCTTTTGAATGGATTATGGACTTCCGCGTCGCAACCGCGTCCTGAATGATACCGGACCCCTGCAGACCGTAAAATTTCGTGTCGTACGGCAACAGGATCGCATCTACCGAAAGGAACCGATCCCTGAATTCTTCCGGGCTCAATCTGTCCATAAGCCGGACCACACGCAGCGGACCGCCAGCCTCCACGTAGGCACCTGCAAATTCATATACGCCTCCCGGCCCATAGTCGCGCTCCGTGCCCTGAAGCAGGATTTCGACCGGTGATGATGGCCTGCGCAGCCCGATCAGCTTTTCAAGACAGGAACCGATCCCGGAAATGCGCTCGTAGCCTTTGCCCGGACGGGCACCCCCGAAAAGACCGACCCTGAACGGCGCATCGCCAGGCCTTTCCGGACTCGGGACCTGATCGCCAGGGTCGAAGCTGCAGGGAAGATAAAACTCGCCGCGAACATCCAGCCCATAGCGCCTCTTCATCTCCGCTGCCATCTCTTCCGTTTCGCTGAAAAGCGATAGGCCACCATGCGTTGAAACCACCTCAAAGACTTTCTTCAGACGCTCCTGTCTCCGGGCCTGCTTGTGTTCTCCCAAATCGACATCAAGGAATCGCGCGATCAGGCGCGGTGTATCCGCCTTGCGAACGGCAATGAGGTCAGAGAGGGATTCGAGCGTCTCAAGGTCCGCGGATGGGACCAGGATCAGGTCGGACCTTCCAAACCCCAATCTGGCGCAAACCTCCTGCAGCTCGTTTCCATAAGGTGAATTCGGCAGGGACAGCAATCGGCCGGCGAGGATTGCCCTGAGAAAGGCATCCGCTTTCTGGCGGCCCGTGCCATGCAAAATCCGCCACTTCAGTTTCGACAGATCGCGGCTTCGACCGGAAATCCGGGCAGCCGACGGCCCCAGAAACCCGTCATAGTCTTCACCCGTCATGAGATGATAGTCGAAACCGGGAAAGAGTTTTTTCAGAGCAGCTATCTGCGTGTGGTGATGACCGTGATTGCGGACAAGCTTCCGCTCAACGATGAGCAATTTCCGTTTTTCGGTTTCGGTTAGCTGCACAGACAACGACCACCCTCACTCATTTCCGGACTTCGCGCCGGGACAAGCTTCCGCAGTTTCAACGCCGATCCCAGGTGCGCCCTTAAACCCGCGTCGAGCGCGGCAAACCTCGTCCAGCCTGGAGCCGACTCTATTCACGACTGCGTCTCTTTCCCTTGCCGGCACTGCCGGATTCAACAAACCGGCTTCGCTTCTTCCAAGTGTCGCAAGCCCGAAACAAACCCAGATCACTCCCAAAACACCAGCTTCCTGACCGCGACCTGATCAGGTGCCTTCGGAAAAAACGGTTCCGCGTCGCGCGGGCGTGTCGAAGTCGAATCCGAACATCTCGATATCGGATGCATACCAGTCGGCGATCACCTGAATTGTGTTTTCCGTATAGAATTTCCTGTATGAGGCGCCGGCATCGCGGGACACATTTTTGCGCTCCAAGCGCTCGTCGATGCCAAAATAGCGCGCGACTTCCTCACCCAGGTTTTCCTGACGCAAAGCATTCACCCGGCGCACACCGGCCTCGTCAATCACGTAGTCGGTTTGCGGGTACCAGCCCAGAGACGCGCGATGCCAGAAAAACGGTTTCGATCCGAATTCGTGCCGCGTTTCCAGAAACTCTTCGAAACCCTCTATCGACAGGCTGCGCCCGGGAAGGTCGCCGCCGCCGGTCTGGAGATAGAACTTGTAGCGCGAAAACGTGCGGGCCCAGGGGTTCCTGACGATCGTGAAGGGGATGGTGCCCGTGCGCACAGAATGATCTATATCGCGAAATCTTGCGTGTTCGTATCCCGGATGCAGTCCGTGGGTCTGCTTGAATGCCAGAAGATCGTTGGCGTAGCGTTTGCTGACGAGGCGCCTGCGGTGCGCAATGACAATCTTGTCCCTAAGCGCGGGTGCTTCCCGCATCGCAATGCCTGCATTTTTTGGAATATGCACAAGCAGATGTTTTTTTAGGTTAATTCCCAGACGCGCAGGAGCAAATTTCAGGAAATTCTTGAGCTGGTATTCGTCCATGATGATGTCTGGTTCTTTACCCGCAGTTGGCAGCCCTTCAGGTGCTCGCCGCCGTACCTGAACTTGGGCCTGCCATATCCGAATATTCCAATCCTGTCCATGCATCGGTTGCGACCGAAATCAGACCCGGCCGGGTCCCTGTTCAGGATCGTAGTGTCGCAACAGCCCGGTGCCTTTCGTTTTCCGACCGAAGGCGCTTGCGTTTCTTCGCTTGTCCGGCCTGTTCCCGCGATACGACCTGCGCAATCCGCGATGTCCAAATCCGCCCTGCCGGAGAACGCTTTAGCAAGGTGCATGTCACGTCGAATTCCCTTGCACGAACCAAGCCGTTCACATCATTTTTGTTGCAGATCGGGATTACAAAGCTTATTGGGAGTGGGATTGAAATGCGAAAACCGTCATTTCGAATTGCTGCCGTTTCGAGGCAGCATCTGCATGGCTGGTCAGCGGCAAAGAGACGAAGAATGCAGTTCAATTTGCCACTCGTAGCGCAATGATCATCGATCTGTTTGCCTTTCCCCTCTTTACGCTTTCAGTTTGCCTGATCGGACTGGGATTTTGGCAGCTCGCCTGCAAGGCAGCCGGTGTTTCTACGGATGGGCTGCCCGCTTTCATTTTGCCTCTCCTCGGTGCTTTCACGATCGGGCTTGTGGCGATGCTGGTGAATTTTTTCAGCGGCACCGCCATTTCTTTCTCTTATGGGGTGCTGCTGGCACTGTTGATCTATGGGTTCGTGTCCATCAGGAAAGACGACGTCCGCGGCCTTGTGGTCGTTTGTTTGCTAGCCGCATTGTGCACGCCTCTTGCCGCCGACATGCAGCCAGGACCGGACGCCGCGCTTTATCACCTGCCACATCAGAAATGGATCCGGGAGCACGCGATCGTTTTCGGCCTTGCAAATCTACATGGGCGCTACGGCTTCAGTTCCTATCTGGAGTACGTCAATTCGCTGTTGTGGGTCGGAGAAGCTTTCAAGCTTCTGTCGTATATGACCGCCGTATTTTTTGTGTCGTTCCTCTCCTTCCTCTATTTCGCGATCAGTTCCCAATTCACGGTGTCGCGGTTTTTCGCGATTCTCATGGCCGTGAACGTCTTGGTCTACGATCGCTATTTCATCTGGAAGTATGGTTACGCGGACAGTTCCGCAGGCGTTGCGTTCGCGCTGTCGGTGGCGCTCGGCATTCTGACACTTGAGGCCCAGGTGCGTTCGTCGACCGAAAGAAGCGGACTGCTTCTGGCACTTCTGTTTGTTTCGGCCATGAGCATCGCGCTGAAAGTCAGCAGCGCACCTATCGTTGCCTCGGTCCTCTATGTCTTCTTCGTAGCCTCTAAGAAGCCTGGCACCTCCCTCTTGAAGCTCGCGCGGATCGCCGTACTCCCAGCAACATTTGCCCTGTTCTGGACGCTGCGTGGTGTGATCGTCAGCGGATGCATGCTGTTTCCAGCTTCTTGGAGCTGTCTCGATGTCCCATGGAGCGCAGAGCTGCAAGCCGTAAAACAAGCTCAATGGGTTACGGCCTGGGCTAGGCATCCCCACGCGGGCCTTTACTCGCTAGAGGACTGGTCCTGGATTTCAAATTACTGGCTGGAGGCAAGCACCAACCTGCTCGTCTGGCTCACCGTTGCGGCGCTCGCGACTTCTTGCGTCGCAATCCTGTATCGCCGTTATTTGACGGCTGAAAGGGTGCCGCGTTTGGATGCATTGATGCTGAGCATGGTCGTTCTGGCATCGCTTTCACTTTGGTTTTTGAAAGCGCCGACAGATCGATTTGGGATTGGCGTCTTCATGGTGGCCGCCCCCATTTTTACAATTTGTGTCTTGGGATCTCCCGTGTTTTCACCTGGCTTGAAAACGCGCATCCTAAGTATCGCTCTCATTGTCCTGCTTGCAGACAATCAAGGCGGTTTCTCCATCAAAGGTCTCCTACGATTTCAACTGCTCACCGTGCCTGCAGTGAAAACGGTGTCCGATGCCAATTTCGGCGTCAGGCCGAAGTCGGGTGGCGGTGATTGCTGGACAGCGACACATTGCGCTCCGTCCGACAGGCCGGCACCCGCTGAGAAGTCCGGCTATATGTTTTTTGAATTGCCGAGTGAGTAGAACGTCCCGGTCCAATCAGCCACTTGTCACGAACCAGAAATGTGAGACATGCGTTGGTTGCCCAATCGGTACCCGACCGGTTTCAATCGTATTTGAAAAAGTCGCACGATTGAACTCGCGAACCGGTGTGCTTGCGTCCGGAATCCAGTCGCTGCCGTGCATGATTAGACGTGGATCCGTGATGACTGATGCACGGTCCGGACTTGATCGTCAGTGGTCGGATCACAGGTATCGAAAGTCCCGGAATAGAGATCGCTTCCCGGTTCCAAACTGTGCTAATGACTTTCGAAATCGCTCTACCCGGCAATCGCCGCTTGGCCGGTGTGACAGTTTGCGAAAGGCATGAAATGAAATTCGTTTCAAGCGCCCCTATCACCGCACTCTACATAACGATCCTGCTGGTCACGTATCGCCTTCACGTATGGTTTTTCAGGGTCGACGTGGTTTTGTATTCCGCGTTGCTGGACGCGCTGATTGCGGCCGTAATTGCTTCCGTTGTGCTGTTCTGGCCCAGAAAATCAAACGCGCTTGGGCACTTCGAGAAGATGCTACTATTGGTTGTCTGGTTACTCGGCGGGTATGCTTTCGCGATCTCAATACCCACGGTGCTCGACCGTTCGCTGTCGTTTTACATCCTGGAAGAGCTGGACCAGCGCGGCGGCGGTATTTTGGCCGACAGATTTGGAGAGGTTTTCACCGACGAGTACATGCACGAATTCAGGCTGGTGGATGTCCGGCTGACGGAGCAGGACGAATCGGGGACGATCAAGATCGAAAACGGCTGCGTCATGCTCACAGACCGGGGCCAGACGATAGCGTCAGTCAGCGTTTTTTTTCGAAGCAATCTGCTTCCGTCCAATCGACTGTTGCGCGGTGAATATACGGACGACCTGACCAACCCCTTCGAAAACAGTATTCCGGCACCCGACTATCTCTGTGGCGGGGTTCGTCGGGGGAAAACTGACAGGAAATTGGATGGACACTAGCGTTTGTTCTTCGAGTTTTCCAACTGCTTTCCCAAAGAGTGCAAAATTACGCATTTGTTCAGATGCCTGAGAAACACGGTCTTGGGCAACGTGATGACGTGCGGTCTCTAACTGCTTGATCCCAAGTTTTGATGGTGCAATCTTCTCGCCGGAATGGAAGGAGGCACTATGGGACAAGTTCTGCACGGGAGCGCCAAAACGAAAGAGGCGGTGCGTCGAGCAATACAAAATAGTCAAGAGAGCTTGAGAACACTTTCCAAGCGCTACAGGATCAATCCCAAGACTGTTGCCAAGTGGAAGAAGCGAAGCTCGGTGACAGACCTGCCAACTGGCCCCAAGGAGCCCCGATCAACCGTTCTGTCGTTGGAGGATAAAGTGCTCATCGTAGCCTTCCGCAAGCACACGCAACTCAAGCTGGACGACTACTTCTAAGCGCTCGTGCCAACCATTCCGCATCTGACGCGGTCCTCGCTACATCGCTGCTTGCAACGGCATGGCATCTCCAGACTGCTGGACGTGGACGGCGACAAGCCGGCCAAAAGGAAGTTCAAGCGCTATCCGATCGGCTATTTCCACATCGACATTGCCGAAGTGCGAACGGCCGAGGGCAAGCTGCACATGCTCGCGGCGATCGACCGAACCTCGAAGTTCGCCTTCGCCGAGTTGCATGAGAAGGCGCCGACACGGGTAGTCGCCAAGTTCCTACACCGATTGGTCGGAGCCGTGCCCTACAAGGTCCATACCACCCTGACCGACAACGGCATCCAATTTGCAACACCTGGCGCGGGAGGATCAGCCGTGCCTTTGATCAAAGAGGCAATAGCAAAAGGCGAACTCTTCCGGGCCCATTTCTTCGAATATGCGTATGCCAAAGCCGATATCGACCACCGCACCACCAGACCAAAGCATCCCTGGACCAATGACCAGGTCGAGCGGATGAAACGCATCACCAAGGATGCCACCGTCAAACGGTTTCACTACGACGATCACGACCAGCTTCGACGGCACCTGGACGACTTCATCACTGCCTACAACTACGGCCGAAGACTGAAGACCCTCAAATGGCTCACGCCCTACGAATTCATCTGCAAGCAGTGACAACCAAGCCCAAAAAATTCAAGCTCAATCCAATCCATCAAATGCCGGGACCAAACATCTCGGCGGGTGCATTTGTTCACACCACATCCTCGTCCCGTGGAATTCCAGATCGTTTTCAAGCACCTTGAAATGCATCGGCGTAGGTCTGCTCAATACCCACTTTTGTCGCACGGGCGCTGTCCCATCCCAGCGAATGCAGAAGCGATGTGTCGACGAGTTTTCGCGGTGTGCCGTCAGGCTTGCTGGCATCAAACTTAAGATTACCCTCGAATCCAACGACAGCGCAAATCAGTTTCGCAAGTTCACGAATGCTGATTTCTTCGCCTGATCCAACGTTTACGGGTGTTGAACCGGAGTAGGTTTTCGCCAGATAGACGACGGCGTCAGCCAGATCATCGACATGCAGGAATTCCCGAAGCGGTTTACCGCTGCCCCAAACCTCCATGCACTCCTTCCCGCCGACCTTGGCCTCGTGTGCCTTTCGCATGAGCGCCGGCAGAACGTGGCTGGATTGAAGGTCGTAATTGTCACCGGGCCCGTAGAGATTTGTCGGCTGAACTGCGATGTAATTGCAGTCATGCTGCTTGCGATAGGCTTGGCAAAGTTTTATTCCAGCAATCTTGGCGATCGCATACCACTCGTTTGTCGGTTCCAGCGGTCCGGTCAACAGGCTGTCCTCGTTGATCGGCTGCGGCGCAAGCTTGGGATAAATGCATGTTGACCCCAGGAAGACGAGCTTCTCGACGGCTGCCCGATGAGCCGCATGAACAACATTCGCCTCAATCATGAGGTTGTCATAAAGAAACTCGGCAGGATGGGTGCTGTTTGCCAGTATGCCGCCGACCTTGGCCGCGGCCAGTATCACGACATCCGGTCTTGCGTCGCTCATCCAGTCTTCGACCTGGCTTTGGCGCCGAAGATCGACATCCTTGCTGCTGACCGTCAGTATGTCACAGGATTCCTGTTGCAACCGGCGTACGAGTGCGCTTCCAACCATGCCGGTGTGCCCCGCGACAAACACCTTTTCCCGGCAATGTCATAAGTCTGGCTGTCCGGCTGGCCGGTAAGTGGTGCTTCCTGCATTCGGGCCTCTCGTCAGACGTCTGAACGTGACGAACTGCTGTTCGAGTCGAGTTCCAATGGGACCGCTTTCATATCGGAACGCACCATTTGCGCCACCATGTCCCTGAAAGAGACTTTTGGCGACCAGCCAAGAACGCGATGCGCCTTGCTGGCATCCCCGATCAGCAATTCGACTTCGGTGGGACGGAAATACCGCTGGTCGACCGAAACGAGCAACTTGCCGCTGTCCGCATCATAGCCTTTTTCATCAACACCCTTGCCTTGCCAGCGAACCGAAATACCCACTTCCGCGAACGCAAGCTCGACGAACTCGCGAACCGAGTGTTTTTCGCCCGTGGCAAGAACAAAATCGTCTGCGGTATCTTGCTGGACGATGCGCCACATGCCTTCGACATAGTCTTTCGCGTGCCCCCAATCGCGCTCGGCGTCCAGGTTACCAAGGAAGAGCTGTTCCTGAAGCCCCAGTTTTATCGCGGCGGCCGCCCTCGTGATCTTTCGCGTCACAAAAGTTTCCCCACGGATCGGGCTCTCGTGATTGAACAGGATGCCGGTGCTTGCGTGGATGCCATAGGCTTCCCTGTAGTTTACAACCACCCAATAGGCATAGAGTTTGGCGGCAGCGTAGGGGCTGCGCGGATAAAACGGGGTTTTTTCGGTTTGCGGGACTTCCTGAACCTTGCCGTAAAGCTCAGACGTCGACGCCTGATAAAACCTTGTCTTTTCCGTCAGGTTGAGAAGTCTTATCGCTTCAAGAAGGCGAAGCGTGCCGAGCGCATCTGCGTTTCCCGTATATTCCGGCGTTTCGAACGACACCTGCACGTGGCTTTGTGCGGCCAGGTTATAAACCTCGTCCGGCTGCACTTCCTGCATGATACGGATCAGATTGGTCGCGTCCGTCATGTCGCCGGAGTGAAGGTGCAAACTGACGTTCTGCTCGTGCGGATCCTGATAAAAATGATCGATGCGGGCCGTGTTGAAAGATGATGACCTGCGTTTGATACCGTGGACCGGGTATCCCTTGCCAAGCAGAAGTTCTGTCAGGTAGGCGCCGTCCTGTCCTGTAATGCCGGTAATGAGTGCTGTTTTTGTCATCTGTCTCGAATTTGTTCAAAGCACGCTTGATTGCTCGCCGCATGAAAAATCCCTCAAGCGCTGTTCGACGCTTTCGGAATGATCCCGAAACTCACATTGAATTCAACGGGTAACCGGGCCTGTAGCTGGCTTTCCGGATCGCTGCGTTATAGTCGTTCCGTTTATCAAAAAAAAGCTGAAATCTGCAAATTTCAATAATGCCGAAGCTGCAAGCACTTAAGCGTTTTCATTGCATGCCGGGGCGGTCAAAAGCCTGTTTCAGACCAAAAACAAACGCTGGATTTATGAAATCCGCCTTGGCATAAGAACCTTGTTGCAATTGCCCAGCGGCGGACAGGCGCGTGCTGGTTCAGCGCCATTCGTGCAGGACAATGACGAACAAAGATCCGATCGATGTAACACTCGTGTCAGGAGCGCGCCCGGGCCTGCTGCAGGAAACGCTCAAGAGTTTTTCCGAAAAACTCTTCAGGCATTTCCCGATCGCGACGCTTTACGTCAACATCGACCCTTTCGAGGGTGGTCAGGCAGAGGTTGAAGACTGCGAACGGATATGCCGGGAGTTTTTCCCCACTGTCGTTTCCAGGAAACCGGACACATCCCACTTCACGCGCGCGGTAAAATGGCTGTGGCAACAGCCGCGCTCAGCATGGTGCGTTCACCTCGAGGACGACTGGATCCTGAACAGGGATGTCACCTATGCGGAATTCTCCGGTTCGATGAAGTGGCGCGTAGCGCAGATTACACTCATGACGAAGGAGAAAAACTGGGGTTACCGCTCGCCCTATCACTTCGAACCCGACCGGTTCACGATCCTCGGCAAGGATCTCGGCAAGGGCCTCAACAAGAAGCGGCCGGTTTTCACCACAAGTCCAAGCTTCGTGAAACGGGAATTTGCCCATCAATGCTCCGAATTGATGAGCGACACCCTTGATCCGGAAAAGCAGTTGAACACGCTAAACCCGCAACTAAATCAGTATACGGCGAAGTACCGAAATCGCTTTATCGGCAAACGCCGGGAGTTTGTGGCCGTGGATATCGGCAGGCGGCACCGTGACGAAATAGGCCTCACGAAGACGGTGATCGAGGGGAACAGTGTCTGGACGGAAGACAACTAACTGATTGCCGGAAGCTTAAGCGACCTCAGCCGCCGGTCGCAAACAAAGTGCCTTTTTGGGCCGCGGTGTCGAAATCAAAGCCGAACATGTCGAGGTCAGACGCATACCAGTCCGCGACGGTCTGGATCGATCTATCCGTATAGAAGTCCTTGTAGGATGCGCCGGCATTGCGGGAGACGTTCCTGTTTTCAAGTGCGTCATCGACCTTGAAATAACGCGACACCTCTTCGCTCAGGTATTCCTGGCGGAGTATGTCGACCGCGATGCTGCCGGCTTCGTCGATGACATAGTCGGTCTGCGGATACCATCCAAGCGACGCCCTGTGCCAGAAGTAGTCCTTGCCGCCGAATTCATGACGTGTTTCGAGAAATTCATCGAAGCCCTTGATCGAGAGCTCCGATTTCGGCAGGTCTCCGCCGCCGGTCTGAAGATAGAACTTGTAGCGCGAGAACGTGCGGCCCCAGGGATTTCTGATGACGGCAAAGGGTATGGTCCCTGCTCGCACCGACAGGTCGATATCTCTCAACCGTGCATGCTCGTAACCCGGGTGCAGGTGAATGGACTTCATGAAATCGAGAAGGCCGTCGGCATATGCCTTGCTCTTCAGACGCCTGCGATGTGCGATGATAATCTTGCCGTTCAATGAAGACGCTTCGCGGATTGCCATGCCGCCATTTTTCGGAACATGGACCAACAGGTGTTTCTTGGGGGCGATGCCGAGGCGCGAGGGTGCGAATTTCAGAAAATTCTTGAGTTGATACTCGTCCATGATGTCTTCTGGATCTTCTTGGCGGCCGGATGCAGGAGGAAACGGCTACCGCCGCATATCAATCTGGTGGTGCCTTATCCCAATCTTCCAGTCCTGTCCATTCATCGGCTCTCCATCCAGATTGAACTGGACCGGATTGGCTGTCTGGATATTGATATCCCGCGCCTTTCGCTGAATAAGACCGTTTTTCATGCCATCCACACCGCTGTCCAAAAGGGTTGAAAGCAGATCGGTAACCTTCCCGGACCTGGGAAATGGCAGGATCGTCAGATCAAGAAATCCGTCATCCAGTTTTGCCCGAGGGCACAGACGGATACCGCCGCCGGCGCGTCGGCCATTGCCGATCGCCAGAGCAAGGAACGCACCTTCCCAGGAAAACCCTTCCGCTTCGATCCGTCCTTCGCAGGCCGCAAGTTCAGAAAACCGGGTCAGGCCTGTGAACAGATACGCTGCGCCGCCGAGCACGCGCTTCAGTTTGGGATCTGTCTGTGACGTTACTTGCGTCCCGAACCCACCGGTCGCCATGTTGACGAAACAGCAACCATTGACTTCGCCAACATCCATCGGCTTTGCGCTTGCACGTGCCGCAAATCGCAGGCAGCCCGGAACATCGGCCGGGTCCAGCCGGATGTGGCGAGCGAAATCATTCGCCGTTCCAAGCGGCAATACCGCAAAGGCAAAGGGCGGTTTTGCGCCGTCTTCCAGTTCGTGCAGCACGGCATCAACAACCTCGTGGATCGTTCCATCTCCACCACCGCTTACCAATGTGTCAATTGCATCGGCCTCGTGATCCCTGAGTGCCTCCTTTGCGAGACGCACGGTATCACCGGCTTCATAAGTCACCCTGACGGACACTTCATGTCCCATGGACCGAACCGCACTGACGGCAGTGCGCACATCATTACGAGACGCCGATTTTCCGTTCAGGATCAAGCGCAAATGCTGCTTTTCGTTTGTCCTCATACTTTCCCAGTCTCACTTTGCCTCATTCAGGCAACATCATTTCTCGTTTGATCCGGGCGGTTCTTGCCTCTTCCATCAGCCAGTTGCGGAATGCCGCCACAACGGGCCGCATGGTCCGGCCTTCCGGATAGACGAAATAATAGGCAGTCTGCTGGTCCAGAGACAGATCAAACAAACGCACCAAGCGCCCTGATGCAAGCTCGGCTTCAACGAAGAAACGCGGGATCAGGGCAGCGCCCGCATGATGGATCGCCGCTTCCGATATCATGACAAATTGTTCGAAACGTGCTCCCTGAAAGGCTGCATCCGTTTCCACGCCGGCGAGATCGAACCATTGCCGCCAGGCCAGCGGCCGTGTCGCCAATTGCAATCGTGGCACACGTGCCAGATCCTGTGGCGTCCTGATCCCGAACCTGTCTCTGAACGCCCTCGAAGCAACCGGGACAACCTCTTCTGCAAACAGTCTTTCGGTGATCGCGCCCGCCCAGACCGGGTCTCCGTGGTGAATTGCCCCGTCAAACGGCTCCTCGTCGAAATCAAACGGCTGCAAGCGGACACTCAGGTTCAATCCGGCATCCGGATACCGGCGGCCGAATTCGGCCAGTCTGGGAGCCAGCCAACGGGTTCCGAACGTCGGCAGGACCGCGAGATTCAATACATCCGCGCTGCCGGCATAGGACATGACCTGGCGTGTGGCTGCCGTCATCTGTTCCAGGGCACCACGAATGTCATGCAGGTAGAGCCGGCCCGCATCGGTGAGCACGATCCGCTGTCGCACCCTGCGAAAGAGTTCGACGCCGAGGCGGTCTTCAAGATGGCGAACCTGTTTCGAGATTGCGCCCTGTGTCAGGTGCAGTTCCTCGGCCGCCCGGGTAAAACTCAGATGCCGGGCCGCGCATTCAAAAGCGATCAGAGTGTCTGCCGACGGGATAAAGGCGCGCTACATTCAAATGCCCTAGTTCATTCCATTTCGTCATGAATGATGAACCAGCTTTCGCTTTTCCGCAAATAAAAATCCGTCCACACTTGCTCAAACAGAATGACCTCGAGCATCAGCACATCTTCAATTTGCCCCAGGCTCAAACTTTTGCCGGGACACGTCACAGGAGACACCCATGAACGCCCCAGCACAGATAAAGTCCTCTCCTTCCGGCGGCGGCACGTTCGACTGGCAGGATCCGTTTCACCTTCGGGAACAGCTTCAGGAAGACGAGCAGCTCATCCAGGACACGGCCCGCGCCTTCGCGCAGGAAAAACTTCTTCCGCGCGTGATCGATGCCTATCGGGAAGAAAAGACCGACCGGGGCATCTTCAATGAAATGGGTGAACTTGGCCTGCTGGGTGTCACGCTGCCGGAAGAATACGGCTGCGCCGGGGCTTCCTACGTTTCCTATGGGGTTGTCGCACGTGAGATCGAGCGCGTCGATTCCGGATATCGGTCAATGATGAGCGTGCAGTCCTCGCTCGTCATGTATCCCATCCATGCCTATGGCTCCGAAGACCAGCGACAAAAATACCTGCCAAAACTGGCGAGTGGCGAGTTCGTCGGATGTTTCGGCCTGACCGAACCGGATGCCGGTTCTGACCCTGCCGGAATGCGCACCCGTGCGGAAAAAACGGATGGTGGATACAAGCTCACCGGCACGAAGATGTGGATTTCAAAAGCGCCCATCGCCGATGTGTTTGTCGTGTGGGCGAAATCGGAGGCCCATGACGGCGCCATCCGCGGTTTCGTGCTCGACAAGGGCATGAAAGGCCTTTCGGCGCCAAAGGTCGGCGGAAAACTTTCGCTGCGCGCTTCCATCACCGGTGAAATCGTCATGGATGGCGTCGAAGTCGGCGAAGATGCTCTTTTGCCCAATGTCTCGGGACTGAAGGGACCGTTCGGTTGCCTGAACAGGGCACGTTACGGCATTGCATGGGGCGCCATGGGAGCTGCAGAAGACTGCTGGATGCGCGCGCGCCAATACGGCCTCGATCGCGAGCAATTCGGCCGGCCGCTGGCGCAAACACAGCTGTTCCAGAAAAAGCTTGCCGACATGCAGACCGAAATCACCCTGGGTTTTCAGGCAGCGCTGCGGGTCGGGCAGCTTTTCGACGCGGGCCGTGCCTCACCGGAAATGATCTCGATCATCAAGCGTAATAATTGCGGCAAGGCCCTGGAGATTGCCCGCCAGGCGCGCGACATGCATGGCGGTAACGGTATCCAGGAAGAGTATCACGTCATGCGGCACAGCCAGAACCTTGAAACCGTCAATACATATGAAGGCACGCACGACATTCATGCCCTGATCCTCGGCCGTGCCCAAACCGGCCTGCAGGCATTCTTCTAAGTCAACCAGGCACCAGGCTGCGCGGTCAACCCGTGCCGAGCAGCCACACTCCATCTCCAGGAGGCGACATGGCGCAACGAACTGCGGACGTGGTCATCATCGGTGGCGCCGTCATGGGATCTTCCGTGGCCTGTCATCTCGCTCAGCGGGATGATTTTCGCGGACACATCATCGTCGTTGAAGCCGATCCGGTTTACGAAATCTGCGCCTCCGCAAGATCAGCCGCGTCGATCCGCCAGCAGTTTTCAACTGCCGTCAATATCGAGATTTCGCTCTACGGTATCCGGTTCCTGCGAGAGATCGGTGCAGCTTTGGCCGTTGATGGCGACAGACCTGATATCGGACTGCAGGAAGGCGGCTACCTGTTTCTGGCTACGCCCGACAAGGCGGAAATCCTTCAAAAGAATCACCTCCTCCAACAGGAGTTGGGTGCCGACATCGCGCTGCTCGATACTGGCGAGCTCAGGTCGAAATTTTCCTGGCTTTCCGTTTCGGATCTCGAGGCCGGTTGCCATGGTCTTACGGGTGAGGGCTGGTTCGACGGATACGGGCTGATGCAGGCCTTTCGCAGGAAGGCACGATCCCTCGGGGTGGAATATGTTTCGGCTCGCGGAACGGTCGAAAACAATCCGGAAGCCGGCTGGTCCGTTCTGTTGTCTTCCGGTGAGCGGATTTCAACACCAGTGCTCGTCAATTGTGCGGGAGCCTCTGGTGGAACGGAGATCTGTGCGCAGGCCGGCCTGGATGTTCCGGTTGTTCCGCGCAAACGCTGCGTCTTTACCTTTGACTGCAAGGAACCGCTCGAGAACTTTCCCTTGTTGATCGATCCGACCGGAACTTACGTGCGTCCTGAAGGTCCGGGCTACATCTGCGGATCGGCTCCACCGGCAGACCGGGACCCGGACTGCACGGACCTGGATGTCGACTACACTCTCTTCGAAGATCATATCTGGCCAATGCTTGCCGCACGCGTTCCCGCCTTCGAAGCGATCAGGCCCGGTGCCGCCTGGGCCGGAACCTATGACATGAACCTCTTCGATCACAACGCCTTTGTCGGCAGTGTTCCTGGAATGGAGGGTTTCTTTGTTGCGCTCGGATTTTCGGGCCACGGCCTGCAACAAGCCCCTGCCGTCGGGCGGGGCCTTGCCGAACTGATTTCAACCGGGGCATACCAGACGCTGGACCTGGAACCGCTCTCCATCCGGCGCCAGACGGAAAACGCCCCCATATCTGAGAAGAATGTCGTTTAGAGGGTCTGGAAAGACCGCCTCATTCAGCAACGAGAAGCGGGAATTGTCCATCCCTGCTTGATGCACTGTCGTCACCCAGGGACAGTTCAGGTGATGTCGAGGGTTCACCCAGATCACTCTCTTGCGCTTCATTTTCAGGCTGAGGAGAATTGAAGCTCGTTGGCCGAGTCTCCTCATCATCGGCCTCATCAACGAAATCTGCTGCCGGGCCTTGAGCCTGTACCACGCTTTCCATGGTCGCAGATACGGTCAACGGGTGCGGATCCGGGGCATCCGCCTGTGCGCGTGCCTGTATACCGGCCCAATCCAGGATCCTGGACAAACCGTCAGCGAGAACGGTCTGGAGGCGCGCGACCCGGGCCTTGTCCGGCTCGAACGGCGGCGATTCGTGTCGTAGATAGGCACGCTGTGCCAGAAGAAGCGTCAAACAATGCAGACCACGCTCGGGTCTGCCATAAGACTGCACGATGAATCCGCCGCTGGTCTGTTCATCCACTGCAGCCGTGTAGCCTTTCACTCCGCTGAAGGAGCCTACAAGCAAATTGCGAAGATCGGTATCGCAGGACGTTCCTCCGGAACTACCGATGCTGGCGATCGGCAGTTCCTTGTCCACGAAGCCTTTGATCTGCGAACGCATCGACTGACAGTCCAGAACTATGACATTGCGGTGGATGCGCATCAGCCTGTCAATCTGGCGGCGCAACGCCTTGTGGAACGGCGCGTGAAACAGAAGGACCCGCTGTTCTATTTCTGTAGGACCCGGCTCTTCCCCGTCCTGATAAATCCGTTTGCCGTCAAGTGTGGTCGCAGGACAAAGCGCGACGGCAGGATCGGCAGCAGCGTGGAGTTGCGTGCCCGGATCCTTGTCCAGATCAATGACGTAGCGCGAAATTGAAGACCGCACGACGGTCAAATCGAGATCAGAGCGGAGGCCAAAACCCTTTCCAGCCGCCATCCGAGATCCGCCTGCAGACGGCCGGTCGCGTTGAAACGATTGCCCACGGCTTTCGGCACCTCCGTGCCGCTATGCGGCAGGCACAGGATGAGCGGGCTCTGTCCTTCTTCGACCAATATCATGTTGCAACGCCTAACTGACGACACCGGGCCGCTGCTAGATTGAAGAATTTACTTAACGGAAACAAGACATTTTCTTTGCGACTCTGACACAACTGCCAACAAGGTGAACGTCGACAACTCCAGCAATTGCTTGTGAATCATAGACTTATAGTAGTCTATCCTTCTTTCCAAGATATTATCAGAATCCGCCGACCCGTCTGAACACGCCAGGTTTGGTAGTTCGCACTTGCACAACCAGAATGGCAAACGACCTGATGCGCTCGAGCTCCCTTGACGTGGCGATGATTGCGGGCAATTTTCATTTCATTCCTTCCAGCCCGCCGGGTTCCGGTAAACCAACCATTCCATCGTGACCCGCATTTCGACAGAGGAAACCGGATGTCTCTTCGCCATGGCAAAGAATTCCTGATGATTCCAGGACCGACCAACGTCCCGGAGGAGGTTCTGAGGGCCATGCACCGCCCTGCGGTCGACATCTACGAGGGCCCGCTGCTGGAAACGACAGACTATTGCCTCACGAGCCTCAAGCAGCTTTTCCGCACGCAAGGCCGAACCTACATCTACGCCGCAAACGGGCACGGTGCGTGGGATGCCGCTTTGTGCAACACGTTGAACCGGGGCGACAAAATACTCGTTCTGGAATCCGGCCGCGTTGCACTCGGCTGGGGCGAAGCGGCGGAAATTACGGGCCTGACGGTCGAGATTCTGCCAGGCTCATGGAAAGCAGGCGTCGACCCCGCCCGGCTGGAAGATCGACTGAAACAGGACACCGCACACGAGATTGCCGCTATCCTGGTTGTTCAGGTTGATACCGCGTCCGGTGTCTGGAACGACATCGAGGCGTTGCGGAAAGCAATCGACGCTGCCGGACATCCGGCACTCTTCATGGTCGACACCATCGCCTCGCTCGGATGCATGCCCTTTGAAATGGACGCCTGGGGAGTAGATGTTGCGCTGACCGGATCACAGAAAGGCCTCATGTGCCCGCCCGGTCTGTCCTTTGTCGCCGCAAGCCCAAAGGCTGACAAGGCGCACGAAAACGCAAACCTTCGAACCAACTACACGGACTGGACGTTTCGCCAAGGTCCGGAGCACTACCAGAAATATTGCGGTACGCCGCCCGAACATCTCCTTTATGCATTTCAAAAGGCACTTGAGCTTCTGTTTGGCGAAGGGGTCGAGAACGCCTGGAACCGTCACGCCCTGTTGGGTGAGGCGACCCGGCGAGCCGTTGCCGAATGGTCCAGAGAGGGCGCGCTGGACTTCAATATCAGTGAACCGCATGCCCGCTCCAACAGTGTCACGGTGGTTCGTCTCGATAGCGCCCACGCCACCGCCCTACGCACCTTCACCAAGGAAATATGCGGCGTGACAATTGGCGGAACAATCGGCGAGATCTCCGGCGAAGGTATCCGCATCGCGCATATGGGACATGTCAACGCGGTCATGTTGCTCGGAACCCTTTCCACAATCGAGCTTGGACTTGAAACCCTGAAAATCCCCTATGGAAAGGGAGGCGTTCAGGCGGCCATCAGCTACCTGTCGGAAGCCATTTAGCAACGCAGGACCGAACCCGAGGCTGGCAGGACGGACCGTGCCGGCATCAGGCCGATTGCCGATCAACACGAAAGTGATCCCGCTCCCCCAGCCGCGAGACCAGATGCAAACCGGTGTTCCAAACGTCGATATCGCCTGGCGCCAAACGATGTTCTGGATGGAAAAAGACGTGAACGGCCTGCCCTAGAGCCGCTCTTCCAGACGATTGCAGATGGTCTTCAGCACCTTGATGCGTGCGTGTCTCTTGTTTTCCGAGGAGACAAGGGTCCAGGGTGCATAGTGCGTCGATGTCCGGTCGACCATGTCACCGGCAGCGATGGTATACTGGTCCCATTTCAACCGGTTACGCCAATCTTCATCGGAAATCTTGTGCTGCTTGTATGCAGTGTCTTCCCTGGCCTTGAACCGGCGCAGCTGCTCGTCTTCGGAAATGGCCAGCCAGAACTTGCAGACGATATAGCCGAAATCGGTCAGCTCCTGTTCGAACTCGTTGATCTCGTTATAGGCGCGCAGCCAGTCGTCGTGTCCGGCAAATCCCTCGACCCGCTCGACCAGAACACGTTCATACCAGGACCGGTCAAAGATCGCGAAGTGACCCTTGCGGGGAACACGACGCCAGAACCGCCAGAGATACGGTCTGGCTTTTTCCTCGTCGGTCGGGGCTGAAATCGGATGCACCTTGTAGAGGCGCGGGTCGAGCGGACGAATGACACGCCGGATCGCACCGCCCTTGCCCGCGGCATCATTACCCTGAAAGGCGAGGACAACACCGGTTTTCGACATCGACTTGCGGTCGGAAAGGTCGGACAGGATCCTCTGGTATTTTTCCCGAAGCTCTTGGTACTCTTCCTTTTCGAGCTTCTCCGTCAGGTCGATCGTATCGACTGCCGTTTCCCGTTTCACGCCGCTGACCACGGGTGGTGCTGAAACGGAGCGCGTCTCGCCGTCATCCAGCTTCAGGCTCATCGATCTTGCCACCGTCTGGGCGAGCGCGGCGTCGCGGTATTCAGGATCCTGCGATGGAATGACGAACCAGGGAGCGTAGCCCTTGCTGGTTTCCAGAACGATCTTTTCGCCCGCCTCGCTGGCTTTCTTGTGGTGTTTCAATGCCGCCCAATCCGCACGCACATGCCGCGCCGCGTTTTTTTTCTCGATCTTCTTGAGGCGTTGTTCCTGAACATCCTTGGGCAGAAGGAACCAGAACTTGAGGATCAGAACGTCTTCATTGGACAGCATTTCCTCGAACCGGCGAATGCGGACGAGTGCCTTTTCGAAGGCGTCTTCGTCGATTTTCTTGTAAATCCAGTCCCGGAGCACGGATTGATACCAACTGCCGAAAACAATGGCAGTCTCCCCCTTGGCCGGCAAGTCGCGCCAATAACGCCACAGCGGCGGTCGGAGGCGCGCCTCGTCTGTCGGTTCGCCGTAGGCATTGCAGACCAGATGACGCGCATCCATCCAGCCGTACAGCCTGGCGACCGCCTCACCCTTTCCCGCACCGTCCAGACCGTCAACCAGTATCAATGTGGAATACGGCTTGTTCTCGATGACCGGCAGTTGAGCCGAAAGCAGCGCCTCCCTCAGTTCCGGTTCCATTTTCTTGAATATCTTTTTGGTCATCTTTTGCGGCAAACGGGCAGATTCAAACATCAAAATCTCCTAAAAAAGGCGTGCTGAGTGCATCTTGTCCTAGCCGGCATCAAAAAACCATTGTTCAGATCTTACTGCCCAAATGAAGGAGAAACAGAAATTTCGCTGTTGGTTGAGCCGTCGGACGCTTATATGAAGCTGTATCCGAATCGCCAGAGTTCAATTTCACTCCGGAACTGGGTCCGGGCACAATATGGGCTTTCACATGTTGATTTACAGATCAGACTGACAGACGTCCGTGACAGAATTTCTTGATCCCGTCCTGAACTTTATAGCGGAAAATCCGTCGCTGGCCGGTCTGATCTGCTTTCTGGCAGCCATGGGTGAAGCTCTATTCATTGTCGGTCTGTTTGTTCCGACCACGGTCGTACTCGTCGGCGCCGGGACGCTTGTGGGCCTCGGCAAACTGGATCCGGTACCCCTCTTCATCTGGACGACGCTCGGGGCGACAGCCGGCGATGCCATCTCGTACTGGATCGGATACCGGTTCAAGGACAAGATCAAAAGCATGTGGCCTTTGAACAAGTACAGCCACATGATCGACAGCGGTGAAAAGTTCTTTCAGCAGCACGGCGGCAAGAGCGTTTTCATCGGTCGTTTTGTCCCCGGGGTCAAATCGGTCGTTCCCGGGATCGCCGGCATGGCGGGTATGAACTTCACCCGTTTTTCCATCGTCAACGTCACATCGGCCTTTGCCTGGACAATCGCCCATATTGGTCCCGGCATTATTGCCGGATCCGCGCTTAGTGCCGTTGGCCAGATCAGCGGACGCCTGGCCTTTGTTCTCGGCGCACTGCTCCTGATCATCTTTCTTTTCGTGATATTGGGACGGTGGCTCATCCTGATTATCCTGCCATTGTTTCCCAATGCCCACGCTTTGATTGTCGCCTGGTTTTCCAGACGTCCCGACCGGGTATCACAATGGATTGCGCGCAATTTCGACCCGGACCACCCGCGCTCCGCCGGGATGCTTGCCTCGGCAGTGCTGCTGTTGATCACGATGCCTGCGTTTTTCTGGGTCGTTGGCCAGGTGGCACCGGGAGAACCAATGGTGCGCGCCGATCTGTCGATCCTGAATTTCTTCGATAGCCTGCGCACGCCCGTCGGCGACAAGATCATGGTGTTCTTCACCACGCTCGGAGACGGCGTGGTGGTGGCAGCCGTAGCAACTGCGGTCGCGGCATATCTTTTCCTGAGAAAGGCATGGCGCCGTGGCATTGGTTTCATCATCGCCATGGCCGGAACGGCAATGTTCGTTCCCCTGTTCAAGCTGCTCCTGCACCGGTCGCGTCCCATGGAACTGTACGCCGGTGCCGACGCATACAGTTTCCCGAGTGGTCATGCGACCCTTACAGCCGTCCTGTTCGGCATATGCGCCGTCCTGATCGCTCATGACCTCAATCGGTGGCTGAAGGCGAGCGTTTTCAGCATTATCGCAACTTTTGTGATCGCCATTGGCTTTTCACGTGTCTATCTCGGTGCGCACTGGATGTCCGATGTCCTGGCCGGGCTCCTCTTCGGCACTGCCATGGTGTCCGCATTCGCGTTCGTGTTCGGCCCGATTCACAACGAGAAAATCGGCCGGGCAACGCTTGCGGCAATTGTCGTCGCAACACTGACTGTCTTTGGCGGTTGGCATATCTGGTCGACATTCGACAAGGCCTTGCTGACCTACCAGCCAAAAGCAGACACGGAAGTCCTCACCGCATCCGGTTGGCGGGACAACGGATGGCAATTCCTGCCGGCCCGCCGGATTGAATTGAACGGTGACAGGGAGGAACCGCTGGTCATCCAGTTTGCAGGCCCGTTGCCACAATTTGCCAAAGCAGCCGAAAAGGATGGATGGCAACTTCCACCGAAATGGTCGCTCACAACAGCCGGCGGATTTGTTGAAGGCAAAACACCGCCGGATTCCCTGCCGATATTGCCACGCAGTCAGAACGGTCGACAACCGGATCTGGTGTTGATCCGCAAGGATACCGACGAGACCAGAGGCGGCCGCTGGGTACTTCGTCTGTGGCCGAGCCGCTACCAGATCCTTCAGGGCGGCAGCCTGCAACCGCTTTATCTGGGGAGTGTGGTCCACGAACACATTCTCAGGCCAATGGGAGAGTTCTCCGGCCCGCGAACGGACCTCGAGGTGCCGCCGGCGTCCGACAACCCGGCAATTCTCATGTCCGGTGCAATGTCAAAGAAACGGCAGGATGGAACGACAGTGGTTCTCGTTCTGAAAGGCTCCGGAGCGCAATAGCCCCGAATTCTTCAACATTTCATCCTCTTGCCTGGCCGACAGCAAAAGCTTCAAACGCGTGAATCCAACAGGGGATCCCGAACGAGCGTGCGCTAAGTGGAATTACTTGCGTCAAACTGTCTACTTTCATATATTCGAATATAAACTATCTATGGAGGCATGATGACCAACTTTACCCCTTTCCTCAGCCTCGGAGGCGGCCTGTTGATCGGTCTGGCAACAGTCGCCCTGATGGCTTCGCACGGGCGAATCGCCGGCATCAACGGCATCGTCAACGGATTGCTGACAACCCGCCTCAGCCCGGACTGGGCCTGGCGGTTCGCCTTCCTGGCCGGCATGATCGCCAGTCCGCTGATCCTGCTCGGGGCCACTGGACAGCTGCCGCAGATACGTATCCCGTCCTCGCCGTTTTATCTTGAATAACAGGAATGATATGACAGATAAATAGCTGGAGAATAGGTGAAAAGGAAAGATGGAAAGATTAATGTGGAAAATCAATTCTCTCTTAGCTATTAACTCCCTTTCATTTCATTCATAATGTTACCGTCGATGCCAAGTGATTTCCAGAACGAAGAGGAGGAAGGACAAGTAATCTTCTTTGCCTCGCATTCTTATTATTGGCGAGTCCACGAGATGCTGAGATAAAAGCGAGGCAATGTGAGGCAAGTAATGTCTGTTAATCCATGAGATTTCACTCTCTCTTTGTCATTGCTTTTCTCTTTCTAATCCATCATATCCACGAGTTCCACCGGCATAGACGGGAGAAGGAATGAGTGTTGAGATGATAGCATCCTTTTCCTTTATCATCTTATCCAACTATTTCCAAGGGAATTATAAGGATGGAAAGGAAGGGAGAATAGGTTAGTCCTGACATGCCACCGGCTGTCCCCTCCGTTCATATTCACTTCTTTCCATTCTTTTCTCTCTCCCGTGTCTCTCAAAGGCTTGTAGGTGGGACACGGAGAGAAAAGAGGAAAAGAGATGTCTGGAGCAGCCTCTGGCCTAGCATTGTGACTCTTCCCTCCAACCCTTTCTCTTCCTCAGGTCTTCTCACAGAGATTAATTGCATTGGAGGGAAGGTAAGGTCACAATGAGAAGAGAAATGATGCCCTCCACTCCGTCCCTTCGTGTCGTCATAGCGGTTAATTCCCTTGGTCACCCTTTCTCTTTACCTCCTGCACTCGGTTTCTTTGGGATAATGGGTGACCAAGATGAAAAGGATCTGACATTAACCTCTAGAAGCGACTGGTGGGAGCGGGTACATCATCTATTTCCTTTTCCTTTGTGTCGTTAGTCTTCTCTCGTTCTTTTTCCATTATCATCCACCTTCCGGATCCACGAATCGAGAGGAAGGAGATGAGTGAGGAAGTGAAATGAGATGAAGTGATAGAATCCTTTTTACTTCTTCCTTCTGTCTTTCCCTTACCTGCCTTCATGACGGCAAGGATGTAGCTAAGAAGAATTACATTAGGAATAGAATGAATGAATGCAGCATAAAGCCATTCCATCCTGTACCTCTTGGTCACTTTCTGGTCTTTGTGTAACCCATCCTCTCGCACCTGTGTGCTCACGTGGGATGTGGAAGGGTTAACGAGCGAGGGAAGAATAGTGCCTTTTCCTTCATGTCGTTTCTCTCCATTCACTCACTTCCTCAACCTAGTTCCAGCGGGTTAACGAAGGTACATTAATAATAGGAAATAGAGAGAGATAGACCGCTGGAAATAGGATGGCATCTTCTTCGCTTGGGAGCGAGGTGAGGAGATCCCATGTCCATCTCTTTTCATCTGGTACACCTCCCTGTCTTTCCTATCATAGACCAACAGATAATAGATTGGGAAAGGAGGTGTACAGATGAGATGGTACATTGGGGAAGCCATGAGAGATAGACGAATGAAAGAGGCTTCCCACACCTGACCACCTCACTCATCCTTCATTCGGTTCCTGGAGAGCCTGTTCTCTTCTCTCGTCGTTTCCCTCCTCATCATCCATGACATGACCATAACCCAGTCTCTCCAGTGAATGAAAGGATAGGGAAAGGAAAAGACAAAATGAATTTGAGAAGAACATAAGGTGAAAGGAAGGGGAACCTGTCTCTCTTTCTTCTCGTTTCTTAGCTTTTCATCCCATTTACGTTCTTATGTTGGATAATTAATGATGGATAACGAGAAGAAAGGTAAGGTAAGGACAGGTTCCACAGCATGCATTGGATGGCTTTATTGGTGGTCAGGCCACTGTGTGTGTGATGAACGAAGTGAAAGGAAAGAAAGAGCCTGACCACAAAGCCAACCAAAGAAGATAGACCGTTCCTCCTTCCCTCGTCACTCACCTACAGTCTGCTCTCGTCCTTTCCTACGTTCCCGGTCCTTATCTTTGACCGCGAGGAACGACAATAGGAAAGGAATATAAATGAAAAGTGAAAGAAAGGAAATGAGGGGCTCGCTTCCAGCGCCGGAGGGCCTTTTCAGAAGCTATTTCTCTCTCCATTGCTTCATCTAGGATCTCACACTCTATTTCCGTCACTTTCTACATCCTAAAGTAATTTGCGGGAGTTAAAGGAGCTGAGGTTGAAGACGGAATGAATAGAAAGGACGGCCATTAACTCCGAGCGGAGCGGGTGAACCTATATCTTCCCATACCGTCCTTTCCTACCTGTTAATCCTGGTTCATGTCCTACCTCTTGGTCAAGATGCTGCCAGCCAATATAATTCAAGGACATGGAAGGCTTAGTTAGGGAGAAGAGATCCGTGAAACACAGGAAAGCAAAGTAACGACCTAAAGTGAAAGGATGTGACGGAAGGAACCTGACCTTTCTTTCATCTCAATTTCATTCAACATTTTGCATCTTCTGGAAAGTCCTTGAACACACACCTCCCGTTCCCTTTACCTCTATCCTGTGTACGAGAGACTGAGTTACCGAGAAGACGGGAACGAAGGAAGAGCATACCATCTATCCCGGGCTCGCTTCTTTCATTATCTTCCTTCTTTCACTTTCTTCTCACCCTGTCCCACCTCCCGGTGCCGCGAGAAGCGGAGGAAAGGTTAGGACAGGTGAAAGACAATGCCAGGAAAGCCACTATATCTTCACCTTAGGAATGAGATGGCATAATGTAATGGAAAGATATGAATGAGCGGTTAAAGAGATGAAAGGAATAGAAAGGAGAGTTACAATGAAAGCGAGGTCACGTCCTAATGTTGGGACGCTTCCCATGGACAGTCTTCTCTATCCACATCCTTCTCCTCCGTGCCTTCACCACTCCATTCTGTCGTTAACACGGTTAGGAGAAGTACCTGAAAGGGAAGAGTGGGTACAGTGAGAGAAGGCCTCAGAAAGAGAGAACAGATAAGAGAGAACGATGTCATCCCAGCCGCTCGGTACCGCCTCGCTTTTGTCGGACCCTTTCTTACCTCCATCCTCTCGTCTCTCGGAACCTACAAATCCAAAAGTAACGAGATATAGACAGGCCTTATTCCTTCCAGTCAACGGTCTAACACCAATGACACAGACCAGTCCTTACCTGGGATGGAATGCCTCTATTTGGATCCCTTTTATCTTCCCCTTCTTGGCTTTGTGTTCCCATCTTTTCTTTCCATGTAATTCTTCATGGTGAATCCAATAGACGAGAAAGAAGAATTAAGATAATGGGAACACAATGAGAAGATATCCCAAGCAATGGAAGGGACGTTAGGACAGGAATAACCGTTCTTTTTGTTCCTTTTATCTCCTCTTTTCTCTATCCTATGCCATCCCTAAGACTCTAGGATACAGCCCTTGGCATACAATTAACGGCTTTTATCTAAGGCCTAACTCACTTATAGATAATGGAATTTTAACGACTAAAAAGATGAACTAAGAAAATAAAAGAAAGAGAGATTTCCTGTCAGTCATTCCATTCCTTCTCACACTCTCACACCCTACCTTTCCTGGCTCCTGTGGATCCTGAGGTAGGGACAGTTCTCTTCATCATATGTCCCAGGATCCACGAGCTAACGGGTGAGTGAAAGGGACAGGATATCATGTCTACAGCCTAGAGTTGAGATTAGAGGCTGTTCTTCCTTCCTTTGTCAGGTCATGTACATTCCCATCCCTGTCCCTTTCCTTGTGACTCATTCTCTCGTCACTTCGTCAATCATAAGAATGGAAAGGAAGGGAACCGCCCGCCATTAAGCCACTTTATCCATTCTATCTCCTTCATTGGAAAGCCATTCTCCCAGCCGCTCCCAACATGCTAACTCCGAGCGGCGGGTACACTCTCCCATATCCATCCTTAACAGATAGAAAAAGGAAATGGAATTATAGATGAAAAGAAGAGAAAAGGAATATCAGGGACTTGTATCCCCAGCGGTCTAATTCTATAGCTTTAACAACATAAAATAAATTAATAAAAACACTAAATAAAAAGATAAAGAAATAGCATGTAAAATAGGCGGTTGAGGGCCTTTCTTTCCCTCTGTGCTATCCTTTATGGCTTAACCGCTTGGAGACGGAGCCAAAGGTGACGAACGTACCTGACACGAGCTGGTATTATGATGCCGCCAGCCGGCATAATGTGAGGATATGAAAGGAAAAGAAAGATAAAAGAATTAAAAAGACAAATAAATAAAATAAAAAAGAGAAAGAAATAAACAAAAAGAAGAAAAGGATAATAATAAAGCTATAGAATGTCTTTCCTGATCTTATGGTCTCTTCAATTGTTGGCCCTGACGGCGAGGAGTAAATAGACCAGAATGAAGCGGCCATCCGCTGGAACTAACTTTCATCTTCCCTTTCCTTCATGCATTTGGTGACGGGTGAACCTATCATATTCATTCACTATTTACCCCGTCCAAATGCTCAAGAAACAGGTAAAAAGAGAAAGATAAAGAACTAGAACATGAAAGAAGGAAGATAGACCGTCTAGAGACGAGGGAACCGAGAAGACGGATCCAAATATAGAAATTACTTTAAGATGTGAAATGATTTCTTCCTCATTACCTTTCACTTTGTAATCCAAGATTTCATGGTTAGTGTTCATTCATAGCTCCAGCCGTCTTCTCGGCTAATGGGACATCACATCCTACCTCCAAATCCTCTAAGATGCGAGGTTAACGACCGAGAGGAAATGCCTCTATTCTTCTGTGTTTATTTGCTTGTCTCATTAATATCTTTTCCCATTTTACCTTTCCCTTCAACCTCTGTCTCAGGAACTAGACCGTGAGGGCATGAAGGATGAATGAATGGAGCGGGCTGCCTTCATCTGTGGAAGAGCCCGAAGGAAGCGACCTTATCTCCCTCGCTTTACTCGGTTCTTGTCCCACAGCTCACCTTATGTTCTCTGTGTCATAGTGAATGAAGAGAGAGGTATAACCGAGCGAATTAACTTCTCTTTCTATTCCTCCTCCTTCGTCTATCCGGTGTACCTCTCCCTCCTGTGTTTCCTCGTCTCTCAGATACAGAGGAGAGCGGATTGACGGGAGGAATAGACGCTCGGAGACAAGGATGAGAGAAAGAGATGAATGGGTGAGTGGATGTCCCTTCCTTCTACCGCTGTCACCTACCTTCCAGCGTTTGGGACATCACCCACTCACTGTCACTTCTCTGTCCATGACATGTCCCTCCTCTCGCTCATTCCTCTGTCATGTCGCTTCCCTCCGGTGCAAAGAGGAGGAGGGGGAATAATGGATTGTGGGACAGCTTTTATCCTCGCAATCAAAGATAATTAACAAGCGAGGATGACAGGTCCCACATTTAGGAGAAGATATAGAAGGGACAGGTATTCACTTACAGATCCTGGACCTTCCAGTCAACTCTTTCTCCTTCCTGTCCTTCCCGCATCCAGATGCTTGACAGGGAAGGGAGTGTACCATCTCTCTCTATTTGATGTCATTGCGACCTTAGGAACTCCAGAAAATGAAAGAGAAATGAGATAAGGTCGCATGGTCACTTCTTTCAAATCCGTTCCACATCCTAGAGAAGATAGCCCTGACCGGGAAGTTACGAAAGGTAGAGTGTAATAGCCTTATCTTTCCCTTCTACATCTTATGGTTTCTTTCATCTTAATTCTTCACTTTAGGAATCTTGGGATTTACAGGTAATAAAAGATACGACAAAGGATGAGGATATAGGGTCAGCTCTTTCATCGCTTTCCATTGGATAGGTAATTCCTCACCGTGAAGGAGATAAGACGGTGAGATTAGGGAAGTTACATTATGTCCTCATCTTTTTCATGTTATTCCTCATGGTCAATTATCTTTACGGAAAGGCCTTTATCTTTAGGAACCGCCGGTAGACGTAAGACCCTGGAATGAAAGGGAAGTTCTTGGTGTGTAGATGACCCGGCCGGCAGTGAGATAAAGGGTAAGGAAAGGGTGAACGGTTAATATTGGCTCGCACGGAAGAAACCGAGCCCAGAGGAAGCTAATAACCGTTCACACCCCATCATCTCTCCCTTCTATCTCTGTGTCTGGTCTCTCTCTTTTGGAGGTTAACCGACATGATATGAGAATGAAATAGACCAGACACACACTCACACTCTCTTTCCCGGTCCCTTTCATTTAATGCTTTTATATTGGACCGGGCTATATCCCTTCATGCCTGTCCTTTCCCTCTCTTATGCCGTGCCTTTTCATTCGTGTAAACCCACCTATAGAATGCACGGCAGGAAAAGGAAAGGAAATGGATAGATGAAAAGAAAGAATATCAGGGGACCTGTATCCCAGCGGTCTAATTCTATAGCTTTAACAACATAAAATAAATTAATAAAAACACTAAATAAAAAGATAAAGAAATAGCATGTAAAATAGGCGGTTGAGGGCCTTTCTTTCCCTCTGTGCTATCCTTTATGGCTTAACCGCTTGGAGACGGAGCCAAAGGTGACGAGCGTACCTGACACGAGCTGGTATTATGATGCCGCCAGCCGGCATAATGTGAGGATATGAAAGGAAAAGAAAGATAAAAGAATTAAAAAGACAAATAAATAAAATAAAAAAGAGAAAGAAATAAACAAAAAGAAGAAAAGGATAATCATAAAGCTATAGAATGTCTTTCCTGATCTTATGGTCTCTTCAATTGTTGGCCCTGACGGCGAGGAGTAAATAGACCAGAATGAAGCGGCCATCCGCTGGAACTAACTTTCATCTTCCCTTTCCTTCATGCATTTGGTGACGGGTGAACCTATCATATTCATTCACTATTTACCCCGTCCAAATGCTCAAGAAACAGGTAAAAAGAGAAAGATAAAGAACTAGAACATGAAAGAAGGAAGATAGAGTCTAGAGACGAGAGGAACCGAGAAGACGGATCCAAATATAGAAATTACTTTAAGATGTGAAATGATTTCTTCCTCATTACCTTTCACTTTGTAATCCAAGATTTCATGGTTAGTGTTCATTCATAGCTCCAGCCGTCTTCTCGGCTAATGGGACATCACATCCTACCTCCAAATCCTCTAAGATGCGAGGTTAACGACCGAGAGGAAATGCCTCTATTCTTCTTGTGTTTATTTGCTTGTCTCATTAATATCTTTTCCCATTTTACCTTTCCCTTCAACCTCTGTCTCAGGAACTAGACCGTGAGGGCATGAAGGATGAATGAATGGAGTGGGCTGCCTTCATCTGTGGAAGAGCCCGAAGGAAGCGACCTTATCTCCCTCGCTTTACTCGGTTCTTGTCCCACAGCTCACCTTATGTTCTCTGTGTCATAGTGAATGAAGAGAGAGGTATAACCGAGCGAATTAACTTCTCTTTCTATTCCTCCTCCTTCGTCTATCCGGTGTACCTCTCCCTCCTGTGTTTCCTCGTCTCTCAGACACAGAGTAGAGCGGATTGACGGGAGGAATAGACGCTCGGAGACAAGGATGAGAGAAAGAGATGAATGGGTGAGTGGATGTCCCTTCCTTCTACCGCTGTCACCTACCTTCCAGCGTTTGGGACATCACCCACTCACTGTCACTTCTCTGTCCATGACATGTCCCTCCACCCGCTCATTCCTCTGTCATGTCGCTTCCCTCCGGTGCAAAGAGGAGGAGGGGGAATAATGGATTGTGGGACAGCTTTTATCCTCGCAATCAAAGATAATTAACAAGCGAGGATGACAGGTCCCACATGTAGGAGAAGATATAGAAGGGACAGGTATTCACTTACAGATCCTGGACCTTCCAGTCAACTCTTTCTCCTTCCTGTCCCTCCCGCATCCAGATGCTTGACAGGGAAGGGAGTGTACCATCTCTCTCTATTTGATGTCATTGCGACCTTAGGAACTCCAGAAAATGAAAGAGAAATGAGATAAGGTCGCATGGTCACTTCTTTCCAATCCGTTCCACATCCTAGAGAAGATAGCCCTGACCGGGAAGTTACGAAAGGTAGAGGGTAATAGCCTTATCTTTCCCTTCTACATCTTATGGTTTCTTTCATCTTAATTCTTCACTTTAGGAATCTTGGGATTTACAGGTAATAAAAGATACGACAAAAGGATGAGGATATAGGGTCAGCTCTTTCATCGCTTTCCATTGGATAGGTAATTCCTCACCGTGAAGGAGATAAGACGATGAGATTAGGGAAGTTACATTATGTCCTCATCTTTTCCATGTTATTCCTCATGGTCAATTATCTTTACGGAAAGGCCTTTATCTTTAGGAACCGCCGGTAGACGTAAGACCCTGGAATGAAAGGGAAGTTCTGGGTGTGTAGATGACCGGCCGGCGGTGAGATAAAGGGCAAGGGTAAACGGTTAATATTGGCCCGCACGGAAGAACTGAGCCCAGAGGAAGCTAATAACCGTTCACACCCCATCATCTCTCCCTTCTATCTCTGTGTCTGGTCTCTCTCTTTTGGAGGTTAACCGACATGATATGAGAATGAAATAGACCAGACACACACTCACTCTCTCTTTCCCGGTCCCTTTCATTTAATGCTTTGATATTGGACCGGGCTATATCCCTTCATGCCTGTCCTTTCCCTCTCTTATGCCGTGCCTTTTCATTCGTGTAAACCCACCTATAGAATGCACGGCAGGGAAAGGAAAGGAAATGGTGTTTACATTCTAGTGACGAAGGGAGAGAGGAAACGAGCGAGCCGGAGGGAACTTCACTCACCATTTCCACCGTCTATCCGTTCACTCATTCCATTCCTATCACTGACGGAGGAAGGCTCGTCTCTCTGTTTTACTTTCCTCTTCCTTACCTCTCTTCCTCTCCGTTCCATCTCCCAGACTCATCAACAAAGCAAAGAATTGGGAGATGGATAACACGGAGAAGAGAGGACGAAGATACACTCCACCGCCTGCCTTCATGGCTGGCTCTTCCTTACCATTCATTCCGTCTTCCTCCTTGCCTTCGTGCCTCAGCGGCTTGACGGAGGAAATAGACGGTGAGATGGAGTGGAGATAGAGTGTGTTAGGGCTTGTCCATGAAAGAGAAAGGGAATGTAATGTTGGATGAGAATAAAGATGACATGGAGACAAGCCCTCACTCACACTCCACACGTTCATTCCCATCCTCCTCCGTCCGGTGTGTGAACGGGAGTGAAAGGACGGTGAGGCAATCTATTTCTAATCCTATCCCTTCCAAGCAATCCAGGATAAAGGATTTCTTAGGCTTGGAAGTGAATAGATGTGAGATGAATATAATGGATTTCCTTTCCCTTCGTGGCCTCTCTATCTCGTCCTTCCTGTAACTCTCGATTCCCACGGTCAAGAGTGGGTGAGTTACAGGTGAGAAAGACAGGTTGGGGATGTTGGCCCTCGCTTCTTGGCTTCTCTGTGAGCCGCGAGGCATCCCCAAATACAAAGAAGAGAAAGGTATGGCATCTCATGGATTAACCGCTTTTACGACAACATGACCAACAAGCAAGAGAAGAGAATTAGAATGAGATGCCATGCATCCTCCCTTTCACTCCCTCAAATCCCAGAGGCTCACACACTAACCAAGAGAAGAGCCTCCAACAGACGAGGGAGCGAGGACGGGATTTGAGGTTACATGTTAACTCTTTTCCATTGCTGGCCATTTCCTTCATACATTTCTATCTCCTGAAAAACCCAAGGGCCAGCAATGAAGAGAGTGCGAGAAGAAAAGAGTTGGAATTCTTATATTTGCTTTTCTTTTACCTTCATTCTTTAATTGTCGTTACAGCTGAGATACAAGTCTATTAATCTCTTTTCTATTTAATGCTTTTTATTTATTGGGTTTGTGTTTGTGGGAATGTTCATCTCCCGTCCTGACGGCTATTATTGCTGGTAGCGGGGACAAAGGATCGATTCGCTGGAGAGAAACTTCTTAATCCTACGTCAGGACCTATCCTAGACTAACCGTTCATGCCTCATCTCACCATCATTTGTCACCTATTAATCTGTGTTCTCTTCCAACCCTTACTACGTCTGGAGCTGAGGGTGAACAGACGAGAGAAAGGGAGATATGATGGTGAAGGACTCTCTCCCTCGTTCATTCCCGCTCGCTTCTTTCACGGTCATTCACTTCCCTCGGTCGTGTCTTTGAGGAGGTAGGTAAGGATAAAGACGGCAATAAAAGACTGGAATTATGCCAGCCGTGAAGGCGGGGAGTTGGAAGTCTTTGTCAGTGTCTGGTCACTCCCGTTCGTTTGTAGGTGTGAAATGATGGATTAAGAGAATGGATTTTCCAATGTAGCTAATTCTCTCTTTCTCTGTCCCTAGGACATGTCCCTGATCCATAATCCAGAAACTGGGAGATAGTAAAGACTGAGAGGAGAGATATTGGGATTCTAAGGTCTGACAATGAAGGAAGACGAGATGAAGAGATGCTGAGAAAGGAATCTCTCTTTCCTATGGTAGGACTAACCCGAGAATTGGATGGGTGACAAAGGAAACCAAAAGCCATAAAATAAGCTATAGAATGCTATTATTGGTTGGGTCTGTTCCTTCCGTCACATCCTGTTCCTTTCCTACATCTTAGGGACGACAGGAGCCATAATTGGGATTTCTTGTTCATCCACTATTTCATCTTCCCCGTACACCGTCTCATAGTTAGGACGGAGGGTTCCATGCATGACATGTCCCAGATGTAGAAGTGGATAGTGAAAGGAGATAAGAGAATAAATAATAAAAGAAACTGGAAATGAAAAGATACAAACATAAAATAGAAAACAAGTGAATAATAAAGATAAATAAATAGAAAGGAAAGGTAATCATAATGTCATTACAGAAAAGCCAATAATAGATAATGGAGAAATGGGATGATAAAGTGATAGAGTTAGAAGTCTTTTATCCAACCATTCTATTCCCGAGAAGACGGGATGGGCACTCAATCTCAAGGAAGAAGTGACACATGATAAAGAGATGATAGGGTACAGCATAAAAGCATTTCTGGAGGTTATTATTCCCCATCCTACCTTACCTCGTCTATAGACGGGGAGATTACACACTTGGAAAGGGATCAGGAACAGATAGGAGAGAGAGTTATAACAGAGAGTGAACTGGAAATCCATGCATTTCCCACCTTTCTTCTTTCTTGTTTTTACGGCTTACGAATCCATCGACAGAGGAGAGGGATGAAGAAAGATGGAATTCCTTACACTTCATTTCCGTTCCTTTTTACCCTTCACCTTACCATCTCCTGGATGTAGGAATTACCTGGAGATGAATAACGACGTGAAAGGAATAGAAAGATAAGGAACGGAGTGTTGGAAAGGCTGAGGAATTAACTCTTGAATCTTGGAATTACGAAAATATTAGGAAATAATATGATAATGAGATAGCCTCAGCCATAGGATTACACCTTACCTTTCCCTTCTTTGGATCGGTCTTCATGCTTTCATCCCTCTCACTGTACCTTTCCCTTGTATCTACTAGTTCCTGAGACACACGAAGGACAGGTGCAACAATATGAATGAGGAATATATGTGAAATGAAGATATAGTGCCTAACCGTTCCTAACGACGGCAGGGAGTAGGTGCCAAGACTCTAAGATTAGGAGATTTAACCGGGAAAGAAGCGGTCAGGGACCTGGCATGAGATGCTCTTCTTTCCAGGTATTATGAAGGAACGAATATTAGATGAAAGTAAATGAAAGAACAGCCTCTCACTCATCTCTTCGTTCGTATCCTAAATGCTGTTCCCCTCACCTCCTTTCGGTTCCCGGTGAGATAGTCCTAACACCTCGCTTCGCTACCAATCCAGGCATTTATGGGATATTTCTTCCTTACAATTCCCTTTTCTTTTTCTATTTATTTATTGTTTGTGGACATCTTCAATCATCAAAGATAAAGTGGATAAAGATAGACTAAGATGGACTGGTTCCTGAGATACAAGCCTTTGGCACCCACCGTCTTGATTGGATGCTTTTCCTAATCCAAATATACAATCACTTTTCATATTATTATTTACTTGTATTTCCTGTATCTTGGTTATTCTTCTCTTTGTTTTCCAGTTCATAATCTGGATGTTATCATCAAAAGCTTTTATTTGCATCTAATTGTCTTTTTTATCTTGTTTATTTCCTATTTTTGGTTAGATCTTATGGTTATTTCCTATGTCTTTAATATTAGCAATTAATGATAAAAAAGGAAATGGGAGAACAGGTCCCAGATGTAGACACGTGATGCATGAAGATGGACCTGAGATTAAGGGACCTGACAAATGCTGGGGAGATAACTCAAGGACTTTCCCTCTATCACTTTTCATCTATTAATTCCTGTCGCAACAGCATATTATCTTATTGTATATTTATATTTTATTATAATTATTTTATGGTTGACATCATGTCCTTGGTAACTTGTATATCTTGGAAGATTTGTAAGTGAGAAAGCATGTGAACTCACGACCCATTCATGGAAATAGTGATGAAGATATAGATAAAGGATTGGGACACCTACAAACCCACGGCCTCTTCTCTGTTTGGAGGCCTTACACTTCACTCATTCTCTTTTCCTTGGATTACAGGCTTGCCATCATCTCTAAGATCCTAGATTATTGATTGGAGAGATGAATGACATGGCAAGCCACACAAGGAAAAGGATAGGACTGGATCCGCTCCCAAAGTCACTCCTCTGTATCTACTCTCTATTCCCTGTCGGGCATTCTTGGTTATTAATCCTAACATGAGATACACAAGAACTCAGATAATGACCGACAGGAGAGAGGCTTAGAGGAACCTAAAGTGACGAGATCCTGCTCCTTCGTCCGCGGTCACGATGGAAGAGAGTGAACGGACGGGCTCTTATTCTCGCCCTTTCCTAACCCCTACTCCTCTCTGTTCCATTGGCTCACTCATCACCAACTAGAAAGCCAAGAACAGAGAGAGATAGGGTATGACAGAGATAAAGTGGTGGATTATGGCTTCCCCAGATAGAAAAAGGAATTACAGGGAAGCCATCCACTCTCTCTTACCTCTTCTCTCTCCGGATCCTCTTTTACTTTCCCTTTTCTTTTCTCTTTTACACATCCTAAAGTGGATCCGGAAGAACACTCACACATTATGCCGCCATCCGGCTGGGTACACCTTCCTACATCCTATAGACACAGCCCATCAAAGGTAAAGGAGAGGGAATTAACAGACCAAGAAAGGATGAAGAAGGAAGTGGTCGTTCTTTCCGGTCACTCCCTACCCCGTCGCTCACTCCGGACTCACAAAGGTAGGATGAGAACAGACGGGGAACGGTGTGTAGGGAATATGTAAGGGTTAATAGGTGACAGATAATAGCTGGTAAATAGTTGGTTTGTAGGTGAAAGGGATGTACGAGAGAAAAAGAACAATAAAAGAGAGAACTAACAAATGAAAAGAGATGGAAATAGATGATAAAAAGCCTCTCACTCTTCGCTTCTCTCAGATCCCATTCCATTCTATTATCAACTATTTACTGTCGGTCATTACCTCCCCTTCGCTTCGCTATCATGTAGGAGTTAATGGGATAGCGGTGAAGGAAGGAGGTGTAATAATGGAAAAGAGAAGGCGTGAAGCCGAGAAATGGGAATGTTGACCGTTAATTCTGATCCTTTTCATCTCTTGGAATATCTGGATTCATCTTTAGGGCCTTTTCGTCCCTTGTACGTCCCAGCCGTGAAGGCACTATCTGTAAAGGCTCTTTTCTTCATATCACATCTGTCTACATCCGTGAACGACTTTAGGGAGTGAATGGGATAGCTGTCTTTATCTACCTTTTCCTCACTGTCTTTACCATCTACCACTTCATCAGGAACTAACTTTCATCTCTAAATTCATTTTCTATTTTATAATGTAGAATTACCTGACAGATGAATGAATCAGAACAGAGAAGAAAGCAAACCAAATATAAAGAAAAGACCATAAGATAAGATAAGATGTCCATTCACAGCCTTCTATTTCCTTCACCTAATAACCGCTCACACAATATCTCCCATTATTTGCAAAGATTATTAATAATAAAAACACTAAAAGAAAACCAAGATTAACAACATAAAATGAAAGAATATAGAAAGAGAAGAACAACTCCAAAAGAAGAAAAGAATATGAAAAAGACAAGATACAAATATAAAATAGTTGGTTTTCTGGATATCTTTCCTGTCATTATGATTCTCTTTCCTGTCGTTATCATCTTAGGCTTTACTAACCTTTCCACCAATGGGACAGAATGGTATGAAAAGAAGAGCTCCTACCGGCTTCACGCCTCCACTTTAGGATGTTAGCATTCACTTTCCTTTTTCCTTAGGTTATTTGCTTTGTTTGGGATCACAGTCTTCTCTGTGGATCAACAATAATATGAAAGAAAAGAAAAGATTCCAAGAAAGACAAATAATAAACAAACAAACAAAATACAATAAGATAGAAAATTAAGATGAAAAGATAATTTATAAGACTAAGATATAGAAAATAGATGACAAAGATAATTAACAAACAATAATAGAATTCCAATAAAAGAGAAATAAGATAAGAAAGACAAAAGAGATCCAATATTAATACAAATAGAAAAGAGATCAAGAATAAAGACAATCTAAGATAAGAGAAATGCCTTTATTAATCTCACAAACAAGAAATAGATTATGAACACAAATAAAAAGAAGAATAAAGGAATGTCAAGATTCATTCAAGAACTTACGAAACAAATGAGAAAGATAACGAACATAAAATAATAAAAAAGATACATGAAAATACTTGTCAAAGAGGCAGGTGAGGGCGAAGGGTTCCCTCGTTTCTATCGTTTATTCCCACGTGAGGAAATGGGCATGAACTTCCCAGACACTTACCGGATTCACCCTTCCCGGTCGGGTTAATAATATGCTGTAAAAGCGATTAAAATAAATATGAAAAAGAATTAAGATATGAAAGAAAAAGGAAAGGAACAGAGATTACATGTAGAAAAAGCTACAGGATTAATAGATGGGATTTCATGGCTTTGTGAATGCTATTTCTTCTTTGTCATTCATTTATTGCCCCCACTCACCTCTGGATCATGGGAGATAGAATGTACACAGACCGCCCACCAATCAATCTAGGATGATATGATGGATCTCCCTTCAGCACTCTGTGTCCTTACCTTCCCTTACCAGTCATCATCCTTCACGTCCTTCCACCTTACCCATCCATTGGTCACACGTAGAGATAAGAAAGATGTAATGGAGAAAGAAAGAAAGAGATGGAAGGAATAGAAGGGAATGAATGAACTTGGAAACAGAGGTTGGGTGACAAGTGAATGAATGGGAAGGAAAGTCATCTCTCATTTCTCTTTTTCATTTACTATTTTATTATCTTTTTTCTTTTATTTATCTCTTTTCTTTTTATTTCTATTTTATATTATTTGTTTTCTTTTTCTTTTCTTTTTATTTATTTCTTCTCTTTACTTCATTCTTCACGTCATGGCCTGTCGGATGTTGAAGGAGACAAGGCATCTATTCCTCATTCATCTGTTATCTCTTTTCCTCATCTGTAGGTAACCCCTGACTCACAAAGGCAAGGAAGGGACAAAGTGAAAGAGGAAAAGGGATAACGTATCTTCCTCCTCGCTTCCTGGCGAGTCATTCCTGTTATTCCATGCATTGCTCCCGCCGGTGAAAGAAGAAGGCGGGCCTATTTCTCTTCTCTTTACTTCTTACCTTTGTGCCTTCCCGTTCCCCATCAATATCCTGCATTTGGGAACGGTGGAAGGAAGGCTTGGTCACTTTGCTAACCCATTATTCCCGCTCGGTAAGGACTTGTCTGTCATGTAATTCTTGATCACTTATTGTCTTCATCATAATGCTGTGAAGCCCGAGCGGATATTACATGGAAAGAACGGTCTCTTTCTCCCAACCATTCATCTCGCCAAGAAGCGAGGGTTGGGACCGTTCTTTCTCACCGTCTTATCCACTCGCTCGCCTCAGCTCTCAACCTCCGCCGGTTGGCTCGTTCCTAAGGTCAAGATACGGTGAGATGAAGGAAGTAAACGAGAAAGAAGAAAGGAAAAGAAATGGCGTTCACTCCCCACCTCGTCCCCTCGCTGTCAGGTCGCTCTCTCATCAAGACACACATCCCACCAGCTCTTCGCTGCCATGGCAAGCCCTAAAGAAGAGCCACGAAAGGTGGGATGAACAAGAGATAGAAAAGGAAGGAATGTCAATCATAAAACCATTCTATCTTACCTCCCAACCCTATCTGTGAGAGCCTTTGGGCTTCACTTTCCCATCTGTAACCACTCTTTCCTAGGGTTGGGATACACTGTCCTAGAGACGAGAAAGGGACTGACGAGGCGGGAAGAACCTACAAACACTATCCCTTCCACACGATCCAAGGCTAGGCCTGACGGAGGATGGTGGAAGGAAGAAGACTCTCCAACTCACCCACGAGCCAAAGGGCGAGGGAGAGGTGAGATGTATCTATTGGTCTCTTTCTTTCGTCTTTACCGTTCACCAGCTCACTATCTCACCTCCTTTCCGTCTCTCAGCATTATTAACGAGGAGACGGTGTAACGACAGAGAGGAGGGACAACGGCGAGGAGAGAAAGACCATGCATTCATTCCCTGTCCTTCCTGCATCTTGGACAGGTCCTTACACTCTATTCCACTCCTTCCTGGTCGTGGGTCCGGGATAGTCTTCTTTGTTCATGGGTTTCCACGTAATGCATTCTCATGGACCACTTCATCCCTTTCCATTGCTGGCCCTTGGGTTCTACATCTTGGCTTTTCATTACCTATTTTCTGTTGGTTAACAATGTGAATGAGGGGCCAGCCAATGGATGCAAACGAGTGAAACGAGAGGTAAAAAGAATTCTAGAGTGTGGATAGTGGAACGAAGGAAGACACACCATTCCTTTCACTCGATCCCTCGTTCATCCATTACTTCGTTCCACAGTCTATCTTCCTTTCCTTACGTCTGTTCCACCATCTCTCTTTTCTATCGGTTAACCTCTAACACGTGGAACAGACAGGAAAGAGAAGGGAAGATACAATATGAAATAGCCCGTGAATTCATCCCTTCATTCACTGTCACTCCATCCCTTTCCCCTCAGCCACTATCCTATGGTCAAGTCCTTGGTCTACAACCTGACAATGAAAGGAAAGGCTGAGGATAGGAAAGGTAATGATGGAGAGTTAATGAGATGAATGAATGCCTTTGGCACCGCATGGCGGGTTCATTCATCACTATCCCACCTTTTCCTTTCCTTTCCCTGGCGTGACTAAGAGCTGGCCCAATATCTGATATTAAGATGAAAGAAAGGTGGGCCAGATAACGCCAGGAAAGGTAAAGAGAAATAAAAGCAACATTCCCTCCCTTCGTTCGGTCTTTCCATGTGACCTTACCTTCCTCCCCACTCACCGTCCTCGCTACCCACGGACGAAGTGGGGAAAGGAAGGGTCCAGAAGAAGGAAGATATGACAGCGAGAGAAGACTCGCGAGCGAAGGAAATCCATCTTTCTTCATTTTGCTTTTCTCTTACACATGTTCTCCTCGCTCTCTTCTCTATGAGTCACTGGAGAGCGAGTACACCAAACACAAAGTAAAAGGTAAAAAGAAAAGCAAAATAGAGAGATAAAAGATATGATTTCCTCCCCATTGGCTCGGTGGGTAAGATATTGGGTGATAATTAGAAAGGAGCCAATGGTAGGAAGGAGGTGTAATGCATTCTATCACTTCCAACACCGTCCGTGGACAAGCCCGAAGGAAGCGCCGGGCGGCCCCATCTTTCACTTGTTTGCTTTCTTGTTGATCACGGACGGAGGAAGTGGTGAAGATATAGAGAAGAGTGACAGTGAGAGACAGGGTGAGATGGGGAAAGAAGTGACCGTTCTCTCGCCCGTTGGCTCGCTTCATTTGTCATTCATTCCCTAATTCTCTGTCCTTATCTCCTTCCTAACACCTGAAAGGGACTGGGATGTAGGTGTGAAGGACAGGGTGAGAAGAACAGCTCCTAACCGCTTCCTGGCGGGCATTCTTCATACCATTCCATCTTTATCCTTTCCTCTGTTTCCAAATGCTTGAATTACAGGGAAACAGAATGAAGGAAAGGATAGGAAAAGATGGGGAGGCGAGACACAAGAAAGAAATAGCCTCCCAATTCACTCTCTCTCCTCACTATCCGTTCGGGTCTTTCATTCATTGTCATTACAGAAAGGGGAAGTAATAAAGGAATAGATAACGAGATGAAAGTAAAGAAGAATTACATGATAAAGAGAGGAAATGGAAAGGGATCTACAATCTATTTCTCTCATCCCTTTTCTCCTCTCCAACACACCTCCCTCTCCCTCTTGGTCGTTAGGTCTGTTCTCGTTATCTTTGGGTGCGACCCTTAGGTCTATCTCACCGTTAATTCTCCATCATGATCCACTCACCGGAAAGAGATTTGGAGGTGAGAGCGGGATCCAAGATAATTCATTTTGAGAAGATAGTAGGCAATAAAAGACAAGAAAGAGAAAGAAGAGCAAAGATATTAACTCACATCTCGCTCTCGCGGACCCTACATGCTAACCGATAGAACGGAGTGGAGATGAGGTTAGAGGGACAGCCTCCATTCTATACCTTACACTCCTTCCTCTGACACCGTCCTCCACGGCTTGGCCGGAGGGGTTAAACGGTGGAAGTGAAAGGAAGGAGGAAAGACCAGTCCAAGAGATACATTCCTGTCCCACATCCCTTCATCTCTAGGATAGACAAGCATCTGGAAGGGATGGGGAGTAAATGAGAACAGATATCCACTTCCTTCATCCTCACTCACTAGTTCCTGAGTCTTTGTCGTAACAGCATTTGTAAGTCTTATATTATTTCCTTCACTTTTCATTCATTTTGGATTTTATTATTTATTTTATTATCTTCGTTCTTTTTCATTTTTATTATTATTTGCCGGCTGGCGGCGTTGTACCAGCTCATGTCGGGGAAGTTCATGCCCCTTCCCTGTCTCTTTCTTGGACATTGGGATAAACGATAATACTATGGGAGAGATACGCTCGGACCCTACGCTGTCACCTGATGAATCCATGCATCACATACCATCTCTTAATCCTGGTCCTTGACCATGTAATGCCTCTTTCTTTTTCTATTTATTAATCTGTTGGTCTTCACTTTACCTTCGTTCTTATGATGGGTCCTAACCCTTTATTTCCACCGCCAGCGGCGAGGAGATGGTGAAGAACGAAGGTGGACCAACAGGAAAGCCTGGACGGAGGTAAGGCCTGTGAACGAAGAAGAAGATAGCCTATTCCTCGCTCGTTACTCCTCGCTCTACAGTGTGACAAGGACTCACTAAGGCATAGGAAAGGAAGAGGAGTTAGGATGTAAAGTGATTTCTTATGGCTGTTCCTCGCCTTTTTGTTAATCCTTTTTCATCTTTGTCTCGCACGTTGGTCAGCTCGTGGGCGAGGAGTTGGAGATAAGTGGATTTTAAGAGATTTCTCTTCCTCTCACCTCACTTCATTCTCGGTGAGTCCACAGGAAGTAGTGAAAGGAGAAGATACAAGTGATAGCTATTTCTCTCTTCATTTCTCACTCCTTCTCCCGTCACCATCGGTTAACCTCTACATGTGGGTGACGTACGAAGAGAAGAAAAGCAAACCAAAAGAAGGAAATAATATAAAATAAACAAATAATAAAGATAAAAGAGATTGGGAAACTGTGAGAGACTTCTATTTCCTTCATTCTCTGTTCTTAGCTTTTATGGTTACCTTTTTAGTTTTTGCGACTGACGGATCCGTGAATCCAAAGGAGAAGAGGATAGGAAGGAGAGAATGGAAAGAAGGATTTCACACCTTTTTCTTTCTTTCATTTTAATATTTATATCTTGTCTTCTTCATCATTTCCTAATATTTAATATTTTACTATTTTTAAGATGAATTTTCCAGAATATAAACGAACTAGAAAGAAGGGAATTAGAAAAGAGAAAGAACGAAAGAAAACTGTCCATCAAAGAAGAATTCTCTCTCTCTTGGCCACTGGAAGGCCTCTCATCTATTAATCCCGCCTCCGGGCTATATCTCACCATGTACTTTCCCTTCTACTCCATTCTCATTCCTAAGACTCCGGCCTGTCGCCTACAGATGAGGTTAGTGGCACCGCATGGCGGGTTAATGTTAGGATGAAAGACCCATGATTTCCAGTTCACTCTCTTTCCTTTGTTGGAGCTAATCTTCTTTCGTTTACAATCTACAAATTACTTGACAAAGAAGAAGCTGACCTAGGATTATAACGACAAAAAGGGAACACCAATAGATAGAAAAGAGAGCAGGAACCACATATAGGATGGACCAGACGGTACACTCACCAGTCAAGGATTTCCAAGATGTAGAATTAATGGTCAAAATATCTCCCTTTCTTTCACCTTATGTTCGTTCATTTTCTGGTTACATCCTAATATATTTTCCACTCTTTCATCTCATTATCTTATATTGTTTATTTGTATTTTCCTTTATTATCTTCTTCTTGGTCGTAAAAGCTTTTAATTGGCTATCACAGATAAGTTCCTGGATATCACGTCCAATGGATGGGCAAGCCTGGTCTGTATCTTCTCTATTTGGTGTTAGGGTTAGATGAAAGTGAGATACAAAATAAAGGCTTTTAAGATAGGAAAAGGAGATGACTCTAGGCTGTACATCATGGTCTCTCTATCTCTCCTTCCCATTCACTATCTTATCCCAGTTCTCGTCTTTATGGTTTTATTATCTTATATTTTGGAGTTATTATGGTTGGTGATTAACGAGAACTGGTCTATAGATGAGTGAGGGAGGGATCGAGTGAACGAAGGGGATATAATGTCATTCATTCTCCAACCCCAGCTCCTCCAAATACAAAGTTAACTGACATGACATAGAGAAGAGGAATGGAGCTGGGATAAGATGGTACAGCCTTGACAAAGGAAAGGGCTGGAGAGCATGACATTGGATCACCATTTCCTTCATTCTCTTCTGTTGGTTACTTTCCTTTTTCTGTCGTTAAAGTCGTGTATCTTCTTTTATCTAATTATTATTTATTTTGGAAACAGATTAATGTGTGAGAGATAATGGCCACTAACCGACAGGACCTAGAGATGAGTTGGACATCAGAACCCATTTCCTTCACCTAAAGACTCCTCAAATCTCTGAGGTTTAATGGTTGACAAAGTGAATTAATATGAAAAGAACGGTAAGAGAAAGAACAATAAGAAAGCGAGCTCACAAACAATACAAACAAGTGAATGAAATAGACGAGAAAGAAGTAGATAAAGAACTAGAATGAAGCCAACTATTACATGTAGAACGAAGGGAAAGAATAATAGGGAATGATAGACTTCTAATCCGGTATCTCCCGCCTGTTGGCTTTTCCCTGAGTTCCAGAGCTTACCTTTGTCCTCGCTTTTATGGTTTGCGAGAGGTCCAGAACTCACAGATTATTGACAAAGAAAGATTGGGATAAAAGCGAGGTAAAAGAAAGGTAAGGATAAAGGAAAAGGCTAGCCCGCGGGGCAGTGCTTGAAGTCATGTAGGAAGTGATCTCTTATTCTCTGTCACGTCCTAGCTCCATAAATGCCTTGAGGAAGCGAATGGCATGTGGATGAACAAGAAGATAAAAGATTAGGACCTGATAGCGAGGCCAGGCCGTGCATTCTACATATTATCTCCTAACCGTGTCATATATCTCTCACACCTGTGATTCAAGGAACGGTCAAGTGACGAGACAAAGGATTAGGAAATAGAATGGAATTACCTTCGTTCTTTTCTTTTGTTTATTGTTTTCTTCTTGGAAATCCATTCCTTTCGGTCACTTATCTCTTTCCTTTCTTTTACATTCATCTCACTGCATCCGACCTGACGGAGGAGAATGAGTCTCTAGGATGCTACATTTGTGACCGAAAGAAAAGAGGTGGACCATCATTCTTGATCACCAATTAACCCTTTCTATTTACGTTGTTACAACTTATGGTTATTCCTTTCCTATGTCTTTCTTTTACATTACTTTCATCTAGTTAATTCCATCTCCAGATGAGATGATGAAGAGCTAATACAAGGGAAGGAAACTGACCGGTAAATCAAGGGTCAACAGGATGTAGGAAGAGTGACAGATGGAACAGAAAGGTAGGTCCTGTGGGTTAATGATGGACCTCTCTTTACCTTCTAACTCTATATCTTCATCACTCACTATAACCTCACCATCGTAACCCACAGAATTAACGGGAATTCCTACAGCTGGGACAAAAGCATTATTATTTCCTGTAAACCCACTCTCTTTCATGGATTTGGGATAGCTTTTATATTTGGATTTTAATTTATTTGCTTTATTGTTGGCTCGTGAGTCAGCTCACGGATGGTGAAGATAGAGTGTGATAAAGATGGAAATCTAATACAAATAAAAGCAAATAATGAAAGAACAAGAACTCAACCATAAAACCAATTAATCTTTCCATTCCCTGTCGGTTCATTTCCTAATTCTTTACCTTTGTCTTTTTCATCTTTTTAATCTCTTTTCCTTATCCTGTATCCTTCATGCTCTCACAGATAATGCCAGGAATGACAGGTCCTCAAGCCATCTTTGGTCCTAGGGTTAGGCCACACGGCCGGGTGAACGTACATTATAACCCACTCATTCCTCCCACCGGTGAGCGGTGTTGGAGGTAAGGTCTGGAGTTCCCATTCTCTTCTCTTGGTTATGGTTGAGTGACAAGGAAAAGACAATGCATTCCATGGGAACTCCAGGAACTGCAATAAAGGGAAAGGCTTGCCATTGACCGTGAGTTCTCTTCTCTCTCGTCTATCCTCTCTCCACTCCGTCGCGAGGAACGAGAGGGTAGGAAGGAGTGGAACGGAGAGTGAGATAGAATTGTGTCTGAGGAATCCAGGAACGGGCTGGCATCACTTTCTCTTGTCTCATTTCCTCATCCATTGTCCCTCCCTTTCTAGTTATTACGTAAGCCTCTGGGCTATGAATGGGAGGACAATGTGAGACAAGAAAGAGAAAGTGAGTGACCATGAAATCCAGGATCTTGGAGTCTTTTCTACATGCTGTTGACCCTGGATTTCCAGTCACTACACCTCACCCGCCATTGGGACGCCTTCCAGCGGCTAGGACAGAGGGTGAGGAATGGCTTAGGGAAACCGCATTTGATGGAACTAAGATGTGTCAGGAAATGAATGGACAAGTACTGGCGGTTTCCTTCATCATATTACCATCTCATCCCCATTGCCTCAGCCATAGGCCAAGAGCCGGGATGAGCAAGGCAATGGAAGGATGAGGAAGAACATGACATAGGATTTCCTTTCCCTTTATCTCGTCAATTCTTCATTGTGAACTAATCTGTGATCCAAGATTAACGGGTTAACGAGATAAAGGGTAGGAAATAGAGAGGTATAGCCTCATGGCTTCCTCAATGCATTTCACGGCTTTTACGAAAGGAAAAGAGCCCGTGTACTCACCTATTACTTCCCCAACCTGTGCCAGGGATAGGATAGTGTTTGGGAGAACTGGAAAGATATGCCGGCTGGCAGCTTTTAGGAGTTAATATTGTAGGTTTATTGGGAGACAGTGATGAGGTTAGAAGAAAGAAGAGATAAAAGAAAAGGTCCTAATTCCTCCGCCACCAGGCAAGCCTTCCTCGTCTTATGGTGTATCTTTTATCTTCCTTACACCCTCTTCCCCGCCTTCAAGAATAGCGGGTAGGAAGTCACTTTTACATTGCATTGACTCACTCACTATCCCGGCAGCGGGAATTACATGGTAAAAACTAACCATCAAAGATAAAGATGAAAAGAGAAAAGAAAGAGAACAGATATGACATGGAGATGAGTGAGAGATAAAGTCATTTCTTATTATTTGGTTTCTTTATTATTGTTTGTTTACTTGCTTTCTTTTTCATTCTTTCTTTATCTATTATTCCTCTCATTTACGTTAACTCCCTTAATCTTGAGAATTGAAAAGGTGGAAGGATTAGAAAGACGGCTAGCCACAAAGGCGTGACGGAGTTAATAGCTGCATTTGGTTGGGACACAAGTGATAGGAATTCCCTAAACAAGAACTCACAATGGAATGAAGATTACATGAGATGAATGGTGAGGCTGTCCCTCGGTCCTCACTCCCTCACCTGTTAACCATTATTTTGGTGTTTAATTGCTTCCATCATCATCCTAGCTCCTGAAGAGCCCGCGAGAAGCGGAGGATGATGGGAAGAGAAAGAACATGACCTAGAGAAGATCCCGTCCGGTGTGTGGTTAGGACGGTGAGTGAGAGAGATAGCTTTCCTTCCTCATCCTTCGTCAGTCCGGAGTGGGCACACACGTAGGAAAGGACGAGAGCAGGTAGTAAGGAATGGAAAGGCTATCTTCATTCATATTATCCTCCTCTTTTATTCTCGTGAATTCTCTAGTATTAATTCCTTTTCCTTAGGATTCAAGACCCTGAAAGAGAGGTCTAACATCACCTACAGACGAGAACCAGAGGGACGAGGCATGATAACTCTCTCATCTATATCTTTCCTTTCTCTGCATTCACTATCCTAACCCTTACCTAGTTCCTGATGTACCTCTCACCTGTAGGTGATCCCATTCCTGACAACATAAAATAGAAAATGAAATGAAAGAAGACAGATATTAATAAAGCAAATAATACTAGAAAGTGAATGAGTCTCCAAGATATCTATTCCCTCCGACACAAAGTGAGTGCCCACGGCATTATGCCTTACCGTTCCTTTCCCTTCTACTTCCTCCGTCAGGTCAGGGACCGGGCTAGCCCTTCCATCGTGTACCCATTATCCTCATTCATATTGTACCTTCTCAAAATCCAGGATGAACAGATATTACTTCGTTCCTAAGATAACTCTCTCACCTATAGATCCTGGAGTTTGAGGGAGAACAGATATTATATGATGTACGAAGGACTGACAAAGGAAGGAATGAGATGATACAATCCTTTTTTACTTTCCTTTCTCTTTGTGTGTCTTGACAGTGGATACAGGACCTTTTCAACATTAAAAACGAGAAAAGAAGCCAGCAAATTGTAGGTCCTGAGACACTGGAAATAGAATGAAGAACAGAGATGTGACCAAGAGATACATTCTCAGTCCTAAGATTGGAGGTTTAATGAAAGTGTGTAATCCTACATCCTAATCTCTTCTCACTCCGTCACTATTCACTCAACCGCGAGGCGAGACAGTTGGGTGCAGCATTATGCCACAGAGATTAAGAGGTGGCAGGTAATGTTGAAGAGAGAAGACTCTACATCAGGGAAAAGGAATGGGTTTCCACATCATGTTCTCGTCATTCCAGTCCGTTCCCTGTCATATACTCCCTCATCCTTTCTTTTCCCAACCTTTCCTATCTTTATCTCTTCCTTGTGAATCAATTTCCTGGAAATCAAGAGACACAAGGTTGGGAAAGGATGAGGACATAAGTGATAGCCGGTAAACCGTGTGGTCTTACCTATAGATCCACCCCTCGCTCTTCCCTTGCTCCGCTCGGTTATATCTTCCCTTAGTCTTTCCAAGGATAGGATTGTAAGTGAGGAAAAGAAGAGAATAGAACAGGCTAGGATAAGGCCTGGCGGTTACATTGGATGGGTTCTTCCTTCGTGAGTGTGAGAGAAGCTTCCAAGCTGTCCATTACATCCTAAAAGCATTTAACCTAAGGAAAAAGGAAATGTCATTACACCGCCTTCCGGCCCCAAATGTACTTCTTCCTCCTCGTCTCCTACCCTCGACGTCCGGAGTAATCAATAAACGAGAAAAGAAGAGACAGAGATAATGGATAGAGGAAGGCGAGATAAAAGAGACTTTACTTTCCCTTCCTTTCGATGCAATTAATCTCAGGAACCTACCAAACAAACAAGAACTAGGATAAGATCCGAAAGGAAGGAAGATATGATGGAATAATGCCGTTGTGAAGCCTGGTCTTTTATCTTCATCTCCAACTCTTTACCTCCTCTCTGCACTCGCTCTCACAGCTCCCTCGTCGCTTCGGAGATAGAAGATAGAAAGAAGAGGCTGGTCCTCAGGTCCCAGATGAAGGTAAGAAGACAAGCTATTTTTCATTATATCTCCACTTTCTATTTCCGGCCGTCTCGCCGTTATATCAGCCATTCCTTACCCATCTTTACTTCATTCTTGTTTGCAGCTATTTACTTTGTATGTGTCACCGAGCGTTTATCTCCCTAGTCTTTCATCGTTTGTCCCCGGCTTCTTACACCTGTCAAGACGGGTCCAGAAAATACCCAAGAACACAAACCCAACCAAAATAAAAGAAATGTAAAAGAAAAAAATGCTTTAGCGACCAATCCAAGAATTACTTTGGGAGCGGTATCCTGTTTCCTTTTCCTTCATACCTTTTCCCTTTTCTCTTCTCCATTTGGATCCGTCAGGAGTTAACAGACCTGACATGGGATCCAAGAGGAGGAAAAGAGAGGAAAAGAGTGGATCCTGTTCTCTCCGTTCACATCCTTCTTCCCCTTCCTTTCCCTTGTGTCTTTTCTTTTATCTCTAACACACACTATCCAAGGGAAAGAGAAGGAAGGGGAGATAACCTCAAATAGAATGCTGCCAGCGGCCTTATCTAACCTCATATTCTTTCCCTCTCTGTTTCCTTTGTTTTCCGGCTTCATTCTAGTTCCGGAAGCCTTAGAATTGAGGATTAGATAAAAGGGTTAGACAAGTGAGGGACGGTGTATATCTTCCTGGTTCATCTTGGATGGTTCTTTGCTTTGTAGGTGTCTCTGGATTCATCATTCACCCAACTGTCTAACCGACGAGGCAGCGAGGAGAGATATGTGAACGGTTAATCCTCGCTTTCTTACATCTTACCTTTCCCTTTTCTATCTCATATTGGGTGATAATAATGCCCTACAAATAACCACTTCTCTCGGCTTTACGGTTGCCTCGTTGGCGAGAATGAAGGTTGAAAAAGGAAAAGATCCTACATGCGAAGGCTCGCCCATTAATTCCATCTCTTATTCCTGGCGCTTCTCGCCGTCACCCAATATCCTAGGTCAGCCACCGGCGGTGGAATGTGGGAAGATATGACCCAGCGCTCACTCCCTTCGCTTGTCAAGGAAGGAGAGGAATATTTGGTTGGGACCATGTCATGGAAGGCTCAGCCGGAGGCGGTATCTTATGGTTAGAGGAATGTCTGTTCTTCCTTCTCTTGTCTTCATCTGTAATTCACGAGAAATCGAGTGAAGGAAGATCCAGCCTCTGGCCAAGATTTAGAAGTCTTTTTATATCTTCCTCACATTGTATCTCCGCTTTTCTCGTTCTTTGCAGTCAGTGGTTAATCCTCAAGACTCAAGAATCTGGAAGATAAAGAACGAGAAAGACGGTAACACAAGAAAGAACAAGAACATAATAAAAACAAAAGAAGATAGGAAAGGAAGAGACTAAGATATACCACAGAGAAGACTGTGGGGCGACCATATCATCCAACCTTCATTCCCACGTCCACTCTTCCCATCCTGGACTGGTCTCTTGGTCTCTCTCCCAATCATTGACCGTGTAATAGCGGTTAGGGACAAGATGTTAACAGACAAGTCCTTCCATGGGAAGATAACCCTCACTCCACACGGTCACTGTTCCCTTCTTTCCTTGTCACCTAACTGCTATTCCTTTGTGAGGTGTGTGGAAGCTCTTATGGAGCGGACAAGCCTAAGATGTAGAAATGGTGAAGGAATGAACCACAGGAAAGCAAGTAAAAGGAAACAGATAACAGCTTTATTCATCTCTCTGTCAATCACCTGTCATTCCTATCTTCTTAGGAATGGAATAGATGGATGAAAGACTCGCTAACTCTCCAAAAGAAGCGAGGCAATGAGGAATAGATTTCCTTTCACTTCGTTCTCTCTTCCACATCTTCTGGTCACCGCATCTCCACTACATGCCAAGACTCACGGTCAGGGCTATCTCATTGTGGTTACAGATGGGTGAGGATGCGGTGGAAATAGAATGAGAACTGGCTTTATGGGTTATTCCTCTCTTTCACTACATCTCAGGAACGAGTGAAGAGGAAACGATGAGAGAGTGATGGAGGCAATAATATGCTGTAGGCCACCTTCGTCCTTCCTATGGACTCATCTCCCTACCATCTACTCCTTCCTGTCTTCTCGTTTCGTCTGGATTCTTTTCTCGGTTTTAATGTGATGAATGAATGAATTTCGAGAAGACAGTTAACCCTTAGTCTCGCCCACCGGCGGTGGCGGAGTGTCCAAGAGATTCATTATCTTATTTCACTTTTAATTGTACCTCCTCCTCTTGGCCATGCCGGCGAGTCCGTGAGGATTAGAAAAGGACGAGAACTCAGAGACACAGCCCAGAGGCTGAAGAGGTGAGTGAATGAGAATTGATCCGCTCGTCTCTATAACTCGCTCTCTCCTCACACTATCCTTCCTTTACCTTCTAACCCTTTATTCTCAGGGCTTGTCCCGCCTTCATGTCGGTCTACACGTTAACTCCTAGAGACAGAGAGGTGACGAACGAAGGGCGGCATGTCCAAGAGCTTCTCTTCTTACCGTCTCTCGCGGCTTTCTAGTGGCCGCTATCACACTCCATCACTTCACTAACCACCTATTCACCAGGATCTAGGCCTTACCGTACCTTTCCATCTTTATCACATTCTAATTCTCTTGGTTCCTGGAATGAATGGAGGGACTTCCCGAAATGAAAGGACAGATAAAGTGATAAAGAAATTCTAAGATTTACAATTTAATGCATGACTTTTCATCTTTTGGAGAGTGATTTCTCTTCTCCTAATCCATTCTTGTCCCTCACTAACTCCGAGAATAAAGGGAATTAAAGGGATTTATAAGTTGCTATGACAAAGTGTCCAAAAGACCCGAAGGTAGGGATAAAATGACTTTAAGATGTACAGCCTGGTCTAATTCACTTCCTACATCTATAATTTGCTTTCACCATCTTTTCTCTTTTGTAGGTTCCTTTCCCATTATTATTACAACTTTAATATTTTGGAAGAACAATGTAAGAACAGAGGGTGAACCCCTACCACAGATAAAGGCTTTTCTGACCTATTAACTCCCTCATATCTTCCCTCGTCTATTCCCTACCTAATATTGACTCACTTCCAAGCTCAGAGATTACATGTAGAAAAAGACCGAGGGAAGATAGAAAATGACATCTACTTCCTTCCAATTCCCCGCCCTCTCTGTCTTGTCTATAACCTGTGGATCAGGGATTTCATGGTCGTAAAAACTCTATTATTTCTGTGTCTTTAGGGACATGTCATTATTTACTTTTATTTACAATTTAATGCTTTTCTTTTATCTTCATCATTACAACATAAAATAGAACACTAACATACAAACAAAATATTAAAAGAAAACAAATATACAATAAGATAATGATTCATAGGCTACAAATGGGATTAAGAAGTATCTCCTAGTCGTCTATTATCGTTCTCTCCCGTCCACGATGGAACCGTCGGAGAAGGGCATGAACTTCCCTGGAATGCTATTCCTTACACTTTTATATCTTGTCTTTTTATTGATTTTAAGATGATAATTAGATGATAGTAAAGACACATGAAAAAGAAAGAGAAAAGAAATATAATAAAAAAGACAAGAATAAACAATAAAGATGAAAACATAAATAAAAAGAAAAGATAATGAAGCAAACAAGAGAAAAGAAATACACAAGAAAGCAAATAAAAGACCATGAGATGTGGATGAATGCAGCGCTTGGACTGGTCTCTAAGCCGGAAGGTAACTCAAGACATCTTAACTCAGCCCCAGATGCAACCATTATATTGGTGAGGGCTGAGGAGAGAGGTCGTGGGTTCCTGAGTTATCTTCCTTCTTTCTTTTCCCCCTCTCTTCGTTCGGTTGGTTCCCTCGCTGTCTTTTTCACATTGTAACTTTCCTTTCTTAACAGCGAGAATAGACGAGCTGGTAGGGATAAGGCATGGGCTCTCAGCCGTCTATCTCCATTGGCGAGTCACTCACAGCCAATGGACGGCTTCCAGAGCCTTGACAGCGAGCGGAGAGAGCGGGTACACGGTCCTTTTGTCCCTTCCAAACCTTCCTATCTCTGGGTCATCCACTTTCCTGATTCACCCGTCAGCGGTGATTGAGAGGAAGGAAAGTGACATGATGACCGCCCACCACTTCGTTCGGGCTTCTCTAGAATGCATTACTTGGAAGTGAGTGGAAGGAACGGAACCATTCTATCTTTCCCGGACCCTGTCCCGCTATTCCTGTAACCAATTATCTTAGGGAATAGAAGGGCCCGGAAAGAAGAGAATGAGAGAGATGGTAGGTTGAGAGGCCATTCTTTCATCCATGTAATCCTATATGATGCCAAGCCTCTCATTCACCTACCATCATCATTCCTCACCTATTATCCCGGTCCCTTTTAGTTGAGTTCTTGTGTACGAAGGACCGGGTTCAGCTATTTACTTTCATCTCATGGATTCCTCCTTCCCAGTCGTTATCCCAGAGACTTAGAGATGGGAACTGAAGGGATGAGGTGGACATATGATGGCTTTTCCTCTCACCCTTTCCTTCATGTCATCCCACCTTTCTCTTTGTGGGTGACATGGTAAAGGGAAAGGGTTAACCGATGATAGGTAAAAAGACTTTAGGATCCACATCTCACACTTCGCTCGTTTCCCTCGCTGTTCGCTGTTCCAGAGGTTCATCTCTCCGCCGCTGCGAAGATTAAAAGCTAGGAAATGAATGGAACAGCGGCGAGTCAAGATACGTTCCCTTCCCCACTCCGTCTCCCCTCCGTCGCCGGAAGGAAAAGGCAAGGAGGAAGAGATATCACTTTCCTATCACTCGCCAGTCAATCCAGGATAAGGGATAATAGATGATGTAGAGGCGAGTGAAAGGAATAGACAGGAAAGGGACCGGAGGGAACGGTCACACCCTTTCACACTCTGGAGCCACTCTATAACCAATAAACGAGAACTGACGAAGGAAGACGAGGTGAAAGACAGGTGTAAGTGGCTCCAGGTCCTTCTCTTACCGTCTTTCCCTTTACCTACTACATTTGGAGAAGATATATGATGGGATAATGCATGGAAAGACGGTGATAAAAGAGAAGACAGACCGTTCTTTCACCTGCACTCGTCTCCACTCGTTGGCTTCATTCACTATCCATTGTCAGGCCTTGCCATATCTTTTATCTTAGTTACTCCGTACACAGGCCTGACGTAGAGACAAGATAGAGAGGTTAAATGCTTTTACGAAAGGAAAAGGGAATGAGTCCCAAAGTGATAAATGCCTTGAGGAATAGTGCCTACATGCCTTGTCTCCCTTCAGTTGTGGATTGTAGATGAGTGAGTCCTTACCTACCACTCACCTCGCACTCTTCAAGAGCCTGCGGAGCGAGGATTGGAGGTAAGAAGAATGTAGCTTCCCTCCCCGTCGGTTCGTTTCCATTGTAATTCATTCCTGTTCTGGTCCTTTCCTGGTGAGTTAATCTGTGATAGACAAAGGACCAGAAAGGGAATGAGGGATAGAATTATAGATGAGATCCCATTAACTCCTTCTCTTGGCTACTCTTTTCCCTGTTATTCCATCCCTTTCTTTCACCAGTAAATAGTTGATCACAGATAGTAGCGAGATAACCTGGAAGTGAGTGGCATGTCATGGATGGAACCATCTGTAAGCACCCAATATCTTATCCCTTACACCTCCCTGTCCATCCTGTGCCAGGGCTTGAAGGAGTTAGAATCCTTTATTATTTGCATTTCCTAGATTTGGAAACGCGTGCACACACGCACAAATTGGGCCGCCAAATGTTGCCTTGAGTGGTTCCGGCCCGCGAGGCCCGGACCCCGGACCGGACGCTCCCTGAATGAACGGAGCAACAAAAACAAACAACTACAAACATCACAGACCAGCGAAGATCATTTGACAAAAATGCCAAAACTGGTTGGGTGGGGGAACAAATCAGGAACGAGGATCGACCAAGGGTCCCCAATCATCCACAATTTCGATAGGACGTGGGTTTGGTGCACAAATCCATTCCAAAGGGACTGTTCACCCGGCAAAAACTATGAGTGTCCAAAATGGGGGCCGTTCAGCCGCAAAAACATCTCTCTAGAACATGAAACCCAAAGAGCATGATCATTGGAATCTCCTTTGTTAGGGCGCTCCTTTTGGGTTCAATGCTTTTCGTTGCAGACTCGGGCAGGTCGCAAACTTCCGGGTGAGCTTGCTATGAATTGATCACATATATATATATATATGTGTACATATGTTTATATCTATGTATGTATATTTGTGTATAACAATCCTTGGTTTAAGCCACTGGTTTAGGAGCGGCTTGAACACCGTCTCTTCCATGTGTCTTGAACATGCACGCTCGCTTATAACATTTGCCCGAACCAAGTCTCCTGCATGCCCTTCTCGTAGCACTTGCAGGCTTGCTGCATATTCTTGCGCTTGAAGTGGTCGTTGCCGTTCTTCTTCCTCCACTCCAGCTCCTGGTCGCCGCATCTCTCCGGTTCGACAAATTTGGACCTGGAGATCCTCCTATCACTGGCTTGCACCCGTAGGGATTGGTCAGTGGGATCGGAGTATACGTTCCCTTTACACGTCACCCCACCAAAACGAACCCCCTTTACGTTCGCCCCAAAGATGTGGTTAAAGACATCCCAGAGGTGAATGGAGAGCTTAAAACCATCCATGAGACATCCGTTCACGTGGTAGGTACCCCATTTTCTTTTAGAGGTGGTTTGGAAGTAGTGGAGACCTACTCAAAACTCGTTGCTCGCTCACTCGCAACCCTCGCAAAAAAAAACCTGTCGCGGCCTGCACGCGCTGGGTCCAATCTGGACCTTCCGCTGGCTGGGGGAAGAGGTCCAACAGCTTCACGCGGAAGTACACCTCACAGGCGCGCAAACACCCGCACGTCTTGTTGAGATGCACATGTCAAAATGACATGTTCTGGGTTCAAGGTTCCCTGTATTTTCCGTGGTATGGGCATGTGCCAAAATGGGCGTCCCTTTCAATCAAACTGAAGAGGGTACCCTCAACCAACACAAACCCCTATCAGCAGCTGACAACGTTACCAGCAGAAGCCGCTCGGGGAGTACAAACCGATACGGGATTGCAGCCACACATAGTGACAGTTCGTTTCTTTTTGTGTATATTATTTTCGGGGCCAACAATTTCCCTTTGCTGTTCACTTTGGCAAACAAATAACGCCCAGATCCCCAGTGGCCATGGCAAAAAAGGCAGAGCCTTTTTGTCGATTGTGAATTGAAAGGCAACCCCCCCACCATCCCAAGCCCCCCGCCCCCCACCCCCAAGAGACAACATGCACAACATGACAAGGCCTCCAAACATGAGTACCCTTCCTCCAGTCATGGAAGCTGACGGAGGGTTTTGAAAGACTACTTTGTTGGTTGGGGGGAAAGCCCCTTGAACCCACTTCCATGTTTGAAAGAGGGTAAGGAAGCAACCGACTTTGTGTTGGCTTCAGCAAGCCAAGTTTTCTAAGACTTGGCGCGTCCGTGTCCGGCGGCACATCGCTCTCGCCGGGCTCGGCCGCTCGGCAGCCGACGGGGCCTCAAGGCCAAACCCCAGTGCTACCCAAAAAAAGAACCAGGCAAATAATATCAGGGGGTTCATGCAAGGGGTTAATATCAGAGGTAAATATCAGGGGGTTAATATCAAGGGGTTAATATCAGGGGGTTAATATCATGGGGTTAATATCAGGGGTTAATATCAGGGGATGTCATATCAGGAGTTAATATCAGGGGGTTAATATCAGGGGGTTAATATCAGGGGGTTAATATCAGGGATTAATATCAGGGAGTTAATATCAGGAGTAAATATCAGGGATTAATATCAGGGGGTTAATATCAGGAGTAAATATCAGGGGGTTAATATCAGGGATTAATATCAGGGGGTTAATATCAGGGGGTTAATATCAGGGGATAATATCAGGAAGTTAATATCAGGGATTAATATCAGGGGGTTAATATCAGGGGGTTCATATCAGCGGGTTAATATCAGGAGTAAATATCAGGGGGTTAATATCAGGGGTTAAGATCAGGTGGGTTAATATCAGGGAGTAAATATCAGGGGGTTAATATCAGGGGGGTAATATCAGAGTTAATATCAGGGATTACTGTCAGGGGTTAATATCAGGGGCTTAATATCAGGGGGCTAATATCCGGCTCAATATAAACTGTGGGGCCAGAACCCTCTTCTGAGCCAGTGCATTGTCAACATCTGCACAAAACACTGGCAATATGTCCAAAACCTGAAACGAGAAATCCACAAGTACAGGACCTAAAGTCAGCTGTTTCTCCACCGAATCAGGGAGCTCACCATAAAATATGTTCAACATGTTGTCCTAAAAGGTTTGTCTAGTCTTTTCTGGAGATTTTGGCAGGAGGTACTTGGACCCTCTGGGAAAATATGGTTAACCTGATAGCGGGTATACGGATGATCTCAGGTTTCTCCCGGGTTTCGCTCGAGTGATCCTCTTGAAATAAAAACATCAGTTGCATATTCTCACTTGCCCTGGGCCCCAGAAGTAAACGATAATTGCCTTTTGAGCTGTGCTCAGAATTCAGCGTATGCCAGACACCTCATCGAAGCACATACCATGTGTGTGGTCACTTTGCTTCTGTGTCATGCTTCTCTTAAAGGACTCCTTGTCGTTGAAACTCCTTGGGGCTCCATGACCATCTTCCCAAGTAACCTTGGCCCGCTTATGGATCTACAAATGTCAACTTGTTTTCCAAAATCTGAAAAAAGGGCATCCCCAAGTAAAGGATCTTCCCCCGGAAATGAACTGTCCCCAAGTATCATGGTGAGCTCGTTCCCCGAATCGCTGGAACCGCTCGCGTCCTCCTCTTCGGCAGCCGAGAGCTAAGCGCCAGGCCCCAGGCGAAGCGACTGATGCAGGAGACTTCAGCTTCTTCCTGATGTCTCCAAATGGGCGTGTAGTAGTAAACAAAAGAACCCCCCATTATGGCGGCTTCCCTTTTGGTTTCCCTTTCAACCACCCCAAAACATGGGATCCTCCCAAAAACACCCACACAGACAAGTCATTGTGTGCGCCGCTGCTTGAGGGCACCATTTCGTGGAGGGAAGCCAAAGGAACCACCTTTGGGGTTGTTAGTTCGGCAGTAAAATTGGTCGCCCCCGAAAACCCAATGTAAAGAATCCAAAGGCCGGCCACACTGTTTGCGCTGTCCCATCCCTTGCTGACCCTCACTAACCCAAGCGTTGATTGCTCAAAGTTGCAGTGACTGTAGTTGGGTACCTGAGTGATGTTTTCTTTTGGTTTCCCTTTCAAAGAAATCCACAAAGCATACCCTCACGAAAGACGCCCAACGTGGGCATGTTCAGCTGGGTTCAGGGGATTATGTCGAACAATGTGGCAAGGCACTCATCAAATTAATCGATAGGATATTAATGGGCGTCCTTTCCAATCGCAACAAGGGCAACAAAAATAGTGGAGTTTTCCGAGACAGCTTCAACAGGGGCTTTGGGGTTGCTCGGGTCACGACCTTCAGATCAATTCACATCTTGGTTGTTTTTGTCGTATCTGATCTGCACCCTGGGATTCCACGTGCCGGAAAGAGATAATGCAAAGGCCATGGTACCACTGGCCAAAGAAAAAACAACCGAAAGGGGCTAATCCGACAGAAGTGCAAGTTCATTGGACAAATAAGTACTCCATCATGGGCTCCGAGAGCAAACATCTTCGGTCCCCGAAATGCTCAGCTAGTGACAAGGGTTTCTCGTGAAGGAGCGCACACGGCCTTGCTAATCATTTCAAGTTTGAAGGCACACTTTGGCAAATTGCACAGAAACACCGCCACATACTAAATAAATGTGATACGATTTCCTCTTAGGCAGTTCTGTGCTCAACACGGCGTTTTGGATGATTGTCCACATGGGTGTGTCAAAAAGGGACCTCCTACACCAAAAAAAATAGATTTGATTCTGGTGTCTCTCTAAACAGGGTACTCTTATCGTTGGTGTTTCCAAGGAAAACACCAAAGAAACACAACATGTTGGAGGGGTCCCCTAAAAAGAGACACCCACGCATTTTGGGAGCCCACGAAACAAAAAGTCAATATTTTAGAGGACCTCCTTTCAGATTGGAATCAAATAGCAACCAAGAAGGAAAGCCATTTTGAGGTACCCTACTTTCAGACACACCCATACTCACCACGCGACTTCAAATTTTCAAACCTCGGTTGACGTTGGAAGGGGAGCAAAAATTCAAATTTTAGCTGTTAAGTGGGGAGTTCCCACTAAACGACAATCAGCAAAACTGTAAAATGTTTCCCAACAACTTCCATTTGGTCAAGGCCCCAGGAAAAATATATATATATATATTTCCAGTAGGGAGTTTCTTCCTTTTAACGCCAGCAAGGGAAAATGAAACATAAATTCAGCTCCTTTTAACACCAACAAAAAAAACACACATATTCTTCAGCCAATGGAGGACAACAACCATGAAACTCCTAAGAGTTCCTTCAGCCAAGCGTCACCCACGCGCATATGCCGCAGTACCAGCTCTAGCCCGGGCACCGCCTCGGATTCTCCTCGGCTCGAGCCGTTCGAACCCCCCCACCTCACGTCCAGCGACCTCCATGGGGCGTGTCAGGTGTCTCAGTTCTTAGAGTTTGGACTCCCCGAAAGATTCAGCTTCCCTAAAAAAAACAGGTGAATTGGATTGCCTTGATGGGCTGGTTTCCCAAAACTCTCTAGGGTCAAACTTGTGTGGAGGTTGGACAGCTTCGCTTGTTCTAATGGTTTCCTTTTTGTTAGATCGGAATAACCGGGGCACCCTGAGAAAACACACTCATATGTCTTGACTCATAGATTCCCTTCTAAACCAACAGGGGAACATAACAACATCTTCCCAAGCAAAGGACAGGAGTTACCCAAGCAAAGGACAGGAGTTACCATTGCAGGTCACCAGTGGACATTGAAATCTTCATGTGAGTCACAATCAAAACCCGGTACTAAGATGGTCTGACTGCCCCTTACTAACCTTCATCTACACGGGCTTTGATTGTGGCTCATGTGTGTGTACTGTTTGGTAAGGGTATCCTTTTGGGTGGATTGAAATGGAAAGCAAAGAAACATCACCCATTGTTGGGGTCCCCTGTTCTGACACTTACCCATGTAGACCTAGAGGTAGAACACCCTGGTTCCTATAGCGATAACCGGAAGAACTAGCGAGCGCTGTCAATGAAGTGGAAAAATCTTTGGGGAGAGCCAGGAAAGCCACGCTGCTCAGCACGTTTGTTGCTATGGACTGGTGGTTCTTTCAATGTTAGACAGGTTTATACAGTGCCACTATACCTCCATGTAGCGCTGTTGTCACCTGGAAAAGAATGTCCAGAGTCACGGATTAGCTTAAACCCAAATAACCCAAATACCGAGAACAACAACAACTTTTTAAGCACATGGAAGTACAACGTCCACTTCACTGGCCAGGGGTGTGTGGCACAAACATCCACAGGAATCGACCTTCACGCCCCAGCCAGCCATTCGGTCTTGGTGCTTCCAGCGGCTGGAACAGCATCTGGGTGGATAAGACTTTGCCAATCCAGCAACAAGGGCTCCGTATCAAAGGCCCCTTGCGAGGCTGCTATGATTCGCCCAGATTCAAACATAAAATTAAAACAAGGAATGGATGCCATTCCCTATCCCTTCAAGCGAGCTTTTAGCAAGCCTCACATGACCTCACATAAGCTCCCATCAAAAAAAATGCGACTTGCCGTGTTGTGGGTTGGTTTTAAAGTGAAGTCCACTGCACAAGTGTTGGCAAGTTGATTGGCAAGTCGCCCAAAGCACCTTTTGGGATTACAAAAGCTGGACTTCAGGGGAACAGGCTTTCAGGTGACATCCGGCCGACTGAATTTGGTTGTAAGTGAGAAGAACCAACCAACCAACCAACCAACCAACCAAGCAAGCAAGCAAGCAAGCAAGCAGGCAACCAACCAACCAACCAACCAGCCATGCAACCAACCTACTAACCAATCATCCATGCAACCAACCAACCAACCAACACGCCAACCAACCAACCAACCAACCAACCAACCAACAAATCAACCAACCAACCAACCAACCAACAAATCAACCAACCAACCAACCAACCAACCAACCAACCAACCAACCAACCAACCAACCAACCAACCAACCAACCAACCAACCAACCAACCAACCAACCAACCAACCAACCAACCAACCAACCAACCAACCAACCAACCAACCAACCAACCAAGGGCGTCGGGGTGCTACCCTTCGACCATCTCCCGACGGCTCCTATGCGATACCGTGCCAGCTTCCGCCGCTGCAGGATCTCTCCCTCGGCAGATCTGCGGACCTGGATGGGTCGAGGGGTCGCAACCTGCTCACCTGGCTCACCTCCTGTCAGCTTGCCTCTTGGGGAATTCTTGTCCGTTCCATTTCCGGTCCCCTTTGGAGTGGGTCTAGGGCGCGCTTAGGGTTTAGGGTGGTTGTGGGTTCGGGTTTGGTTTGGGTGGTTTGGAGGTTGTGGGGTGGCTTCCCAAATACCCTCTACAAGAACCGAAGGTTCAAATCCCAAACCACCAACTATGGGTTTCCTAAACGAAGGGGAGCCTGATCCTGAGTGGATGGCCACTGGAGCCCCCTTATCTACGTGGTCCGTTAGTTTTGGGCGCTCAGAGCTACTGTGACATGGATAGAAACTGCAAAACAACCCATCCAACCCTACAGCCTATCCCGCCACCCCACTTGGGTGCGTCTTGTCTTGAGGTTCCCCCGTTTTTGGCAGATTTGCAGGGAAACCACAGGGAAAACCCGCTCATTTTGGGGGTCCAAAGCCTAAAGCGAAGACACTGCCACTTGTTTCGCCGCTTCCGCCTCATAGTTGCAGAGCACATCCCGCTGCACCTCGGGTTCCTCGCCTTCGCCCTCCTTGATGGTCCTTTTTCCTTAGCCCAAATTGTCTTGGTACTCGAGGATGGCCGTCGAGGTGTGGAAAGGGGCCAAAGTTGTAGGGGTTGATACTCTGTTCGACCAGCGTTCTTTTCCAAACCCAGCTATTGATCTTTAAAATTCGGGCATCCTAGGTTCTTGGGCCAGGGTTTCAAGGTATTTGCATGTGCCTTTTGCTGGAGGGTCCCATTTGCGCTGTTGACTAGGAAGCCCAAGCGGCCAACTATAACTATTGTGCCGTTCCCCGATTTGCCGAAGCCTTCGAACACATCTCAGGCCTAAACCCTGGGCCTTTCGGTGACATCAGCGACCCCGAGCCAAGGTGTTTTTAATGTATTTAAGTATCTTTAAATTTATCCGCAAACAAAGCCTTTGCTGTTTGTGATGCGCCCTTTCAGCGTTGGTTTTATGATATTTTCCCACATGTGCACTTTAAGCATCAAACCCTTTCAGAAATGCATGCAACTACCAATGTCCATAAACGGGTAGCGCTTAGTTTCATTTGGACACCCAACCACCTTCATGTATTCTTGATCTTGACTGATCCAACCTCAGCCGCAAACACCTAGTTCGCACCACCTAAGCTGATTGGCGCATGGCTGAGAAATGGTCAGAATGTTTTCGGAGTTTGGAAAGCCCCCCCAAGCCGATCCAAGGTAAATCCGAACGGAGACAGCTTCCAACGGAACTACTTCCGGTTGCGGCATTGAAAACGTGGGCGCCGTGTCGGTGAGCTGATCCACCAAAAATCAACCAACATACAATTGTCCCTTTGGTTTGTTGTTTGCTTCAAAACCCCCTCGCAAAACACGCACCGCCAAAAAGGGGGGTCTGAAGCAAGGGGATTTTAGAGCGGTTGCCCACTTTCCTGGGCAGCTTCGAACACCCTCCGGTCTGCTCACATGATTGTTTGGTGTGCGGCCGGCCAAATTGCCAAATTGCACTGGCAACCTATAACCCACCGACAAGTCCTCCTTTCAGTGGGGTTAGCCTTCTTAATTACGCGGCGTCCACTTCCTGACCTGTCGACATCCAAGTGTTCCCCCACGTTGCACACTTGATCGATGTTTCAGGCTTCCACCGGCTTTCTGTCGGGGGTCGAACTTTTCCTTCCATCAAGTCCTGGAGCCGCGCAAGCAAAATGAATTGGCAGCCATGACCGTTTCCCTGCACATATGGAATTTGGGAAACACGGGGGTCCTACAGGGTGGGCGCGAATGACGGAACGAAACATGGATAGGTCGGCAAATACGGCCAAATATGAATCTTGACTTAACAAATGTAGCCATACGGGGCCCAAGCTTCCATACCGTCTGGGCCCATCCACCGGGTTGACCTGTTTGTCCGGTCGACCAGACAAACACCCAGGGCTGCCCGACACGACAAACACCGTGGGGCTGCAAGCCTCAAACACCGAGCTTCGGAATGCTGCCTGTGGTACCCTCCCCGTATGGATCCCCAAGTGGCACGCCCCACGCATGACTCCCTTCTCCTCCTTGCACACTGCCGCAAGGAACGCGCTTCGTGGAGGCCATGCTTGAAACCAAACTCAACCTATTTCACACACAGTTGTGTGTTTTCACACGGAACTTCTCCCCTTCCCAAGCAACAGTCCTCCCAGCCATCCGCGTCTTTCTCCCGAACTGCCGGGGCTTCCGCTTCCTCTTCCACCTCCCCTGGCGCAAGAAAGTGAAATAAGAAGCACCAGTGTGGACATCTTACTTGGCAGCATCTGGACGCGCTGGCCTTACGTTTGCACGCGTGTTTGCAATTTGGCCCTGCGCGGGCTCGCTTTGGCTGCGTCCAGCCAAATGTGGCCCTGCTTCGCTTTGTGTAGCCTTGCAGTCTGAATGTGCGATATTGCGCTTGTTGGGCCTGTTGCCTGTGGTCTTACGCCTGGCGTTGCGCCGGTTGGTGGACGGGGCAGCGCTCAGCGAGGGCATACATGGAACACGAAAGCGGACCCACTAATTGAGCGCACCGTAGCAAAGCTGAGCTGATCTGCCAGAACTTGCCGAATGCACCACGAGCCTTTCTGCAAGATTACGCAAGCTTTTCACAGACACTGCTTTGACACGCCATGGGGTTTATCACTAAACCCAAACTTCGTTCAGAAAACGAGTGGGGCTCAAACCCTTTGATTTGAGTAAACGGTTGAGCGATCTAGCCTGCGCAGACTACACGAAGGGAGCCCAGGGTAGCAAGACCCTTTCCAGCCACCTTTTTGGAAGCACGCGCTCGAGCCTGGCTCACCTGGCTCCGCATCTGCTTCCAACTCTTCTACCAGGGCCATGGCTTCAAGCAAAGGAAGCGGTCAAACGTGAGCGTCCTTGAGTTTGAGGTAGGCAGCATCTCTTCTTGCACACTTATCTGCACATGGGGCTGCGTGTGGCTTGCCTAAGTCGCGTTGCAGCTTGCTTGCTCGCGCGGCGCAACTTGCCGGCGCGCGCGGCTGCCATGCGCCAGCTTCAGCTTGTAGCTTGCTGGGAGCGCGGCGCGCGAAGTACACTTTGGCAGCTCCAAGAAAATCGCAACTTTTCAGTACTGTAGTACTCAAAGCACCCCAGCAGCTCCAGCTCAAAGGCGCGCCCTTTCAGTACGCATCCAGAGCACAAAGTACATTTGGCAGCTCCAGCAAAATTGCAACTTTTCAGTACAAATGCACTTTGGCAGCTCCAGCTCGAAAATATGCAACTTTTCAGTACAAGTGTAGTACTCAAAGCGCGCCCGCAGCTCCAGCTTGAAAGCGCGAACCTTTTCAATACAAGTCCAGTGAGCCGGCAAAGCCGGGGGGCGGAAGTTTCAAAAATATAATAACTATAGTTTGGGCCACCCACCTCCCCACAACGAAGGGGGGGTCATTGGGATGGGGCAAGCCCATGCCCAATGTGCAGTTGCCCCTCTTCGTTTTGGCGCGCTTTGCCCATTCTCACTCAGCTGCTAGCACATGTGACTTACATGCCGCTCTGTGTGCCCTGTTTCAGGTTGGTTACCAGCCCAAGGCAAGACCACCAGCTTGGGGATTCCCCTATGTTGACACGTGCCCATGCGCAACCGCATTTTCTTCTTGACCAATACATGGGCCACGGCTCACAGAGGCATTCGCATGCGCTCATCAGTTGGCGCCTTCATAGGGCTGAAGCTCGATGGCTGCAGACTGCTCAAAGGAAACAGGTCAGGGTTCCCGATGTTTCCCTGGAAGGTGATGATGATGATGATAATGATGATAATGATGATGATGATGATGATGATGATGATGATGATGATGATGATGATGATGTGACCCCTGGAAGGGAGATGGGCCCCAAAAGACGGCTCGCGAGTTGTCTCTGCAAGCTGCAGGGGTTGGGTCCAGCTCGGGTCCACGAGTGTGGTGCTTCAGGCTTGGGCCACATTCATTGAGCAACACCTTCCTTGGGCCTTGGACATCCAACTCGGCGAGCTTTCTTGACCCGACTCTGGGACGCAAAAGCAGTCTGCTCACCTTGATTTCAAATTGTCTGAGGCAACCGCAGCTCTCTTTCCTCAGGCTTGACAAGGCCCCCGCAAAGGGTTTTTCCCAAGCTCCGGCTGGCCGCTCTTTACTCGCATCACTCTCCTCGTTGAAGAACTATCCCAAAACGCGGGGGGAGGGGTCACCATCCTTGCCTTCAAAGCACCCTGTGACAAATGGCTGGCTCTTACTGTGGTTTCCTTTGAGCACTCTCCAAAACGGAGAGAGCTGCAACCCGGCCCTGAATCTCAGGACATCTTGCAAACAGACTCAACATTGCGGGGGACGATTCGAACCGTCTCCTGGGTGTATTCCAGAAGCTGCCTGGCGATATGCTGCCAATCCTCGGAAAAGGAACCAGGGTTGTTCCATTCAAACCGCGTTCAACATGGCTTTGGCCCAGGAGCAGGGCACAAAACCCGGAATTGCTTGCACACCCGGGAGGGAGCTGGATTCCAAATTCACTTGAAAGCAAACATGGCTAGACACAACAAGTGTTGGCGTAGGTGTGGCACAAACGTACGGATTTCGATGGATCATGATCAGTTTGCAACCTAGGTTAAAACAAAGTCACGCGAAAAGGAAGATTTCCACATGAGTCATGGTCAAAGTGAAGAGGGCGCAGGTGTTCTGTTGTCATCTGGTTGGTCCCCCACTGGCTTGCTTATCCTTGTCCTTCAAAGTAAGCTGAGAACAACCTCCGGGTTCCAAAGCGGTCATGTTGTTGCGTGTGCAAAACAGTTTCAACGAGTACCTGAGTACCCATGTCCTGAAGCCCCAAATGACCCAAGCCATGCAAGGAGGTCCTTCGACTGAAGATGCGCGGATCTGCAAAGCAGTGAATGCGCACTCTTGACTTACCCGGGCCAGACGTGGACCCGGTGCGAAAAGCAAACTCCTTGCTCCCGCATCTTCATGCTCGGTAACCGCCACACTAGGTCGAACCACGAACCGGTGGTCGGATGAGGGCAAATACCCAGCACCCTTCGCTTGCAAGATCTGATCAGATCAACAGGCGCGTGCGCGTGGCGAACTCTGGGCAGCCGTGGCACTAAGATCACAACGTGGTTGGAACATGTGTGAAAAGAAAGGCACCAGCCAACTGCAGGCTAGGGACCATATATCCGGACCATATAGCTTTAGGCAAAAACTGCAGGAAGTGAGGTACGGCACTGCAAGCCTCCATCCGCCAGCACAGAAAGCAGCGGTGTGAAGTACGGCTCAAGCGCGTCCTTACGAAGGCGAGAAATCAAGTAGAACAGGCTTCAACGACGGCAGGGGCAAAGACACTGCTCGGAGGATGCACCGTGCCAGAAAACGCTGTTTCGGGAAACTTGCAGTTCCGAAAGAGCACGTGTGAATCCTGAAATTGAACGGCCCAAGGGATGTAACGGCGGGAATGCCAGGTATAGTGACCCAGTGCCCCGACCAAAAAAAACAAAGGCATAGACCGTCTTTGAACAAACAAAAATATGGATGGAACGAGGCCGGCCTGCATATCGAAGCCACACCACATCAGGGAACCATGCATTGGATCCAAGGATGAGGAGCAAACACCAGGCAATGAGCGCACGGACATATCGGGCTAGAACGCCCCGTGCAGCAGGAAGGTGCATGACCGCAAAGAGACGGATGGGACAGCGCCGCCTCGCAAAAGGCCACAGAATGGGCACTGAGAGCCATCACTAGGCCGCGAAGCAAAGAGACTGCAGGAGGCAGGATGAAGTTTCAGGGTGAGAACGGAGACGACTACACTCTAGGGGACCCACCCCCCAAATCTAGTGGAACACCCCTGTGAACAAATAAAAGTAGGCCAAGTCTGGTAATTTTACTTTCGGGTGAATGCTAGAGGCTCCGATTAGATGTGTGCCATTCAGACAAGAGGATGACACCTGCAAATGCTGGAGTTGCGGCATCTACTTTCACCCACTTGCCCATTGACCACGGGAAAAGGTCTACGTTGACTGCCATGCATCCTAACAATGGTAGCTGTTATTTTCCCCGATTCCAGTAGGATGCCGGGGCACAGGGAAAGACTGTGCAAGGCCTTTAGCCCAAGAAGGCTCGGATAAAGCTCGGAGGCCGCTTTGATTGCCAAATGGAAGTGGACGGCATTCCCAGAGCGTAACCCAAGGCGAATCCCACTTTTATTGGATCTCACATGGCAAATGGACTTCTTCATTTTTGGCTCATAGCAGAATAAGGAAAGAAGTTTACTGTAGCCTAACTAAGAAAGGTTGACCTGTTTATGGCTCCTCTTATGGCCCTGAATTTGGAGGATTGCGGCCAGCGGTGTTGTCGGCGTTCCCTGCGGTCAGTGTGCGAACGAATGCTCATGGGAACAGCCTTTCTTGCGTCACATAAGGTGGCCCTCCTTCACGATGTATTGAAACGAAAACCAAAGCCGAAGCCCAAAGGCCAGAAAGATCTGGGCGTTGATCAATACTTCTGGCCCCAAAGTCACCATGGGTGACTTTTCTCATTAGTTTTGACCCTCATTTTTGTGTGGCTTCCCTGATGGTGATCCCATATAAAGGACCTTTTGATCAAAACCCGCACAATCTGCTTCGGTGTGCACCAAACCTTTTCTTCGGGCTCCCGGCCCATTCGCTCACATAGCCCGTCCACTCAGCGCCTAAGCTTCCAGGTTTACATGCTTGGAAAAAGCACGCGCCCGTTCCGAGCCGCATTTCTGAAATAATTCCAGAGAAACGATCTGTTGACAGTTAGCAAATCGCTTGTGTGGATATGTTGTTCTGCGGGCGTTTGCGCTGCAGCGATGCTGCGCCTTTCTGCAGCCGTTTTGTAGGTAAACCTGGGCAGGCAACAATTGATATGCCACCCAAAAATAACTGTGGCAATTTACTTCACCTGGCAAGACCATTGCAACATCACCGCGCGCACGCTTACATGTCTTGTCCGTCATGGCATTCGATGTAGCCTGTGCTGGGCTGATTCGCTGTTTGTACTTCTTGCCATCCTTCAGCGCCTTTTGCAGGCTTCTTCGTGCCATTAAATGCTCTGATAGTTGTACGGGTTTGCACAGAAAACACGGTAGTTTCAAGACAATTCGTAAATGCTGAGAGCTGCCAGGAATTCCATGACAAACAAATTTCCAGGTGTTTAGCAAGGACAAACTTCGGGCGCACACCTCCAAGAGGACTCAAACCAATTAGCACTGTAGCGGGACAATACTGGTGTTGAAACCAATACGGTGGTGTTTGCGATCTAGGCGGTTTCCCACGATATGATATGTCCCGCCCAAATATTGCACCATTTGTCCAATCGCATGCAACTGCAATGTTCAACCCTTCCGAAACGGAAATCGCGAGACAGCCTTCAAAAGCCAGTTTTTGCATTCTAAAGTGTAGACTTTTATCTTGCTTCCTGCTTCCCTAAAAAACAAACACAGCGTTGACACTTTGGCGTTTGAAAGCTTGGCAAACCACAACAACTTTTTTTGGGGGGCAGTGCATGAAAAGTGGCGACCATTTTGGGGACTCCTGCCAAGAGTTCTTGGAACATCTGACGCGGTGTGGCACTGGTAGCCACCCGCGTAGCAACGGAGGGGGGGAGGCTTGTCCGCTTAAAAGGCACATGGTAAGTTCCATGAATCACCCTGAGGCAAGGGAAGCGGACTGAAGTCACTGTCACCCAAGCGAGGCATGGGCTGGGCTACTGAAGTCTGGGTGCAAAATCTCACGGCTAGCTAAACCCTTTGCCAAGCAGGTGGCAAAAACGATAGCAGACCCCTGCTCATTCGCGATCCGCCCAACCAAAAGCGTACCCAATGATTCACCAAATGAACTTGAGCCCCAACAGCAGAAGCTTCATAAAAGATCGCAATCCCATGTGTGAGGTCACCATAAACCTCAACTTGCAGCACCTTGTCCAAATGGCCCTAGGGATCGCAAAGAAATCCACAAGGAACCAACCCATCCGGTTCCAGCTTGACACCAAAGGAACAGCAAATGTCGAGGAAAATTCGCCTCCCCACATGAGGCTGAGCGGCCCCAAGACTCCAAAGCATCGCGCAGGCTTTCCACCTCGTGTCCGGCCGGAAGGAACCAAAGCAGGGGGAAAAAAACGCTTCAAGCCCCGACCAGTTATAAAGGAAACCAGCAGCAAGGGTATCCTCCCCCCCCAGTTTTGAAGCAAGAGGACAAGTAACAACTACTTGATGTGCCGAAATTATCTTCTGAAGGGTGTGTCATCACGTCTGGCCGTGTCATCCCTTGGCGACTTGACATGTTGCGTGCTGGTTTGATCTGGATCTGCCGCCCTTCCTGATCGAGTTCGAACAATCTTCTATACATACCCGTCCCCAGCGAATCTCGCGAAGTCGGACCGGTGGAAGGACGGGCCAAACATATTTGAATAAATTATCATTAATCAGTGATTCCAGCTTCCTGTATAGCAGGTAAAAAGAGAAGAGTTAAAAACTAAAAGGACAACTGCTGGCTACTTATTGTAGGGTTAGCTTAGCTGGAATGCACTGGGGCCTGGGGTTACTATGGCTATCCTTCTTTCACCCGGCGTCTCTCTCCTCCCGATCGCCCCCCCAGCAGGGAAGGCCAACATGGCGCTCAGGCCGCAACGCCCACGTTCGAGAGGCCGTCAGCCTTGCCCGCGCACAATGCCACAAAGCCACAGCGCCCCGCATAATTAATCGCAATAGACAAAAGGACGCTTTGGATTGGATATGCAAACTACATGAGTAGGTGAATGGTTGATAGCGGGACAGCAGGGATGGGCAAACAATGTAACCACGGTTGTAACTTATAACCTATAGCCACCAAGCGGGCTGAACATCCCACGGCCGGGCTTGCCTTTGAAGCCCTTTGCTTAAGGCCTTCGAAACATCCAAAAATCAGCAAAAAGGGTTTGGACGTATAAATTTTCAGGGACTCACCTATTATACTTTTTGTTTCAGGCCTGGAAAAGGGACACCACCCATGTTGCAGGTTGCCCGATTTGAGACGTGAACCCATGTGTGTGTGTGTGTGTGTCCATCCAATCCAACAACGGAGCAACGACAAATAACCCGAGCCGAGCGGCCAAAAGCTTCCGCGCTGCGCTCACCTGAGTAGCTCGATGGCTCCGGGTTTCTCGATGGTTTTGCGCTCGAACCCCCCCCTTTTGGTGGAAAGCGAAAGGGAACGAAGGAGCAACCAGATAGCGTGGGTGCGGCTGAAGCCTCGGGAAAACAAAATGCAGAGGCTCAGTTGCCCAGGGACCCAAAGTGCTCAAAGGTGATATGATTTTGAGCCAAAGGAGGAGACCAAAAGGCCAGACCAGGGCGATTTGCTTTGGTTGCGAAGTGAGGCCACCAAAAAGCATCTTCTGTGTTTAACTGTCATAACCCGTTCTCCTTCAAACCACCCTGAGGGTCCGATCGATCGAATATGGGGCCCCGAAATGTGCGGTCCTTTTGCCCCCGATGGCCCAAGCAGTGCTGTTAAAGGGCACCACATGTAAATCCGGCCAAGCTCTGCTGTGAGTTTGATGGTTGGAACCCGAGACCGGAAAGCCGGGTGTGTTCTCTCCAAAGTGGTCACCCCCCGCGAAGGACACCCCCGATCAATATCAGCCAGGGGATTATTCATCCGGGGTTGACATTAATTGAACCCCCCCAGTGGATTCATCCTTCCGAGTTTGATATCCACCTACATGATGTCCCGCAGTAAAATTCACAAGATCCCACCAGGTGCGCACTCCAACCCCCAGCATGCGAATGATTCGGCCTGCGCACTTCGGTCCTTCTCGGGAACTTTGGCCTGGCGAATCGCGAATCCGAATTCGGATGGAACGACCTGAGCTGAGAAGGTTGGGGCGGGGTTGGAGTTGGCCGACCTACCATAGCAAGACGAACTGGAGCCTAAATAGTCCGTGGTGCAAAGGGTATAGAACTTTCATCCGGGGGGTAAGCTAAGGGGTCGAGAGCCCTACGGTTTCCTTCGGGCCAATTAGGGAATCCCCCCTCCCCTTGGGCTGGGGACTAAGATTTCACTTTGAAGAACCCAGATCATTAAGTGGTGAACTGGAGCTACCTTGTCACCCCCCCCCCTCGCATAAAACTCACATCTTCATTCTCAAGAAAGGCGAACATAAATTTACCCGATGTGGGGAAGAAGCCAAAGGTTTAACCCACTCACAGCAGGGTTGACTCCAGTTTATTTTGGTGCCTGACCCACGGTTTGAGAAGTTTGACTTGACTTCCGGAGAACACCCAAAAATGCACTCCCTGGATTCCTCCTGATCAGGATGAAATAGAGCAAGTCCCAGAACGATCAGCTTTTGGAATGACTAAAAATAGACCAAACTTTGGGTTCGGGCAAGCGAGAATTTGCCAGGGGCAAAATGAAGTCTCCGCAAATATCAGCCTTCGGGTTAAGACAGGAACATCAGCACAAGTACTTCAATTTGCTTACGTGCCCTGGAAAATATACTCCCAGTAGTGACGGATTCGCTTTACACCAACAGGGGGAAGTGAAACATATTCTTCAGCAAATACACTAAGTGGGACACTGAAACTCCCGAGCTCGGTTTAATTCACCCAGGCCACCTGAAACAAACCTGGACACCGGATCTCTGCATATGCAAACTGGCCAAGGCATTTAATTGCTTGTCAGGTCATCATCTTCTTTCACCCTTCTTTGGGTGCCAAGTAACCCTTCACGTGAGTGTCTTGTTGTTTTCTTCCTGGTCCAAAAGCACACCGCCAGTGTTTCACTTCTCGCTGAGAGGCGCTGTCTTGCTTTTCCAGTCCCTCCGGCCCCAAAGTCCAGCCACGGCCAAAGACCGCCGAAGCCTTTCCCCATTGAAACGGACTACCCAGAAAAAACGTGTCCATGGGAATGATCAACATGTGGATAGCGCCAGATCGCAGTCTCTAGTAAGAAGCCACATTCCCTGGAGCTTGTGTTTGGGATTTTTCCCGCCGGTTGCTACTAAATGAAATCGCTGGGCCCGCTGGACGATGAGACAGAAGGACAGAACCAAGCAGAAGTCTGACGACAACGCTCAGGAACACTGAAAATAGTGGTTGGAAAGATACTGCCCCTCAGCTTCCGGTGCTTCTCTCACACATTGGGAGGTGACAAAAGATCTCGACAAAACATGCCCGATTGAAAGCACCTGTGTGGGTTTGTTCATACACCAAGATCTGATGCAAACCAATTGGCCCCCCGACATTCGTCTAAATCCCTAAATCTAATCCGCAGTGTGTCCCCCAAAGTCTAAGTAGCGCCTGAACCGCGTAGCGCCGCATGAACGCCTCAGAGCCGGCAGAATCAGCACTTTCTACAAATCGACTAAAGTTGGAAAGAAATCGAAACATTTTCACCCACATGTGCCAAGGCTACTGCAAAGGCCGAAATGAAGCTATCGTGGCCGTGGGGCCAAATTATCATCATCATCGTTAGCATCATCATGAAGCTTCATCGTCATCATCATCATCATCATCATCATCATCATCATCATCATCATCATCATCATCATCATCATCATCATCCTCAGCAGGTGGTTCAATAATCCCCTTAATTGTCCCTTCGGGTGTCTCTTGCAGGGAACCAATCAACAACTCGTGCCAATGCAGCAAAAAGCGGGAACCAACACAAATGCCATTTAGGGGAATCTGTTGTTTTTGGGGACCCCCCCCAGGGTTCCGCGCGAAGATGCGGTCGGGTAGTATAGGGGATTAAAACCAAAAGACCGCACCAGCCCAAGCTGAAAGCATCTCAACTCGCACCATGTTCGAAGAGCCGACAGCGCTGTCGACATGCTCTGTCCCCATAATGCACCTTGTGTGCGACTTCATTGACGCGCACTCTTCACTTTGGAAGTCGAAACTGTCAGGGACAAAGCCACAGCCCCCCCACCCGGGGCCGCTGAGAAACATTCCCGGCGGGGGGGGGGTTGGCCAATGTCTCTCCTGTGCACTCTTCAAGGGACCTGGTATATGGGAGTCACCACTTGGTGTCACTAGGCTTCCGAGGTCCCGCGAATTTGGCTGCGGGGCAAAACTCGGGATGGTGGTTGGAAGAATTTCAGTGGAACCGGCGTGAAGGCGGTGTCAGTTGGAGGGCCACTACTAAAACATATCCAAGGATGTGTGTGTGTGTGCTGGTGTTTTCCCCTTGAACCCCCCAAAATGGGCGCCCTACCAAAAAACGAAAACGCCGCACGCCCGGATGGTTTTGCCACACAGCCACTCGAATTCTTGCAGGGCTCGCGATCGAGCTACAGCAAGGGGCCTGGCAAAGTCGGATTTTTGCCAGCGCGGAGTCCTTCGTGGAAACACCACACAAACCGTCAAGACGGCGATGGATGTACAAATATGGGCCGCTCTTTTTTCAATTCAGGCACATTTGAGGCTGAACAGCCGGAGTGGCCTGAACTCGGGCTGTGGGAAAACCTGAGGGCTTCTGCGAGCGGAAAACCCTCTGGTGTACAAGGAAGAGCGGCAAAAGTGCATCGAGAGGCTCCCGGAAATGGTGCGAGTGCCCAGGGGCCCAAGGGGCCTTCCCACAAGTCACGCGCATATAAACAGGACCTTGGGTGAGTTCGGTTTACCTCCCAAAAGATCCAGACATAAAAGGTGAACCTTACGACAAAACATGGACCAACAAAGGGAAACTAAAAGGTCAAAAGGTCGATTCGCTTTGGGCGCGTGAGCCAAAGCTGTTGCGTCGTTGTGAAACCCGAGGAACTCCTCCCCCACCTATGTCCCCACCTAACACCCCGCTCGCCGTGCCTTGCTGTGGCGGGGCAAGCAGCTTTGCACCTCGCATGGATTCGGATGATCACTATCCGAGTTGGTATTGTCCGCAAGCAGCAGCCAGGCCTCTTGTTTGCCACCTTGACATAGCTGGGTGTGCCTGGTGTTCCTTTCAGTTCTATCTAAAACAGGGATCCTTACAATATACACCTCCTGGAGATTCATTCTCCATGAATTTCCTGGTAGTTCTCGGCTTTGACTTGCTTTTCGTAAATCTCGATGTTTTTTTCGTGAAGTCGCCTAAAACTACTAAAGCTCCTATATTTTTATGAGAAATCAGAAGTGGTACGGTTTCACGTTTTCCCCGCCCAGAATTACCCGCAAAACGCCCGCAAAAAGCCCGCAAACGCCCGCAAAACCCCGCAAACGCCCGCAAATCGGAAAAAGACGCTTGTTGGGCTCGGGGGTCGCGCAAAATTCCTAGAAACCACTTAGAACGCCCAACACGCCCAAAACTACCAGGAAACTAAAACGCCTAGGAAAAGGCCGGAGAATGAATCTCCAGGCTGAACATTGCCTTGTAAATGGCGGTTTCCTTGTATTTCGGTGGGAACCAAAGCATGTTTCAAATGGGCCAAAGGTATCTGATAAGCCCTGCTAGATCCACTGAAAACGGGTTCCCTCGAAACCAGACACCAGATCTTCCCAAGTCCAGGGACCTTGGCCCTCGCAGGCCTGCCACCGCGAAAAAGAGGGGGGAGGGCTTTTTCACCCATATGTTGTGTTTGTTTTTGTTTGTTGGTCTTTTGCTTATTTTTGTTTTTTAGAAGGGAACCCCTTTTGGGGTTGCTAGTTGAAAGAGAGACCAAAGGGACCCAGGGTTTGGGTGGTCCCTTTACCTTCCTTTAGAGACCCGAAGCATCCAGTTCGAACAACGGGCCGATTCCAACGCCTCGCCTTTTGGATTGGGAATGGTCCTGGCCCTGCTCGGGGACAGCAGCGTGGGGTTCCCCGCAAAGCCTCAGGCGACAATCCGATCCGCTTCCCTTCCGGGGGCGGTCCCGCAAGACAGACAGTTACCGGCTGAGTGGATGGCCCAAAAAAAATCCAAACTTTATATTTACCACTAAAATGGTCTTCCCAAAAAGTTTAAAGTTCATGAACCCAGGAAGTGAGTAGTCTGTTTGGGGGGGGGGGGTCCTGCAAAACAGATACGTGACGTACACACTGACGTCGCTATACGTGCCAGGCTCAAAATCCGATAATGCTGCAAATCTGAGAGTGCCCTGAGATTTGCGGTTCAAAATCAGAGTTCCCCATGTTCCTCCCAAAAGGGCCATAGGATACTGGAGATGTTGCCCGCACCTTATTCAGTGGTTACATTTAGCAAAACTGGAAGGGTATGCATCATATCTGAAATTGTCTGAATGAATCATAAATGTTTCCAACCTAAGATGGTTTCCACTGCCGCAAATCCACTATCCAAGGGAAAATGTGCAAAACTCAATTATGTCGTGGCTGCGACACCACGGGAATGTGTATGCAGGCTTTGTCCAGAGCGCATCATAATCATACCTGCAGATTCCCAAGTGTTTGTGGGATACATAAGGCCGCTGGTAAGGGATTCGCCTTGAATTCCCCAGACTCTCATGGACAGGGAGGGGTCAACCCCTCGGCACGCCGAAGGGCCCTGAGGCTCTGTGTGTGTGTGTGGCAACATTTCCCCGGGTCCAAACCAAATGGAGGGAAAAAAAGGTTTCTCGAGTGCGGTGGCTTTAGTACACCCTGCCCAACGGCAAGCACCATGGAAACACCGTGTCCATTCAAAGCTCACTTCCGATCGAGTGGATTGGCAAACACCAATCCACATCTTTTGGTTGCCACCAAATTGGTCTTCTCAATAAAGTACAAAGTCCAGGAATTCAGGAAGTGAGAACGGAATATGAGCAACGAACAATCCAGACATGGCCTATAGCAGCGGATTCTATTTTGCCCTGAATGGCTGCGCAAAGTCGCACAGATCTGCACCGCCTGGGTGCCGAAAGCGATTCCTTCGCTTGAGGAACCGCTTCAAAACGTCAGGCCTTTGTGGCCCCGGCGCTCGGCTGCTTCGTAGCCGAGGCGCTCAAGATGACTGCGAATTGCAGTCCCAGGTTGGACATTTGTCACCAAGTCCGCGTCATTGATCGTGCCCTTCACCTTGTCGACGTTCCTCTCCACCACCCTCATCTGGAGCCAGAGGAACCTGGCTTGCACATGCCTTGTGCGCCCCACTCCGCGCCTCTCGGCCATCGCTTTCGCTGCGCTGCTGTCGACCTTCAAGGTCAAGGGCTTTGTCTCACCCGTCCAGAACTCGGCCACGCCCCTCATGAACTCACCCAGCGTGGCAGTCCTGCACATCCCATAGTACTCCGCCTCCGTCGAACACAGGGCCACCACCTTCTGCGTCGTGGCCTTCACCATCAGAGTGTGCTCGCCATTCTTCACCACCGTTCCCGTCGTGCTCCTCCTTGTCACAGGATCACCGGACCACGCCACAATCTGCGGCACCGCCAAGTCCTGCTCGTAGAAAACTTTCTTCAGGTACGGGTGCTTCACCAAGTAGCGCACCGCTCTCTTCAACCTCAGCCAGTCATTCTCGCTTGGCGCTCTCATCTTCGATGCCAAGCTTCTCACCACGTGTCCCAGGCCAGGCCTGTGTAGGCCATCCTCATCACCAGCGACTCCTCCGCATTCAACTCCGCTGGTCCACAATGACCATGTCCTTCGCGACCTGCTTGTCCTCGGGCATGTCCACGCCCTTCGTCTTGCCGTTGAACCCAAACGCCTTCAGCAGGATCTCCGCATGCCGTGCGTCGGCCTCCACCTCCAGTTTCCATTCCGTTCCATTCGGGACATGCCTGATGAGCCGGTTCAGGAAGAACAGCTCCTTGTCATTTCCAGAACCGTCCCCCATCTTCGCCTCCCACCTCGGTATTGAGGATCTTGTCCAGCTCATCCAGTTCCGCATCCGCCGCCGTCGCCATGAAATCATCACCATGCACCAGCCCACACAGGTCCATGCCCTCAATCTTGAACAGGGCAGGGCACAGCAGACACTTCGAATAGTCCTTCTGGAAGATGTGGCTGGCGTCCTGAGTCCCACACATAGACCTCAGAAGACGCCCGCACATAGGCACCCCGGCATCCTCCTTGCGCGTCCGGTCCTCCTCCGGCAACTGAATGTAAATCTCCCTCTCGGCGCCACATGAAGTGAGCGCCCCAAGCTTCCGCTTCTTCTTCCCTGGCCTCTTCGTCATGAACAAGCTCAGGGCATTCAAGCGGCGGGCCTCAGCTGCTCCTCCGGCCGCTTTGCCTTCTTCACCTCCTTGGTCACCAGCCTGCTCCTCACTTTGACATCTTGACTGTCACCCTTGTTGACGTCCAGCCACTTCAGCTGCAGTGGTTTAAATCCTCTTTCTCGGCAGATGCTCATCGGCACCCGCTCATACACCTCCTCTTTGGCCAGCCAGTCGATCTCTTCCTTTCTGGCGGCCTTCACCTTCTCCACAGGCAGCCCCGTGCCCGTCACATCATCCACATACTTCTCAAACTCCTTCTGGTAGAAGTCCTCCTGCTCCACATGCTCATCGGGCGAAGGCCCAGTCAGCTTCTCCTCCAAGCTGTTGATCTGCTTTCGGGCCCTCAGCTCTTTTCTCAAGCCCCTCAGGATTACCTCCGCCAGGCCCTTTGGGTACACCTGCGCCATCTTCGCGCGATTCTTCCCTATGAGGTGCGTATGGCGATGCACCTGCAAGTTCTCACCGTCCGGTGTCTGGCCTCTTCAGCATCTCCTGGACCTCTGGCATGTCCCAGCTCGTTGACCTCTTTGGGTGCTCATGCAAGTACACCCCACCTTGGTCTGCCTGCTGCTTGCAACAGCTCATTGCTTTTCTCACACGATCCTTTCCGAGCTTCTCTCCTTTTTTCGCACCACTTCTGGATCCCGCTTCGGATTGCTGATGTTCCTCAGCGGGCTGAGCGTTGTGCACGGTGGGGAGCTCGTAACCAGCCAAGGCTCCTCACGCCGAATCATCTTGCGCAAGAGCCCATAGTCTTCCTCCCGGTCCAGGTCCCACCTTTCACCGCCTCCTGGTTTCATCTCGTCCAGGTCCACCGCAGCTCCGTCCCGGAAGCCGAACCTGGCCAACTCCTTCGTCAGCCTTTTGGGGCTGAACACCTCGATGAGGTCAAGCGCCCCCAGCTCCTTGACTATGCTCGCTGCCTCCTCGCTCCTCATCTGCTGCCCCAGCTCCTTCTCCGCCTCCATCAATCAAGGCCCCGCCGGGCCAGCTTCCTCGCAAGAGATCCTCAATGTCCCTTGCTCCGCCTTCACCTCCCTTTTTTTCTTGGGAGACTCACCTTCATCGGGGCCTTTGCTCGAGCTCGATGGCTCCTCTGCTGCTGCTCCTGCTGCGGCATCTCCTCGGCTCTCATCAATCTCCACCTCGGCAGCTTGATTCACAGCCCTCTGCCGATCCTCTCGAAAGTCATCTTTTCGGGCCTTCTTCCTCACCTGCTCCTCTTTCTCTTCCTCGTCTGCCTGCTTCTTGAAGATCCGCGACCGGCGCTCCTCGTTGTGCTTCACCTGCTGAAATGGCTTGCCCCGCACCAATGAGATGCATCCTTCACACCCCGGGGTCTTGCCATACTTCTCCACCATGGCCTTCCGCACTGTCCGTGCCTTGCCATGTCCTCCGTCCGCCTGGCGAACCTTCCTCCGATGCTGCTGCACCATGCCCGTGGCGTTTACACACTCCTCACACCAGCTCCTATAGACTGCATGTCCGCTGGCCTCATATTCTCTCTTCTCCCTCGCCGTTGGCATCGGCGGGGCTTCGATTCCTCGGGAGCGGCGGGCTTACCAGGTTGTTCCTCCTCCAGCGCCCACACAGTGCCTTCCTCTTGCCTCCAAGGCGGCTCCCTCCATGGTGCCTTCGCCGCACTCCTGGCCGCCCCAGCACGTGATTTGGGCGTTGCACCCAAACCAGATCCTTCTCCTCCGGTCTCCCAGCTGGCTGCGCCATCGTCCGTCTCCGGATCATCGTGCCGGCTCATCGCCCTCTCGTAGCTCCTTGCGCACCGGGTGGTCCAAGGGCATACCAGCAAGGGCTGACCAGCCTCATAGAGAGGCCGGTTCCAATTATACAGCCGGTGCCGTGTATAAGGCCGGTGCCACAAAGAAAGGTTGGGCACACCTCCAAGCAGAAAATGGGTTTGGGGTGCTGGAAATAGCAGACAAGAGGCCCAGACGATGGGCACAAACATTCACGAGGATTGAGTCTGTGGAAATGAAGAAATCTATGTAGAAAGCAACCCACGTCAAGATGTTTGGCTCAAACATGAAGGGGCCAGTATGGACAACACCCAACTGCGCACAGTTTCCCGCAAAACGACCGCAATAGCGGTGTTTCTTTTAAGATTGGCGCCCTGTTGAAACACGATTTCACAAAGAGACCCCGCGGAAGCAAACGAGTCGACACGCAGCCGCAGAGCCTGCAATATGTTTCCCTGGTCGCCAACTTGTATATGCAGATTGTTATCTACATGCCGCCATTCATTTTCAAACACTCTTTCAAGGCATAGCGAAACAAAACTTGCTTGCTCATGAACTTTGGGTGACAAGCTACAGCGGCGAACTTCACACGCCGAATTGCGTCTTCGTCGACATAGCATGCCAAATAACGAAAATTGCGAGGGGTGAAATCTAAGCACAAGTGTTCATACATATGCTGCTTGGGACGTGTGTGAAACCTTGCCTCGCCTTCTGAGAGGGCTTTTTCTGCCAGCTTGTTGTAAGCCGACCTGCACAGCAAGTAGTTGTCCCTGATTGTTTGGCACTCTTGCTCGTTCAGAAAGCGGCTTCCCAGAAGGCATACTTCTTCCACCCCCGCGAGGCCGCCCAGGGCTCCAGCGTGCAACCTTACACGTGCGCTAAACCCCCCCTCCAGCAAAGAAAGTGCAGCACGCTGTTTTGTCACAGGAGCAGGTCGGTTTCGCTTGCGTCGGCTTTGGTCGCAAACTGGTTGGCCAGGCTTGACAGCCAAAACAGCATGTAGCGGGCTGCTGTGGCAGATAGAACTTTCTGGGACACCTCCATGTACTTGTCGCCAGTCCCTCGAAGTGTTGTAGACAAGAAAAATTTTCGGGTTGCCCGATCAGTGACCTTTGTGTTTTCGCAGAAGTCGCGGTAAGATTGCCACAAGCGCTGCAGTCTGGCATCCCTGGAGTTCCCCTGGACCAGCCGATCGGTATCAGTAACGTTCAGGATAACCGATATCAAGATATCAGGAAACAAAGCCAAATGCGCCACATGCATCAAATCCGGCAGTACTCCTTGCGTGGTTGATAAACCGTTAAGTTTGCAGAGTTGGCGGTTTGAAGGGTGCAGATTTATAACAAGAACCAGGTCAATTAGGGGCCCCTCCCAAAAAAACAAGGTTCCCCCCTCAAAACAGAGGAAGTTGCGCCAAGATTCTCCAAGGGCTGAACCCAACAGTTCTGGCCAGGGGGGTGGGGGGGTTGATCGCGTGCCACTCGTCCACAGTCACAAGCCTCAGCTCAGGGGAACGACGCGGGAGTGTTTGGCTGCCCCTTTTAGGAAATGGAAACCGGCTCTCGTTTTGAGGAGTTTGTAGAGCTTTGCAACTCCAGGCCAAACTCTCCAAATGGAACGACAAACGCGGTTACGTGGCTGGACAAAGAAAAACACAATGTTCAACAAGGGGCGTTTTCCTGTGCCCAGCATCTGGGCCAAAATTGGTGTAAAGCATCTCCAACTCGTCAGCTTTTTGGTGCTCATACACCCATTGAAGTGCGCCGCAGTAGTAGCAGCAGAACTGTTTGGTGTAGAACCCTTAGTCGAGAAATCAGAAAACAGAATTGAGCCCGCCCTGCAGAAGCAGGCCATGTGTGTCACCGCATGTTGACAAGGGACTGGCTGGCTGCAGCAACACCCGAATATAATCTTGATCGCCCTGTATCCCTTCCAGCACTGCCTTGTACGTGCCAGCAATATTCTTTCCTGCAACTTTCCATCGAGCGGGGTTGTACTTCTCGTTGAAAGGTTTGCCCCAAGGGTCTTCAGCAGGATAAATTCCAAGTCCTTGCGTTTCACGCAACGCGAAAGGTATAGGGGAGTGATTTTGCAAGCCGAGACTCTCAAGCTTTCAAAGCTCCAAGCCAATGCTTCCAGCAATGTTGTCCGGGCTGACCCGTTGCAGTAGGCCACGTTCATGCAGGAAAGCCTGATAAAGCGGTAAAAAGGATTATAGGGCTAGCGGGTTGGGGTGCTATCGGGCTCACAGGATGCGGCTGTCCCACGTTGCTGATGATGCCATGGGTAGGATCAGTGTGATCATCTCGAACTTCTGCTTTTCTTAGTGTGGTCAGCTATGAAAAATCCGGAAAGCAAATTCACAAACACACACACACACAGAGCCCCCCCCAATATGTTGGGCAAGGCTCTGTGCGCCTCCGCGCCATCGCCGTACAACCGAAGTGGCAGCACATCCTCCGGCAAGCTTTCCTCGGAAACCGGGGCTACACATTCTGCTTCCCTATTAACAAGAGAAACAGCTTGACCCGTTGGTTTTGCGAGTTTGGGAAAAGAAGCTGGTTTCCACATATCTGAAAAGAACATCTCAGGCTTGACCTTAGGTTTTTCCAGTTTGTGAAAAGAAGGCCGCTTGGTTTCCAAGTCTATCAAAAGAAGCTTTTACGTTGTCCAAGTTTGTGAAAGAGCAGCTCTTTTGTTTCTAAAGCTTGCGAAGAGACACTCTTAGGTTTTCGAAGCTTGTCAAGCCGCTTGAAAGATGGGGTGGCTCTGGAACCACTCGGTGTGCCGCTCATTGCGCCAGAATGCGTCGAGCGCCTAAACTCCGGCCGGAGCTTGAAGCACTAGCCAGCAAACCAGCAACATTCAGCCAAGTAACGCCAGGGGGCCCCTGTAGCCTCTTCTTCAACGCGTTCTTAACATCTTGGCGGCCCTTGAAGTCCCAGAAGTTTCCAACTACTTCATGCAGTGATGTGGGGCAGAAGTATGCATTGTTCCGTGGGCATCCACATAGTCCACAGCAACTTCAAACCTGATCCACAAATTCAGGTTGGAATCAAAGTGCAACAAGGGTCAAAGAAATATTTTGCAACCGCGGTTCTCAAAGGGCAGCGGGAGGATTTTTCCTGATCTGTTGTGCATCAGCAAGCCGTCACTTTACAAGGGGCCCAAAAACACACAGACCAAAGTAGATTGCCAAGCAGCTCCACGGTTGCGCCTCAACCCAGCGCTGGAAGCCAGGCCCGGAGCCCCAGCTTGCCTGTCTGCCTTTCAAAACCTCTGCCAATTGGAGGATAGACTTCCTCAGATTTGGATGTGCAAGTGCAGCTGGGTCAATTAATTCGTGATCAGCCATGTGGCGGGACACGCGCGTGCGGCAATCCCGATAGCTTTCCTGCAAGACAAGAAACTCAAAAGAGCCAGTAGTGTGGACCAGTTCAGCCTACCAGGGACTGCACTCGTTGCATGGGCACCTGTCAAGTTCGTTTTGCTTGCTGCCGCACCACTCATAAAAAAAAATCCTGCCTCCCCTTCACCAAGCATGTCAAATAGTTCCTCAACTGTACTTGCTACTACATCCTCGATTGATTGCCCTAGGTCAGACTGGCTCACGCTGGCAGCTCCAGCCATCTTTGCTGGAGCCTCGAACCCGAATAGCCGGTTGTTGCCATAGGCAAAATGCTGCAATACGCTTCGTGCAGCATTAGTGTAGTCATGGTTGAGGATAGGGCAGCGTTTTCCATGCCATGTGTGGGTGGTCTAAGAGCAGCGTGCAACATGCCAAGGGCGGGCCAGCGTCCATTCCTTTAAAATGGATCGAGGCCCAGTAGCCGGACAATTCAAGGTTCACCCCGTGCACAGGTTGGGAGCCAGTTGAATGCACGACAGCGTACTGAAAACTCGTATGGTTTCTTTATAAGATGCTTTCAACACATGGTCACAACGGGGAATCCAACTGCAACCCGCCATATGCTCCCCCAGGAATCCCTTGCCGCTCGCAACACCCATACATCCAGCCATGAAACGTGTCTACATCCCAGACTATTCCCAGGTGCTACTGCCCCAGTCACTGCCCTTCCAGGTTTCAGGCGAGGTCTCAGACAGCGATGATGTTTTCTTCGCCGCTTTTTTTGCCTCCTTCTCCTTCTTTCGCTGAGCAGCCTTTTCACCTTACAACCAACGGCTACGAAAGTGTTCTTCTAAATGTTGTTTTCAACTTTCCCTGTAGGGACTTTGCACGTTTGATGTGCCTGAAGATGTCACCATATAAACACTCGGTGTGTTTGGAGATTACCCGCCCAGTTGAAGTTGAACACTTTGTGTTTCAAGATTTGTCGAAAGCTGCGTGTGTGTGTGTGTTTATTGTAGGTTCCCCTCTCAACACTCTGTGGTTTTGATGAACTTGTGCGGCGAGGGCCCCTAGCCTCTAAACAGTTTAACACTGCACAGCCCCTTGATATAGGTGTTTGGAGACTTCCCGAAAACAATCTATGCTTTTGAAGGTTCCCCGCTTGGCATTTTCTGTGTTTGCAATAGGGCTCGAATCACAACTGTTCGCACCAACCAGCTCAATTGAGGCCAGAACTTCTCTCGTGACTCATTCGTATCGACTCTGCCTCCGTGACTTGCCGCGCAGCATCCTGAGCTGGACGGGAGCTACACTGAGATGGCGGGGGACCCTCAGGGAAAGCTGTTTGCCGAGCCGCTTGAATGAGCGGGCTGTTACGCTCCAGCTCACACATGCAGGCTTTGAAATTGTAGCACTGGAAGACCATCTCATCAATCCTGGAGTTCCGCTTGATTTCAGGTTCCTAAAGAAGCTTGACAGTTAAGTGGATGTTGAAGGGTTTTCCGGCCTGCTGGCAAGCTTGGTCAACTCCTTGTAAACTGTCCCTAAGTTGGCAATGACTGCATCTTGGTGCTGGATGCCGCTGCTCTGGAGATTGTTGGCTGCCATTCGGGCCTTCCCAGCTAGCTTGGTAATCCTAAGTTGCGCAACCAACTCACCAATGTGTTTTAAACAACAAAGTCTTCAAAGCCAGGACTCTCTGTCAAGCTCTTTTGGAACTCCTTCTTTTGCAAGTCTGCTTCAGACACCTGCAGGCCCAAGGTTTATGAGGACAAGAAACCACCTAACAGCAATGGGAAACCTCCAATTTTGCGGCCTCCTTTTTGTCTTTCACTGTCTTCTTATTGGCTTTGACCCCCTGGTTGAGCATGGGTTGAGCGCCAAAGCCCGCCGCCGCGTTGGTGACGTGCTCTGCCATAGATTTTCGGGCTGCAGGGTTCTCCCCCACATCCCCCTTTGCTTTCAACTTGGACGCCACCGAGCTCTCCTCCACTCCTGGGCCAAAAGCCAAAGGAGGCAAAGAGCAAAGGGGCAAACCACAAAGTAGGTAAGGTGCTCTTGGTCTTTGCGCAGTTCCACACTTTGTAGATCCGCATCTCAGCGTTGTCCTTGTCCTAACAAAAACATGATGGGCTTACCCGTGACTCGTGGTTTTGGACGTAACACTTGGCATGTCCTGAGGGTGTGGGATTCCTGCTTGTTGCGCAAGAATGCGGTCAACAAACTCGCGGCCGGCTCCACTCTTCTCATATCCATACTGTTCCTTCAGCACATACAGTGGAAGCTCTATGTATGTGTCAGCCTTGCTGTTCTTGGACATCTCGATGAACTCACTTTCCACCGTCAGGGATGACAGGCCATTGGGGTCCAGAATGAAAGCCTTCAGCAGCTCGAACCTTGTTTACACAACTGGGTGTTCATTGAGCAGTGTCTCATTGGATTAGGAACCGCACTTCTGCACCTCTGTCTTGGCGCCCTGGTACTTCTCCAAAACTCCCGGGGGAAGGCCTTGACAACAAGGAACCAGTAGCTTGTGTTCAGCTGGAAGGGTCGCCCTGCCTCCTTGGCTCATTCTTCTCCTTAAGGCTTCCCGTTGCCTTTTTTTCTCTGCGGGTTCCATTTCAGAGGGATGGGTCATCTCCTGCACAAACGCGAGAGTAGCTAGGGGTTCAGTTGGCTGCTGTTTGTTCGCATTCTCTTTTGTCATCCCAACCAAGCAGTCCTGGATTCTCTTCACATCCTCCTCGCCCAAGAGCTTCACCTCAGATTGGGTTTGAAGGGTTTGCCTGTTTTAAGAAAAACAGCAACGGCTACACTGACTAATCTTGCAAAATCCTGTTTGGCCCTCAGACCCAACAAGCTTTTGTTTCGCGTGGGGCTCAACCAAACGGAGTTTGATAGCATGTTGCATAGAGTTGGCCAAGTGTCCCGCTTCACGCGGCCACTGCCGTTGTCCTCGCCCAGCTTCCCGATCGGGGGGCAACCGGCGCCGTCAGACATGATGCTGGTGGAGCGCCGCAGCAAATGCCTAGGCCAGCTGCGGGAATTAAAGCAGTTGTGTTTTCAGGAAATGCATCGGAGGCCCTTTTCCAAAACAACGGTGCCAATCGGTCGAACTAAGATCTTTGCGAGGGAGCCGATGTTTGCGTGTCCTCGTCGGGGTCAAAGTCCAACTTGCGCTTCGTAGGCTTGCCCTTGCCAATCTTGATGGCGCGGCCGCCCTCATCCGGCTGTTGCCACTCACGAGTGCTCCACGGCGTTTCTGACGAGGACCAGCCACTGTTCCACCACCCGCTCTCCGCCTCCTGCTGCTTCTCGCCTGGCGTCCACCACTGCGTGACCTCCTTCGTGTCGCTGTCGTCCATGGCCACCGCATGCGCGTAGCCCTTGCCTCGAGACACTGCGATCTTCACATCGTCCTTGCCGCCCTTCGGCGCGTGTGTGGTCTCAGCGAACTTCGGCGCGCTGCCCTGCGCACCCTTCATGCCCGTCTCGACGCCCTTCTGCACGCCCTTCGCGCTGTCGCGCTCAAGCATCTCCTTCTTCACGCCCCTCTTCGTGCTGTCCTGCTCCGCGCCCTTCTGCGCACCCTTGGCCGCGTCGAAGCCCTTGCTCGCGCCCTTCTCCGCAAGCATCGGACTTGCGCCCAACGGCATGGCCTTCTTCTCGATCTTGCCCTTCGGCGCGCCCTTCTCCGCACCCTTCGGCCTGAGAGGCATAGCCTTCACAAGAACACCCTTCTCGAAGCCCTTCTTGCCCTTCTCATCGCCCTTCGCATCGTTCATGACCGCGTCCAGCGCACCCTTCTCGAAGCCCTTCTTGCCCTTCTCATCGCCCTTCGCATCGTTCATGACCGCGTCCAGCGCACCCTTCTCGAAGCCCTTCTTGCCCTTCTCATCGCCCTTCGCATCGTTCATGACCGCGTCCAGCGCACCCTTCTCGAAGCCCTTCTTGCCCTTCTCATCGCCCTTCGCATCGTTCATGACCGCGTCCAGCGCACCCTTCTCGAAGCCCTTCTTGCCCTTCTCGCCGCCCTTCGCAACCACGCCCTTCTCACCACCCTTCCCGAAGCCCTTCTTGCCCTTCTCGCCGCCCTTCGCATCATCCATGACCACGTCCGCGGCCTTCCCCTTCTCAAAGCCCTTCTTGCCCTTCCCGCCGCCCTTGCTGTCCTCCACAACAACCACGGCCTGTGCGCCCTTCTCGAAGCCCTTCTTGCCCTTGTCGCCCTTCGCATCACCCACGGGCACGCCCAGCACGCCTTTCTCTTCGCCCTTCTCGGAGCCCTTCTTGCCCTTCTCACCGCCCTTCGCGCCCGTCAGCATGCCTTTCTTGCCCTTCTCCGTGGCACCCTTCTGCACGCCCTTCCCGTCAAGCTCGCCCGACATTGGCTCTCAAGGCTTTGAAACCCGGGGTCGCACAGCTGAAATTGCCACGGTGAACACTGGAATCTTGAGGGGGGGGGCGGCACGTTTTGGCACGTTTTTAGGGGGTCTATAGGGTCGGTGGCACGTTTTGACACGTTTTGGCACGTTTTGGAAAGCTTCGTTTCAAACTCGCAATCTTTGACATCATTGAGTGTTTTGTTCAACTGGGGCACGTTTTGAGGCTTGGCGGCACGTTTTGGCACGTTTGGACACGTTCTTTCAAACTCGTATCCTTGCAAGTTGTTGAGCGTTTCGTTCAACCAGAACATGTTTTGAGGGCCGGTGGCGCGATTTGAAATTAACACTTTGGCACGCTTGACCCCGCTTGGAACGTTCTTGGTTTTGACACGTTTTCGCACAATTGAACCTACTTGGAAGTCGTTGAGTGTATTTCTCACCAAGGGATGACAGGAACTGGCGAACCTTAAGTTGAAGAGGGTCGACCTTGCGCAACTACTTGTCGACCCCTTCAGAATCATTGCAAATTGAATCAAAGAGTTGGGGGAAGCTGCATCAAGGGAAACCTGGATCTGTTTCCCCTTTTGAAAAAAAGGCAGCCTGCGTTCTATGTCACGACCCTTTTCTGGATCAATGTGTCCCAGTCAAGCTTGCAACCCCTTGCTCCACGCAATCGTATTGTTCAAAGTGCTTTTCATCGCTCGGGCCTGCGCGTGTGAAACTAAGCATGGGCCCAAATCCGATCCCCAAATTGGAATTAAGGCCGTTCTGCAGCCACTTGAATTACGGCCCCCTTCAAATTAGGCTTTCCAGCCCGCTGTCACTGCTGTCCTCCCCATCGTCTTCAAAAGCCAAGCCGCCGTCGCGCACCACCGATTCGTTCGGCTGACCCGTCAGGTGGTTCGCCATCAATCGCGCGGCCTCAGGACAGGGCTAGGAGAGGGTGAGGTGGGGCAGGGCTGTCCGGATTTTTATTTACAGACCTGATGTCATGTCACGAAAAACAATGCGAAGAACCTCTACCTCCATGGGTGGGCCCAGAGTTGACTTGCAAGCAAAGAACACACGTTGCAAGATCAGACAAGCAGCTGTGATGCCCATCAGTGCAGGATACTGCTGGGTTGATGAAAGGTCTTTCCCTCCACACTTAGATTGCACAAGCGCGGCCGCTGTCTGGAATTGAATCAAGGCAATCCTGCAACATGACACACCGATACTTTGCTGACAAGAGTCGCATCGCTTCGCGCCGGCCTTGTTCACGTATCGCCTACAGGTCTCGATCTTCATAAACGCGCGGATGCGGGCCAGCTGTCTCCTGCAAGGAGCGAATCACAGAGAAGGCTACACGCTTGGTGCGACGCGAGCCATTTGCGAGGAAACTGCGCCGATTTGAAGTTCCACGAAAGGTCGCAACAGCCGTGTTTGGCTGGCTAGCGTTGCCGATTCGCGCCTTCTCTCCGGGGATGCCCAAGCAGCCATCGACTTCAACCAGGGCGCAGTTCCGACTAGCCAAACCTTATCGCTTCGCGAGCTGTCAGTGAAACGGAGATGGATTACAATGGCTTGCAGGGGCCAATTGGAAAAAAGCGCGCTCAAGTTTGCCGGGGGGGCAGGTTTCAGCGTGAGCGCGTGGTACGCCCCCAGCGCCACGGGCACAAAGACGGCGCCGTACTTCCGCACCAGCTTCTAGCACGGCATGCTTTTGAAAGCCAACAATTTGGGTCAGCTGCAAACATCACACCTTGTAGCCAGGACACTCGCAGAGGTTTGTAGCGGAAAGCTAGGCTTGACATGGGCTGTTCCACCACCCAATGCACCTCCTTCTTTGCACAGTATTCGATCCTTGGCAAAGCATGTCAACCGACAAAAAGACGGGATTCTGTGGGTAGTTTCTTCGCGTAACAGTTTTAAGATCTGAGGAAGGCACAGATAACAAACTCGACGGGCAATCTTGTTGCCCTTGGCAACGGAAGGGCTTGATCGGCATCCCTGTGGCCTCAGCCAGCTCCTTTTCGTGGATCCTCGTGACCTTATTTGGCTCGGACACGCGTGCTTGTGTTCTTCATCACTCCCCAACATTACGATTCCCTCCCTTCAGGGGAAAACAACATGCCACCAAGTTGCATGAATACAAATGTTGAGCATGGCAATCCGAACCATGCCGTTGACCCACGCACCATGTGACGTATCTGACCAGGGTTCTCAATCAAAAAAAATGAGTTCAAATGTGGGTCGAAAGCTGGCGGTTGAACCTTTTTCTGCAAAGACCGCCAAGTTGCCAAGTTGATGCATAGGATAAACCCGAAGTTTTCCAGCACATCGTATTTCCGGCTAAACGCTACCTCAGAAACTTTCTTTCTGAAGGGGCTCAGTTGTCAGGGGAAAAAGGTTTGCACTTTCATGCCAAGCACGTCCACTGCTCGGGAATTCAGGTTGTAGATCTGGGCGGCGCTGTGTAGCATGTGACAGCCTGGTCGGTGTTGATGAGATGCAAAGGGGAAGGGACAACGCACTTGCCTGCAAAGAACTCCACAAACTGTAGGGCATTGTCCGGGTCCACTTCTCCCATGCCTACAACAAGTCTTTGCAACAACGACACATTGTTCGGAGTACGCGTGTCATGGCAAACAACCTTAGGTTTCGGGCTCTTGAGCATTGCAGTCAACAGAATGGCAAGCTGGCTGTACCGCATGGCTTGAACGCACCAGAGCCTTGATCCCCTCTGTGAGCCTAGACTTCAGCGTGTGTCAATTTCAGCTCTTTTCAAAGAAAATGCCATGGTGTCACCTCAATGTTCATGGCAAGTCACTTTTTCCCACCCCAAAGTTTGATTTGCGAAGACACGCTCCCCACAACACTGCAGCTGTTGGCAGTGGTCTAACAAAATTCCTAAATGTAGCGCCGGCGCTTTTGCTCGGCAACCGACATCGTGGACAGGAACTGCGTCCGAGCATCCGAAGTCATCCACCTGAAGGCAAGGACGGATCGAGGGGAAAGGGTCGTTGCGAAGGAATCAAGAAAACTTGCGTTTCTAATTGCCTCTCTTCCTTCTCCTTCTTTGTAAGCCAATCCTTGTCCATCAAGTGCCTGGGCAAGCACAAATCATTCAGGGTTGAGTTGTTGAAACACACAATGACTGACCCGCGTTGTTTGTTCGAGTTGCTCTTCAAAGAACGTAAGCTTTGCCCTTGCGTATTCTGTCATTGGGGGCTTGGGTTTGCTCACCTTTTCCTTGGGCGCCGCCTTTGGCTTAGGAGCAGCCTTTGCTTTGCCCTTAGCCGATTGTTTGGCCGCTGCCTTTCCTTTTGCTTTTGCCTTGGGCTTAGCAGGGCCCTTGTCCGCAGGGCCCTTGTCCAAGTGAGCCTCGCGTTTGCTGGCCGTCAGCAAACGCTGGGAATGAGGGTTGATGGCTCTGTGAGGCCCTTTCAAGGCAGCCTCAAGTGCACGATCAGGAATATTTGCAAACTTGGATCCGGCACTCTCCAAATTGAAACTTTCCTTAGGTGCTGGGAGCTGGCACTCTTGACACTCAGACTGATGAAAACAGACTTGCAGATGACGGCGCCGGTTGCTGCGAACTCCGGGTTTTATCGGACTTCTTGGTCTCCTTCAATCTGGTTGCAATTCCCAAACAACACAACTCGATTCCCCTCTCAGCAGTCCTTCATAGCATTTGCTTGTCCGGCTGCGCCAGCAAGCTGCCTGGTAAGAGGCAACAATGGTCCAAGAGCCAAACTAGTTTTGCAAAAGCGTGTCGCGGGCCTTGTTGGTGTAGGCGCCGAGAGCGCTCCTTTATCCAAAGCACTCAGAATCTCATACGGCCTCATCTTGATCGCTTTGCGAGGGCCATCCTAGGCAGCAATGTTTTGTAACATATTTGCCGCGGTTGTTTCCGAAAAGAAAATATGCCAGGCGATTGCAGTCAAGACTCGTGATTGGCATTGTCTTTCGGCGTGTTGCTGTTTTGCAACTTCGGGTCCTGCGACCATACTTCCCGCACAACCCCTAAGATCAATCCTTTTGTTGAAACCACGGGCGATAACGTTGGAGACTACAAACCGCCCAAGGCAAGGTTTGGGGGGCCAAAACCCCAGTTTTGGGCGCCTAAAGCAAGGTTTGGAGCTGCCAAACCCCAGTTTTTGGGCACTCAAAGCAAGGTTTGGGGGGGCCAAAAACCTTAGTTTAGGGCACCCAACCGAAATCACCAAAGCAAGGTTGGGGGGGGGGCAAACGCAAGTTCCCAAAGCAAGGGGCAAAGTTTAGGGAACCTCCAAAACCAGCCCGCCACCCCAAACTCTCAAAGGCTGCCTCGACCTCTAAGCCTTCCTCGTTGAGCTGCTCTGGCCAGTCCTCCCTTGGCCCATACCATGGCCACTCCAAGTCCAAGCCCCGCTCCTTCATAACAGCGTCGCGCGCGTCAGGCGCCTCATCTCCACCCTCCCCGCCCGGCCACTCGCCCTGGCGCCGCTTGTCCTCTAGCCATGACCGCGTCTGTTCGTTGTCTGCCGCCCACCAGCGTCCCGCGCCCTCCGTGTTCTCCTCCTGCTTGAAGGTTTCCTGCCATTTCTGCGCGTCCTCCGAGATGCAGACCTTCTTCGCGGCTGGCTCCTCCTCCAAGTAGCAAGCGTTGTCCGCTGCTGGCAGCTCCTCCTCCAAGTAGCAAGCGTTGTCCGCTGCTGGCAGCTCCTCCTCCAAGTACCAAGCGTTGTCCGCTGCTGGCAGCTCCTCCTCTAAGTAGCAAGCGTTGTCCGCTGCTGGCAGCTCCTCCTCCAAGTAGCAAGCGTTGTCCGCTGCTGGCAGCTCCTCCTCCAAGTAGCAAGCGTTGTCCGCTGCTGGCAGCTCCTCCTCCCAGTAGCAAGCGTTGTCCGCTGCTGGCAGCTCCTCCTCCAAGTAGCAAGCGTTGTCCGCTGCTGGCTCCTCCAAGTAGCCAACGTTGTCCGCTGCTGGCAGCTCCTCCAAGTAGCCAACGGCGTCCTCTGCCTGCCACTCCTTCGCCACAACGTTGCCCGCTGCCGGCCACTCGTAGGCAACGTTCCCCGCTGCTGCCCACTCGAGCTCCTGCGAAGAGTCAACGTACTCCGCCAAGTAGTCAACGTTCTCCGCTGGCCACTGATTCGCCGAATAGTAAAAGTTCTCCGCCGCTGGCCACTCCAAGCAGCCGACGTTCTCTGTCGCCGGCCACTGCTTCGCCACATAGTCAATGTTCTCCGCCGCCACACACTTCGAGTAGCCGACGTTCTCCGCTGCTGGCCACTCCCTTGCGGCATAGTCAACGTTGTCCGCTGCCGGCCACTCCTCCTCGAAGTAGCCAGCGTTCTCCGCCGCTGGCGGCTGCTGCCACTGCTCCATGTCCTGAGTGGCCTCCCGCCAGCTCAGCTCCTGAGTCATCTTGTAGGCCTCATCCACCGTTGCAGCGTTCTCAAGCTGTTTGTGTTCGGGCAGCTCTTCATTGCTGCGGCCCTCGTGCTCCAGCAGCTGTGTCTCGTTCAGCTCCTCATCATCGCCACGCTCCTCGTGCTCCGGCTGTGTCTCGTTCAGCTCCTCGTCGCCGCGCTCCTCGTGCTCCGGCAGCGGTGTCTCGTTCAGCTTCGCATCGCCGCACTCCTCGTCCTCCGGCAGCTGTGTCTCGTTCAGCTCCTCATCGCCGCACTCCTCGGCCCCGCCAGCAAGGTCCTCCTCATCAACCTGTGTCTCCGGCAAGCTCACGTCTTGCTGCTCTGCAAGCTGGCGCTGCGCGCTGGCAAGGTTCGGAGCCTCCTCACCATCCTTGTCCTCCTGCGCCTTCAGCTCCGCGTGCAGCCTTGGCAGTTCAGGGTGGTCGGGCTCATAGAGAGCCCACCCTTTGCCAGGTGTGTGGAACCACGTGCCAGCACTGTTGTACCTCACCATCATAATCTTCGTCGGGTGCTTCTTCTCCATATCGCACCGCAAGTAGCGCCAGTCCTTCTCAGTCTCCAACATGACCAACTCAAGCTCCTTCTCGAAGCTCGGGCTGTGGCGAAGGGTGGCTCCACGCTTAAGAGTGGGGCAGTCCTGAGGGCAGTAGCACGTTCCCTATAAGATCTGTGTGTTCCAAGGGCTTGATGCGCTTGCTTTTGCCTGCAACAAACTTACAAGATACACGATGCAAATTCTTTTTGCGCTAGTACCCTGAAAGATGTCCTTGAAGAGCGGCACAGGGGGCACATTCTTCACAGATTTCTCTGAGTCCTGTCGCGATGTAGCGTGGTAAGGCAAGCCCGTATAAGTTGTCTTACACTTGCCTTGCCTCGGTGTGGCACCCAATGGCCAATTGATCTTCCCCCTTGGTTTCGGACGCCCCCCAGAATCAAAGCTTGAACCGGGTAGAAAACGCAAGCTGCAACCTGCCAGGCTCCATGCGATGACCGCGAGGACTTGTGTTGCTGGCGAGGGTGCTGGGGCGGGCAACGCGTCTTGGCAATCCTTGGGGGTGTTTCAATCATGTGTTTAACACATGTTTCCTAGCGCTGGTCCCATCGTTAAATATCCGAGGAAAGATTTTGCTATCCGTTGAAACCTGTATGGGGCCCCTTTCTCCAGCAGCGCCTGATGTAAGGCAACATTTAAGAAAAGGGGACCACACCGATGAAAAGAGTTGACACAACTATCTGAAAAGGAGGAGATATGGCAACCTATTGTGGGTTTTCCCAAACGGTCATTGTCTCTACACAGCTGTTGGTTCAACAAAATATTGACAGACGCCGTGAAAGATGGCACGCCTTAGCCGTGTAGGAAATTGCGTGTCTTACAACCCTTTCGAAGCCTCGGCTGCTGGCCACGTTGCGGTGATAAGTTCCGGATCGGGCTTCTCAAGTGCGATGTTGAGGTCGGCATCCTGGCGGAATCATGCGCGGGTCATGTTAAGCCACAAAACACAAACCATGTTTTTTAGTTACTAGCTGCCTCCATCGGCTGTGTGTCGGCCATATCCATGCCGAACTGCACGTTCCGCAGGCTTGAGGCGACGTTCTTCCGGCTCCGTTTGCAAAGGTGCAATATGACTGGGGCCTGCGTTTCGATCCACTGCTGGGTAGTTTGTCCTGGTATCCGTGGTATTTGGATTTCATACTTTGTGAGGAGCAACTTGATGGCCTTTTTTACAGCGAGCGCTGTAAAGTACCTTGAAGCTGTCACTTGTCTGGCCCATTGAAAGGCTTTGCGTGTCTCAAGGCTTTTCAACGAAGTGCCAGGAGAGATAGCGCCAGTCCTAGACACACGGGTTCCCTCATCAGGGCAAACGCAGCTTCGGTGCAGTTGCTCAGCAATCCAACACGCCTTCTCCATGAGTCGAGCCGGGCGGGCGCTGCGCAGGATGGCGTGCCGAACGACATCAAATCGACCGATTTTGCGCAATGGAGAAACTGAGCAGGGTGCATCGGACTTTTGAGAGTTTCTGGGTGTAGAAAACATAGCGTTTGAAGGCAGGTCCAATTGGAACCCCAAACGGGGGAGCCTTTCAAACAAACACACCCCTTTTTTAATTGGAACATGGGGATCCCAACGCACCAGCAATGATAACCCCTTTGACTTTTTGCTGCTCTATTCGACCTCCGCTCGAAAAAAAAGGAATGCGACATTCCCGTCGAAACAAAATGTGTGAAAGGTTGCGTGTGCAACCGTTGCGGGATTGGCCCTCAGGACCTTGATATATGGAACCCTGTACCAATATACCCCCCCTTTGTCAAAAACAAATCACACGAAACGTTGCCCGAACAGATCCTGGCAATGGCAAGGACCCATATATCGTAAAGAGCCTGAAGTGTCATGATGATCCCTTGAAGTGTCTTGTGAAGAACTTGGCCAGTGGCCATCGACAACTGATACAGAGCCGGTGCCAGTATACAGCCTGTGCCATACAGCCGGTGCCACTATACAGCCGGTGCCACATATAGAGCCGGTCAGCCCTCGCTGGTAATCATGCCGCCACCCTTGAACTTCCATGCGCAGTGCCCCTTGGCGTGCAACTTGCCCGCGCTCACCAACACCTTGCGCACGTCCGTGGCATTGCCGTCCTTTTCACACCACCAACGTCATAGCCAACCACTCCGACCGGCCCGTAGTTCCGGATCAACTCCCCGCTCGCCGTCTTGAATGAGTTGGACTTCTCCTGCGGGTTCTCGTGATATTTCTTGGGCACGGCCGTGATCGAAGCGCCAGTATCGAAGTTGCACTTCAACCATGTCCCACTTCCGGCTGGTGCCGCTTGGGCCCTCATCCTTCCCGCAAACGACCCAGCCTTCTTCTTCTTGTCCGTCTTTGGGCTTGCATTGGATGATGCTCCTCCTCCAGCAGCCCAGCAATCTTTCTTCCGGTGTCCAGGCTTCCCGCATTTGTGGCAGCTACCCTCAAACTTCTTCGGAGAGCCTTTGCCTGCGCCAGGGGACTTCACCTTTTCCACCTCCGGTAGTAGGTTTCGTCCAGCAATTTCTTTCCGCCTGTGGCCCTTCTTCCCGCAGTTGTCACACGTCCCCTCAACCTCCTCCTTTGCCACCCTTGCCCTTGCCCTTCACCCAGGACGCAAGGTTGCAAGACACCGCCTTCACCAGCGAATCCACATCCATGGGAACCGCATCACCTCCACTGGTGTTGTTGTTGAAGTTGCTGCTCACCGCCATCTTGCTCCCCCGGTCTTTGCCTCCATGAAGGTCACCACCTCTGCTTCCATCTCCTCAAAGTTCTTGAACCTGGAGAAGTTCAGCAGAAGGTGCATCTACATCTCCAATTCTTGTAAGGCATTCATAGCCAGCAAGTCTGGCAAGTCCTCGCGGCGCCCGAATTGGTCCTTCTTCTTGCTATAGCGGCCCCTCAAGGCCTTCCATCTTTCCAAGGCAGCTCCCAGCGTCTCATAGCTGGATCTCTCCAAACTCGTCAATGCTTGAAGCATGATGCGCTTGCGCCCGCCCGTTGCGGGTCGTACTTCTTGTGGAGCAACCTCCACGCTTCCAGCCCAGCCCCCATGGGCGCGTTCCCGATGATGGCGAAGGCCACCCCCTCCATCGTTGACCTCAGGACGGTGTAGAGCTGGTGATCAAATTCCGTGACCTCGTCCCATTGCTCTGTGAGGTCTGCTGCCAAACCAAATGCACCGTCCACCTCGGTCTCCGTGATGGCCATCTCACTTCCGGCTGCCCATTCCAATACCTCTCGCGCCTTCCCTCCAAAGACGCCCGCTCGAGCTTCACCGCCAGACCCGGAACTTCGCCTCCGCGTCTTCTCCCAAGATCTGGGGCTTACCAAGCCCTTTCTGGTCGATCAGCCCGCGACCACCTCTACTCATCTTCTCCAACGCGCAGCTTCTGCAACGCTGCGATCACCTCCATGGGTCCGGCGCTCCCTGTGCCCCGTCGGGCCATGCTCAGGTGCCTGCATCCGGTCCCGCAGCTGCTGGTTCTCCGCCTGCACCACCTGCAGTTGCTGCTGCACCTGCCTGAGGCCATTCACGATCTGCTCCATCTCCGTCATCTAGGACCAACCCAATCACCACGTGGTGACCGTCCACCACGTAGACTGCCAAAGCCGCGAGGGCGGCCAACCACCTCCAGCAGCGCCAGCTCCTCTTGGCTCTGGCCCCCAGTCTCACCTCCGCCTTCTCTGCCACCGGGCCCCTCTCAGCAGCTGGGCCTCTTTGTGGCTCGCCCCAAGGTGTCCTCCTCCTCTCCTTCGTGCCGTAGGAGATCACCGGGGCCTTCTTGTTCGCCCGGCTGGAGTTGTTCTTCACCAGGGGCTCCGCTACCATCCAGACATGGCCTATAGCAGCGGATTCTATTTTGCCCTGAATGGCTGCGCAAAGTCGCACAGATCTGCAAACAATGTTCAACAGGTGTCCCCCATTTTGGTTAAAAAAAAGAGAAAAAAGCACCGAGCTGTTTCACATGCCAATTGTGCCACAGGATAGCCTCTTCAGAACACGACGTCAATATTTGTGTTTAAGAAAACTCCCCCAAGATTGAAAATAAAGCAAGGTACCAGTACCCAAGGGTGTTCCTGGATTGTAACCCACTTAAATGTGGGATTAACCTGGTTAGGGGGTGAAAAGCCAAGTGGCCAACCACTTCCTAACTTGGCGACGAACATCCAAGTAGGGAATGAGTCGTAGTAGGAAGATAAAAGGGGGTGTCCCGATAAATTCAAGCCTGGATCAAGCCATAAGCCCACCGATGTGTTGAACCCCCTCTCCGACAATCATGAACGTAGACAGTGGGGAAGCCCAAAACGAAACTAGTCTTCCAACACCCTCTTGTCAGCTTCCATGATTCCATGATTGTTGGAGGGGCACATCCTAAAACTGAACTCCAAATGGTTTGAAGGAAACAACCCGAAGAGTATCTTGAAAGCTCCTAAAAACGCCTTGCCACTTTGATGGACGCAGTTACATACTTGGCCAATCGAAACCGGGGTACACAGGAAACATGATTCTTGACTCTTCCACATTTAGCCTACCTTTTCTAACGGCTTCCCTTTTTTGGGGTTGGCTTTAAAGGGAAGCTAAAGGGAAAAACATGATTTTTTGAGGGTCCCCTCAACTGGGCTGCCCTCAGATTTCCCGCTAAAAGTTTAACTCTTGGTGGTTAAATGGAGACTACCACTAAACATGCCTGGGAGCCACCACGTAAAAAACAAAACAAAAACGCGGCAACCGACTCCAAAAGCGGATCCCGCGTCAACAAGCTTTCAGCCGCGAAGCCCTGGGTACAGGACTGGCCCCGCAGCACGCTGGTGGAGGCCACCCGACACAAGGGGCAGGGCATGTGGCGCTTCAACATCTCCGTGGAGCACCTGGAACTTCCATTTGCTGAAGTCCCCTGGACAAACATGTATATATATATATACATATTTCCACTGGCGATAAAAAATGCAAGGGAATACTCAGGATTTGGATGGTTTGGATGGTTTGGATGGTTTGGATGCTTTGGATTGGTGGAGGTTTGGGGGTGCTTTGGTTTTCAAGACCGCCTAATCTAGGCCCACCTGAGATTATATCGTGGCTTGGAGGGGGGTGGGTATCCTTCTGTCCCAAAAAAACAAGGTGAAAATGGTACCCTCCAAAACACACACCGAAATGGGTGGTCAAGCTTCCCCTAGTTAGGTTAGCATTGCATTGGTGGTTTGGAGGTTGGGTTTCCCACCACCCTTTTTGAGGCTCACCTAAGAATGCTAACACCTCTCAGCTTCCCTCTACCCTCCAAAAGGGTCCCGGAGGTTTTGATCCAATCTGGACACAAAACACAAAGTAAGGGGCGCCTGCGCGTGGCATGGGTGGACAACACATATGTCGTGCCTGAACCCAGCCACCAACTGGTGCCGGATCTTCTTCATCCACAGCGTCCCCCCCCGGCTGGGACGCAGGAGCAACCATGTGTCAATATGTGATACCTGCGGTCTCAAATACCCTGGCCCTCAACCCAGCTAGCTGATGGAGCAAGGAGCTGGGGACCAAAGAAAGTCATATGAGACTGCTTACAAAGCAAAACGCGTGAGTCACAATCAAAGCCCGATTATGTACATAGAGGGTAAGGGACGGCGACAAATAGGTCGGTTCGGCCGCCCTTTTGGCTATTTACATATGTTTGGGTAGGCCACTTTGATACGAGGCTTTGATTGTGACTGTCGCAGAGTTAAGAGCCTTCGTACATGCTTGCTTTTGTGTCCACAAGAGGAACATGCATGGGCACATGTCGTTGATTGGGGCGTACCGGCGCACCCCCCCTTTCCAGAGACTGCGGGGGTTGGGATCCTCGAATCCATGGCCAGTATGCTCATTCTTGCTCATGATTGGCCATTCAAGCTTGTTGTCTTAGTTGACGAATCCAAGAAACCTTCTCCAGGAAACTCTCCGGGAAACAGGTCAACTACCCCACAAACACCAGAGCTTCAGGCTAACTTCCCCCCAAAGACTCGGCCCCAAGAAATGGTGGGCGGTGCGGTGAAACAGACATGGCTTGCCTCCGCAAAGATCCAACAGCTAGGCCTTCCCTTTTAAAATCGGACCCCCAGTGAACATCCCAATCCAACCACTAAAATTGGTTCCAACATGGGTGGTGAATTCACCTACCCCAAAATGGGATCCCATTGGTTTTGACAACCACAGCCATATCCATAGCAGGAAATCCAGTGACTTCACTGAGGGCCCCAAGCCCTGTGTGACCTGTGGCCCGGTTTCACCGTGGTGCATGGAGTTCAGCCCATAAAAAACCACGCGGAGGCGAGGGGCGGACCAATCAAACTGGTTCCTCGGTGTCGCCAGGTCATACAAGGGCACTGTATTGGCAACCGGTCAAGCTAGTGAATGCTAGTGGATATGGAACAATTGCTCAGTTGCAAGTGCTTTCAAAATAAGAATGCTTGTTCCGAGCGGCTGAAACAGACCTTTTGGCACACATGGGAAAAGAGGAAATGGGCAGCAAATGAACCTCAGGCATTCCTTGGGAGGGACTCTGCCTTATAAAGGGGATGGGGGATGGACCCCGTTTAAGTGGATGAAATTGGATGAAGCTACAACTATGGCGACTGTTGGTTTAAAACCCGGGAAATGTCCCTGATGCAAGTAATTAGTGTTCCCTGATGTACTTAGCCCAACATGTTTGCAGTATAACTGCATAACAGTTTGAGTCGCTGGCTCAATCCCCAAACCCTGGCCCAATCGGATCGAGTCGCTTGCTGCAGAAGATGTGATGGCAGCCCAGCCAGAGATCGAACTCCGTGCGCGTGTCATCCTGGCAGATCCAGCACCTCAGATCAAGTTCGGGCGCAAATTTCAGCCGCTGCCAAATGCGCGTGTCCAAAAAAAGGGGGGAAATGGCAGTTGTCCTTTTTGGTTTCCAATCGAAAGCCAACCAAAAGGGGGTTCCCCAAATGGATCTGGAAAAATGCCAGGAGCCCCCCCCCCCCCGAAACAAATGAGCCTGTTATAAAAAAGCATCCTATTTGGGTTGGTTTGAAGAACACACGAGAAAGATCTCATCCGAATGGACCAAGCAATCTAAAATGGAGGCTGGGGTCTGTCTGCGTGTTTGTTAAATCAAACGTTTCAGGTTCAAGCTTGCATCTGGTTTCTGCCATGTAAAACAAAGCACATATCACCTTGCGCCAGGCCTTGGGCCTTGCAAAGAACAGAAAGGCATGCAAACAAGGACAATAGAAACAGAAACGGCTTAACCATTTCAACCAGAAACGGCTTCTTGTCCAAGTCGGTGCGGCCGGGCTGCTGGTTCTTGGCGTAGTCATTGTAGGAGGATTCGACCTGTCCGGTACGAGGTGGATCGGCAAACTGGAGTTGGGGATCTGGATCGGTACCCTTTCGGCACTCTAAAAGCATATGCCCGCCCCAACAACCTCCCCCCCGTCAAACATCACTGTCGTCTGAAAACTGGACAAATAAATGTTCAATAAGGGACCTTCTGGTGGGGATTCGTGTCTACCAACCTGGTTCCAACTCCTCAAGTTCATGTGGCCATATGAGAATGTCTCAAAATAGAGGCTGCCCTTTTGGTTAAAGTCTTCTGTCAAAACCAAAGCGAGCCCGGAGAAAAAACGGGCCCCCGATTTTGAGACACACTCCAATGTTTTTTGTTTTTTACGCAGTTGGTACCCCTTAAAGGAAAGCCCACAGGACAGCCAGCCAAACATCACACGCCTGAAGCTCGCCCGCCTGTCAACCGGCAGAAGTGGTCCAATGATTCTTCAAATCTGTCCAAAATCTCACTTCAGATCGAGTGGACTGGGGCCAACAAAAAGTCTAAACTTGTGGTTTGCCAGAAACATGGTACAAACCCAAAAGTGTGACAAATTAAAGCCCATGAAGTCAGGGAGGGCCCCCAGGTGTGTGGCTTCTTTTTGGCTTAAAAAAAGAACAGCCCAAACGCTTTTGGCGTTCCCAGTTTGCACCCAATTGGAAATGCAAACTCCAGATGCAAACTCTACTCAGTTGCCCTTTGGGGACCCAAACATGAAAGATTATCAGCTTTTGGGGGCCCTGGCCAAAAATTGACCAATGACCAAACTAGGCTCGGGTTTGAGTCTAGGTCATTCCTCGTATGCAGCCAAGAGGCACAAGAGTCGCCCACCTTGTCGAATGGCCTCAGCTGCTATTCGGCAGCACTCCCCAACGGTCCAATGAGAGGAAGGGGTCAACGTAACGGCCGTGCAAGGTACTCAACCCATGCGGAAGTGCATGTGGGTGTGTTTGTTGAGGGCCCGTTTTCGTTCTTTCTTTTTCAGGGAAGCGGAAGAGACAACCAATTTCGGGGGCTCCCCAAAAAAAAGACCAGCCACCCACTTCGCCTTTCCAAAAGAGAAGTGTGCCCTTTGCTTGGGAGGCTACCACGGGTCTCGAAACGAGCGTCCCTGAAAGTCAATATGGTTTTGTCTCCAAATATGGGTACCGAAAAAAAGTGCTTTTCTTTACGGTTCCCTTTGAAACCAGCTCCAACGGGAGGTTCGCCTATAGAAATGTCAAAAGACTGTTTCTTGGATTTGCGGAAGTGATAAAAGAAAAGCGAGCCAAGTTCGATGCAAAGTCTGGCAACTGGGAACTCATGAGTAACAAAGACAGCTACCCGAATATATTTAGAGGACACGTCCTTTTGCGTGAAAGGATTCCCTTCCTGCTGTCAACTTGCAGGGGGGGAGCAACATTATGTCCTTGAACCCCTCTTGCGTCTCTTCCTACACCTTTCTGCGATAGCATCTGGGATACTCTCAAGTGGGATACTTAGCAACAACAGCCAACAGCCAACAGCCAACAGCCATGTCCGGGTTCCATGTTACCCTCTTTCCAATCAGAAGCCTTCCGGCTGGAAGAAGAGTTCTTAGCGGCCCTTCGATCGTCAGCTTCGGGAGGGCAAACGATCCGCAAATTGCTGCAATCTGAATAATGAAATATAGGGAAACACCGAAACAGGGACCCCACTCAAAAAAGACAACCCCGTCTTCCCCTTAAATGCCCCTGCAAACTAGCTGGGTTGTAGTTGGCATGGATACCCCATCCCATAAGAACGACTATAGATATGTGTCAACATGCAAGCTCATATGGTCTGTGTGTGTGTGTGGAGCGTCAGAATTACCCCGACACCAACAAGGGACTGTACGTGCAGGGCAACGACCCGTCTTCGTACGTTGCCCAACGAAGCTATGCAAGAAGGGTGGAAGGGTGTCCAGACGTGGATACCTGTACCTGCAATGTTCTTCAAGGTCTATTTGGTCCCCTCCGTAAATCGCTGTTGCTTCTCGTTTTCCGTTTTCAAGTCAGTAGAGGGAAGCCATCGGTCTCGCCACTCGAAACTTACCACCTCGAAACTTAATCAGTATATCTCACACCAACTCGGCTTGCGAGTTTAAGTGTGTCTGTTTTTGAAGGTGCCTTTTTGCAGGAGGAACACCACAGGACATTCGAAGCCGCTTGGTCCGGAGTTTACCACCACAATGGTCCAAACCCAAAAAGTGACTAAAGTCCATGAACTCTTTAAAGAAGTTACATGAGTGAGGAAAAAAGATGAGTTAGATCCCGACTTTTTCTAAAGGCCGAAGCACCGGTTGATGAGGATGGCGTGGCTGTTGCGACCCAAGGGCATCACCGGGCGCAGCTCGCCGTCCTCTCCAATCACTTCGTTTTTGGAGAGTCCATATGAGCCAATCAAAACGCGAGCGAACCGCCCAGAACCCACACCCACACCCACACACCCAAGATTGGGCCCCACGCCATGATTCGACCCCCCAAACTTGGGCTTTTGATGGTGAGTGTCATTATGTTTTCACTTTACCATCAAACGCGGGGGTCGATGAATTAGCAAAAGGAGGCTTGGGAGAAGAACATCGCAGCGAGCATCATCTTTGAGCATGTGGCTTGAACCGATTGTTGTGCCTCTTTCTGTGATGGCGAGGAAACTTATTCAAGCCGACACGATAGAATGGACATGTCCCATATCATCGCTTTCGCAGAAAGAAGGGTGAGTTTGCCAATTTGTGGAAAGCTTAGTTTAGGATCCAATCCCCCACTAGTATGTGTCTCGTCTTCTCTCGTTTTCGGCAACACAAATCCCAGCAAAGCTGTGCCTTCGCTTTACATTCGAGGGCCAAATCAACTCATGTTCGCCAAAAACATTAATGCATCCCTGGGGCCTGGTGCGGATTCTGCCCTTTGTATGTTTGACAACCTATTTGGGTATGTGTGTGTGTGTTTCCTTTTTCAGGCTACCATGCTCACCTTAGTGTAAAGGGAAACCAAGAGGAAGCCCACCATTATCCTTCCCTCAAAAAGGGAAACCAAAAGGGACCTACTGACCTACCCCTTTTTGGGTTGCTTAAACAAAGGGACACCAACATGAGACCCAGGCAGAAGAAAAACCGCAACCCCCAAATCACCGGTGTCCTTTTCGGGCTTTCGAAATCGAGGGGTTCCACTGCGTTAGGGTTTTCCTTCTCCCAAAAGGACTCCGATGGCCCAACATCCCAAGAGTTCGGGTAGTCCTCCCAGCCATAAAGGACATCCCGTGCGGATATCTGGAACGGCCATGTGATTTGCCAAGGCTAGAATCGTACTTGGAACGGCAAAAGGTGATCTAGATGTGAGTCAAGCTAGTGAACTTTGCAAGTGCTTGGTTTCACGTTGATTCCCTTCCAACAGGCGGCCCCCCAAAAGGTATCAGCATAGAACTTCAGAATTTGAGCATATACTTGACGGGCTTGATTAACAAAGAGAAAGTCAAGGACAACAGCACAAACCTCAAAGGTGATTTCCCCGCCCCCCCCCAACCTCACCCAACCACCCCCCTCAAACATCTCAGCAAGCCTCACCAAGTGTTGCTGAGCGCTGCCGAGCAATGCTTTGGCATGCTTAACCAAAAACAGCTTGGCCATAGAACCAGCAAATGTACCAGGGAAATTGGCAAAGTACCAGATGTGTCATGTAGAGTTTTCATCTTTTGCTGGTTTCATGGGGTAAAAACCCATATGCAAACCCCAATGGCCGTTTAATCGCCCAGCTCCTGCACCAAGCTCATCTGGGCTCTCCCCACTTCCGCCTCCTCCGGACCTTCGAAATTCTTTGGTTGGGGTGTTCGGGAGGCTCCGAAGATTTCTTGGCTTCTGTTTTCAACCAAACTGGGGTCCGTCATGGTGCGAAACCGCCAGGTTGGGGGCGGTTTCCCTTCCAAACCACCATTTGGCGGGTGATTTGAGGATGTCACCTTATCCACGGGAACCATCCTAGTTTTGTATATGGCATCCGCTGCGATTGTTCCTACTGCAAACCCCTAGAAGGTTGCCAAGCCTCAACAAACCGTAAGACCCACATCTACATCTAGGCCAATGGGTCTCTTGAAAATCTGGTGGGGGTGGTTGGTGGAAGGGGATTTGCACTGCAAATTCTGTCCGCACGTATTAGGGGTCCGGGAAAATGGCAGAGCTGGGCAGTAGCACGAGCGAGAGCCCTATGACGAATCCCTCACTTTGGGGTTCCTTGAATTCAGGTTGGTGAAAAATGGGAGGGTCTGGCAAAATATCTAAACTTGCCGTCCATACCCTTGCGGCGTGCTTCGAAAGGCAATCAAGGTTGCTTTGCACTCAGCAAAGTGACGCTCTCAAAGTGACCCTCTCAAGTGTGACCGTAGCATCCACCCCTGAACCCACACAAACCCAAACTAGCTTCACACATGCGCCCACCAAACGCCCTGCTCTCCCTGCTTGAAGAATGTTATTGGGGAGCCAATCGCGCTGCAAATTGTAAAAGTGTTTAAGCAACCAAAACCCCCCCAAAGCCGTGAAAAGGACACCTCGAGTCATTGCGGCTCCGACTCAAAAGGGCTGCCGACGACACAAACTCTGCGACAATGACCTGCCAGGAAGTTGTAGACCTGAGTCCTGGCGCCGAGGTCTTCAGGACTTACTCCCACCACGAAAGAAAGGAAGGGAGAAAGAAACAAGGTTTCTGTCTTCATTTCTTCGTTCCTTTCTTTGTGCGGGTGAAAGGAACCTTTAAGGGACCCCCACAAGTTTGATGTGCTCTTTGGAAAGGAACGCTGTGCACCCAACAAAAAGGTCAGGTCATGATAAGATGCCTTCCAACACCCAAAGTGCTTCGATTCAATTACACTCTCTTGGTATGCTTTGACCAGCACATACCCCATGGGGCTAGGCCAGGCGGATTTTTTCTCGAGTTGTATGTGGAAAGCAAACCTTGGATTGATAGTCATTCCTCTGAAGAGGCTGCAACATGGTTTCTGAGGCGGCGAATCAAACCCAAGGTCTAGCACGTCTGCAGGTTCGTGAATTCGCGTTGGGATCGGGTCTGTTCAGCACGAGCTGATGGCTTTTGCCGGGCGCGACCCTCGGGCAATGACGTAGGCACGGCAGGTGGGCCTTGAGAGGTTCCAAAAAGGGACCAACTTGGGATGATGGCAACCAGTCGGCAGGTAAATCCAAGATCTCGCACCCCCTTTGAGCGGTTGGGTTCAGACCACGTTCAGGGGGGATTCATCTCCCCACAACAAGAAAACGACGGTTTTTACTTAGATCTGGGGCCAACCAAACCGAAAATTCGGCAAGAGCAGACCTCCTCAGCTTCCTTGATCCCCCACATGGCGGATTGGGGCTTCTGGCGCCGACCTTTTCCCCAAGCACCCAAGCGGGAATACACAGATCTAGTTGCCAATACAAGCCGTTTACAAAAACAATCACCCAATGCTTGCTTCCATTTGGCCCACCGGCAACGCCCCTCTTTTTAACGCAGCGGTAATTCTAGAGAAATAGACACATGTTGTGAGCACAGGCCTTCCTTTGGGAAAATAGACACATTCCCTGGTAGATTATGAGAAACATCGGGTCAACCAGGGCCATCTATTTGCTACATTTTGGAGGGCAACACTCTTGGACGGCACGGGTCAACCAGCCATGGCTCAACCAGGTTTTATCGGGTCAACCGGGGGCAAAAAGGATGTGCTAAAACGGCTCCGAAGATTCTGGTCGAATCGCTTCTGATCCGCGGGCTTCTTTCAACACCAGTCGGGGCTGGGTTTGATGGGTGAAATGTGCTTCCGGAACCGAACACGGGCTTTCCCTTTTAAAAAAATAGCCAAGTGAAACTTCATTTGGTTTCCTGGCTTGGGGTCCGGCTTGGTCTCTTCGGGCGTCCGGTCCTCCACTCCTCATCCGCGTGCAAATCCGCGCCTGGCGGAAGCTGGCGCGCGGCTTTTTTGAGGTGCGCTGGGCCCATGGATAGGACCTGAAAACTGTGACAGTGGTTCCCCTTTGAGCTTGAAGCTCTTAGGATGCTGCCTGCAGCACTCTGAGATGGAAGTGCCTTCCAAAATGTCCAGTTGCTTAAGTCACCTGGAAACAAACTCCTGTAGAGATGGCCTCCCTGAAAAAACACCAACAGGATAACATGTCACATATTCTTGAGCAAATACAAGAAAATTGGTTGAGAGAGGATTGCTCCAGTTTTCGGAGATCGGATTAACATCCTACGGGTTTTGCCCAACCCAGAGCAAACGAGTGGGAGCCATGGACCCCAGAAACAAATACGCTCAAGTGGTATCCCTAGCTACGGAACTCCCCGAGACAGTTGCACTCCATAGCTGCCATGGCTGGGGAAAAAGAGGTCGAAGGTTGGAACACACCGAAGTTCCAAAAGGGTGATGGAAGCCAACAGTTCCAACCACAACCAGAACCTCGAAGGGGTGACAAACGAAAAACGGCTTCCAGGTTTTAATCAAGATTTGTTTGCAATTCGCCGGATTTCGCATAACGGTGTCAGAATATGTGCATCGCAGCATCAACAGCAATAGTCGGCAAGCCAATATGATCTATGGGGCTAAATAATTAGAATAGGGGTTTGGGGTGCCATAAGACTGGATTGAGTCATGATGAGGAAGCGCTATTAGTTTCTACTCAGCCCCTTGTATTACCCATTTGGGGCTCACGGGCAAACCCTTTGGGACATCAGCCATATACATATATATATATATATATATATATACACATCATATTTGTAGATTGTATTTGTTGTTGCTTCTTTTTTTTTCTTGGGGGGCGGTGATCCGGTTGGAGCCTTTTTTTTTCTATAGGTAGGAACCAATTCCGCGGGTCATCGCATCTTTCCTCCTCTAATTAGCGAGCGCCGGGCCTCGGCGCCAGGCCATGCCGAAGAACTCCACCACGCAGTTCCCGCCGGGGTAGAGCCTCTCCGGGGCCTGACGCGAATGACGCGAATGACGCGAATGACGCGAATGACGCGAATCCGTGCACTTCCCCTCGATCGATTCGCTCGAGATGGCTCGATCTGCTCGAGGTTCTCTTTGCCGGTGGTTGTCTGGAAGTAAGGGGAACCCGCTCGACTTGATGGGGTCTTTGTTGTGGTCTTCACTTTGCAAAGGACATCGAAGTAGGGGAACCCCGGCTCTAGGCGGAACCCCGGGGCTGGATTTTGATCGGGTGTCCGGTTCGATGCTTTAAAGCTTCAAGGCCACCTGACAACCCTGGAACAGGACAGGTTCTGCTTGGATCCGGGCTCAGCAGTTACCGTGCCCAGAGTCCAAGTACCTTCTGAGGATGGCTTTTGAGGGGTCGAAAGGGGTCTACGTACGTCCTTAGAAGGTACTTGGACAGTTGTGGGGTGGTTACCACACAGCTAAAGCACTGACCGCTGGAAAAACGGGAGAACAAAAAGCGATCTTTTTGGGGCGCCGGAACCAAAGTGTGCGGCCAGCCACCTTTTCGGCTTCCCCCGCAAGAAAAAATATTGACCCAGGCGGCCCAGGCGCTGGTCTAAACTAAGGTTGCCGCTCCATGGCCTGAACATAGGTGTCCTTTTTGGGAAAATGATGGATTTCCCTGGTAGTGGATTGAACCACCAGGTAAACCAGGAATCGCCCTCTATTTTTCAACCAAATCAACCAACAAGGACACCTATGGGCCTGGATTTGAGTCCCACATTTCCCAAACGGCTTCCCAGAATCTTTGGGTGTCACATCGATTCGGGTGCCAGCAGTTCCAATGGGGAAACCAAGATGTGTTGCGTCTGTTCTCTTTCTTCTTCTCACTTGCTGAGTGGATGTCCCCAAAAATCCAAAAAACCATATTTACCACACAAGTGGTCTTCCCAAAAAGTTTAAAGTTCATGAACTCAGGAAGTGAGTCTTGCTTTCTGGAACCCTTTAGTTGAACCTGAGCTGAACCCTCTGAAGCCTGCAGCTGCAATGGCGGGGGTTCGCAGCTGCTCCATACATCCAAGTGGTCTTCGTCTCGGCTGAACCGATTTACAAGTCCAGGATTCAATGAAAACGAACGCTTTTCTCTTGTTTCCGAAAAACAGCCCAAAAACTCCGCTTGAATTCCATAGACCCTTTTCCCCAGACCTCCACAACCGGGGGTCTTGGGCCCAAAACCCAACTTTTCCACATGCAAAACGTGGCCCCCGCGCCACCCGCCCGGGACTCTCCATCCGCCCGTCCGCCCGCGCCGTGAGGGGGTGAGTGCCGAAGAGGCGCCCCAGCAGACCGCCCCAGCAGTTCTCAGGGGCCCGGGGGAATACCAACCTCGGACAGAGAGAGCTCGAACGAGGCATTCCAGGGTTCCCTGTCCTAGGGGTTGATTCCTCTTCCGTTCTTTTCAGCCATCCTTCTTTCCAAAACCGGATCCATTTCTCCAGGGTTTGTGGTGGTTTTCCAGAAAGAAAGGTCCCTGGAAAGAATGTGGAAGTTACCCCTAGAGTCCTAGCATCATTGGACCTCGGTTAGGGGCTCCCTTGGAAGGTTTGGACCTCCAAAAGGGCCTCAACATGAGGGCCCAAGATGCTGAGAGTGCGCAGACCCATAAGCCAGGGTTCCGAAACGTCACCTAAAACATCACCTGAAACCCTGACATTCATCCGGAACCGAACTGCACCATGTGCCACAAGGGGCTGAGCCTCTGGCAGGCAACGGAGGTGCCGGGTATTCAAATTTCAAAGTTATGAGCTCGGCTCCTGGACTCGTTGGGATCAATGTCCATAACGGGGTACTTGGTAAGCGATGCATCATGGCTACAGCCCACCAAGCCATGGTCAGTTGTAAGTCTCCTGCTTTGAAATTCGGCCAAGTTAGCAAGCTTCTAACCACCCAATACGTCCCTGGTTCAGTGGGGGTTAACCTTTTGTGGTGGGGGGGGATTACCTACGGTGGACGCCTGAAAATTTTGCAAGTAATGATTGCAAGTACACCAACCACAACCCATGGGAATCTACAGGGTGTCTCTTGCTCCCTTGTAAAATTTAGGGCATTCACCGGAGCTTCCCATTACGACTTCACTTCGCATCGAAGACGCAACCACCCCCACGCTGATTCGACCAAATCTGCGGTTGGGAGGCAAGAGCCAGGCGATGGGCCAGCAACACAGGCAGCAGCTGCCTTAAGCCACCGGGACCCAGAAGGAACCGCGAGGGGGCACACCAAAAGGAGCTTGCTGCTGGTCGAGTGGATTGCCCGGAAAACTCCTTGCTACTAAGATGATCCAAACCCCAGAAAGTGCTAAGCATTTGAACTCACGGAGTGAGAAGTTCCTTCTATGAGGATTGATGTGGGGTCTTTGGAAAAAGGTCACAGAAACGGTTCCAAATCAAACCACTGGATCTGGTCGAATCCATGGAACCCCACAACACCAGGAATCCGTGAGGGGTAGCAAAAGGACAACCCAGCCATTTTTGACAAGGTCATTGAGATGGTTGGAAATGGCAACTCGCCCAATCTAATTTCTCGGGCCATGCAAAACATCTCATGCGAATCCCGAATCTCTCAAAACCGGGAATCCATCTTTTCTGGGTGAATCTTAAACAAAGAAACCGGGTTCGCATTTACAATCCCAAGGGAAATGGGAAATCCCTGTCGCTTGTGTGGCTACGTAGTCGCTAATTACATGGCGGCTACGTGGCTGCGTAGTGGTTAGATCAGTTTCACTTGTAGCACCCATCTTAGAACCTCGCAAAGAAAAAAATGATAAACTCCCATGGAAGGAAACTTCCTCCAAACCTACCCATTCGAGAAAAAAGAAAAAGCGTCAAAAGGGTCAATGGTATCGGCCGAAACTTTGAACATAGGTGTTTTTTCCTTGAGTTCCGATTTGGAAAAATGGGTGTGCAAACCTAAGCTAAGGGATGCCGACAGGTAACGTGGGTCTCTCCGGGGTTGGCACAAATTGCCTTCCTGCGTTCCGGGGCATCCCCGGAACATCCAAATACAAGGGCTTCAAAGTCAGGTCGCTTCGGCTTTTGGCGGCATGCCATTCCCCTCTGATATGGTGGATGCCCCCTTCACCATATTGCAATTAAACCAACCTGTCTGGACCCCCCAGTGGCTGGCAAATGGTCTGCAGAATGACCGCCCACTGCCTGTTTTGGGGTTGTTAGCCATTGGGGGGTCCTCGTTGTAGGTTTCACTTGCTCCCTACTTGCAATGTGGCAGGGGCAACCGTACCCCGTGGTCACATATACTGCACTCGGAGAGCGTCCCCTCCGAACTCAGACGTAACCGTCGGGGGTCCTAAGGGCTTCGGACCCTTTGGTTTTCTGAGGAAATGCGAGCCAGCAACAGGCTACCAAGGCCTGTTGCCATTTGAATTTGGCACGTAGAATGGCGGGTCGGATCGAAGATTTGTCAAGCTTCCCTTCTTTTGATTGCATTGCCACTTGCCCAGTGACCCGAAAGCCAGGAAAAGACTTGGAACCTTTTTGGGGGGGTTGAGCATTTTGGCCGGGTCCCGAACCCAAGCAACCGACGCCTGCTGCGTATGTTCAAAATCCCAGGTTCTGTCCGGACATGGGTTTCGCCCGCTCTGGGAGGGTGCAAATAAGGCAACCCGCGCCTTGAATTCCTCTAGTTTAGACCTGCGCATGACAACTGACAACTCGCATCGGTAACCAAAAAGGCCATCTGCCTCCATTTTTGTGAAAAGGTAAAAATATTCAGTAGTGATAGATTCCCTTTTAAAACCAACCGGGGAAAATAGTTAGTTTTTTTTTTTTGTTTAACAAAAAACAATGGAAGCAGAGTTTGTTGCCTGCTTCCATGGCTTTCTCTCTCTCTCTCTCTCTTGATTCGAGCGTCGCCAGGAACCGCAGGTGTAGGTGTTGCAACCGCTGCAGCAATTGCAGTCCACACCGGGAGCGGGGCCCAAGGGGCCACCCCAGTAGAAGAAGTCGATACCTTGCGCGACGTGATCGGGTTGGGAAGTCGGTACGGGTGGCAAATGGTAGGCGACTTACAACGCAGTTGTTCAGTGACCCTGGGGAAAAAAAGGGAACCCTTTTGGGGAAGATTTTTAGTGGGGCAGCCACCAAAGGGTGCCACTGAATAACTGAGACAATGGCAGGCTATAAGTTTCAACCATGGAAGGGACTGATCCAACCCGCAACAATTGGTTCACTTGGCAAATGGACATCGAAGGAAACCCATTGCGCCGAAGCACCCGGAGACCCGACTGGCCAAGCCCATGTGGGAGTGAGTCTGAGAACTGGGGGGAGGCGGGGGGCATCGTCCATCGTTCTCTGAAGTCCGAAGGATCCGTAGACAGGATGGGGAGGATGTGGCTAATGGGCTTGTCTTTAAATTGCCACCCTGAGATGGATGGTTTCAGTTCGTCCCATGTTTCACCAGACGAAAAAAGAAAAAGCGACACCTCTTTGCGTGAGTCTTTCTTTGAGGGTAGCCCTTTTGGATGCTTTTATAACGGGACACCAAAAGAAAAACCTTGCCATTTTGGGGGAGTGCGACCGACACCCAAGGTCTCCGGATGGCAAGATGCTGCCGGGGGCAGCGGAAGGCACCGTCGGGAAACCGCAGCCTGACAAATCCATCGGCGTCTTTTGGGGACCCGGCTTGAGGAGTTCCATGATCCGTGGCTCAACCTGCCCATTGGAACCATTGCTTTTTGGGCTTGACCACTTTCCAACCCTTGGTGGCAAAAACTCACTGCTTCTTGCAGTCCCTTACTAAACGAACATGACCTAAAATAAACATGCCACTGTGAAGACCATTGGTAGGAAAATGGATCCTACCAAACAAAGAAGGCAGTTAGAGCGCGCAATCCAACACCTGGGCGGTCGCTCATCGCTCAGATTGAGGGGCATGGCATCACTTGTTTGTAACAGGACCAACATGCACGTTTTGCCCTACCCCCAAATCGGTGGGCAAATCCATCAGAAAGTGCAGACAAGGAATTCCTGGTTCAGGGAGCGGGTGGACAAACACGGGAGCATCCTGTCAGTTGGGACATTGAATCGATTTTCTTTGGAAACCGCACAAGGAAGAGCAATATGTTTGCTGAAAAGGATGGGTTCCCCACAGAGAGCAAGAAAAGGCAAAAAGGGTAATCCAAAAAGCCTGGCCATGATGGAAAACACTGAAACAATCAACCTGAAAGTCCTGGTGTGTGATAAACGAAACAAGCCGCGAGGTGAGGCAATATTGCAACAACACAAATCGGAACGGCTGACCGTTATACCGGTACAATGGGGCAAACAAGTAGTAGAATGGTGGCAACACAAGTGAGCCGCTGACAATATTACAAACAAGGCGATAAGGGAAAACCCAAACCTGATATTGTATCAAATATGCAAAAGCGAGGTCAATCGCACGACCCAAATCTGGCACCCGAACTTGTCAGTTGCTTATATGTATATGGTGTACTCATTTTGCCTTGGGGTAGTGGTTGGAGGCTAACTCGTGCAAGCCCTCTTAGATGGAGATGGAGAAAACCACCCGGGCGCAAAGCGGAGAAGAAAAACAACGCGGTGCACCGGGTTCTTCGCCTCCGCAGTCGCAGGCACAGTTGCATCCGACGCAGTCCGCATTGCCGCCCTGGGGAAAAAACACCTAGAGTCTCCATGACCTTTAAAAAATCGGGTCCTTGCCCAAAATGAAGGTGTCATGTACCGATCTTCAGCGTCATGGAGACTCCAGGCAGACCCTTGAACCCACTGGATCCCAGGCCTCGATTAGCAATGCTCAAAGGCGGAGAAACCTCTTGCTTACCCAGAAAACCCGGAAGCCTTCGGTGAGAAACAAGGCAGAAGGGATCCGTTTGGGGGAAAAGTGAACATGTCTTTTTGGGGTTGATTTCACTTTTGGTGGAACCCACCCAACAAAAATGGAGAGAGTGCCACTGAAGAACTGGAAAAATGAATCAAAGGAGAGGAGCATGATGATTCTCAGAATTGTTGGCACAAAGTCGATGTGAATGGCAGCCCACTTTACGGTTTTGCACTCCCCCTGGAGATTCCAATGCCGCGGAATTCCTACGCGTTCTGGTTCTCAAGGCGTTTTAGGCGTTTTAGGCGTTTTAGGCGCTTTGCGTTTTTTTGTTTTGTTTTCCAGGTTTTTTTTTGCGGGTGTTTGCCCCTTTTTTGCGGGCGTTTTGCGGCAATTTGCGGGCGTTTCCTGTTTCTAGGCGTTTGCGGTAATTTGCGGGCGTTTGCGTCCAAAACAGGGTCAATGCCGAGAATGATTAGGAATTCCTTGACGTTTGAATCTCCAGGCCCTTGTCAAAGGCAAACTTTTTTCAAAAAAGTTCACATGAGCGAGGTCCGGACAACATAAGTCCAAACAAAAATCCCCGTCACCGAAACCTGCCTGAAATCTGCCTGGAACTCTTCAGGAGCCCCGGAACTGCCCAAACCGATTGACTCCATGCCTGGCACGGCAAACCGAAAGGGTCCCTCTAGACCCCTGAAAATATCGACCCCAAGGCAAGCTTACTTTCAATTGAAAAAAGGCGATGTTGAAAGCATCACCAAAAAGGGGAATATGGATGTTTCTCAAAATAGGAATCGGTCCATTCCTAAAGCAGTTGGCTTCCTTTGGGATTCTCAAAGTTACCACCCCCACGAAATGGGTCATAAAACTCCCACCTCGAATAAACTTATTTGGGGCCTCCAAACAAAGCTTGGTGTTTTTTTGGGTTGGGTGTTCTCCGTCTTTCGCTGCGCTCGGGCCGGTGATTCGTCTAGTTGACCTTTCAGAACCAACCAAAGAGGATTCCTCAAAGAGACGCCCCAAAAACCTTGACTCATCGACCAGGGGGGGACAGCCTCACAGCAGCTCGCGAAGATTCCGGCCACCAGCACTCCACAGAAGACCAGGATCACCTCAGCCAGAACAAAATGGGAGTGTCGACTTGTAGGTTTTCCAACCATTTTTCGGGATCCCCTATTTGAAGACAGACCCATATGGCACTAATGGCGAACACTATTTGGGTGCGGGGTCATGTCCACCAACCACTTGTCAGGGGGCACAACAGTTGTGCAGGTAACATTCCCATTGCAACCAACAATCCGCAGTCCTTCCTTTCAGATAACCACCAAGAACTACCCGTGGGGGGGGGGCGGAAAGGACACTTTCTAAACATCTACCCCGATCTAACTCGCTTGGACACCAAAATGGTGATGCCTGTTTATCACATTCTCGGTGCCCAGAGCAGATCCAAATTCAGCGGCGTTTGTCATGTAGGTTTATCTGTGCAGGGATGGTGTGGACACCCAATCCAATGTTCAAACTCTCGTAAGGGACAAGGGGTGAGCATTCGATCCATTGTTCTCGGACCTCTTCAATTTAGCAAACAAGCCCAATTCAACCAGCACAAGCCTTTGTTCTCTACGTGAGGTGCCTTCATCGTAGACCTTACCCTCCAGAAGACTGTACGATTGGGTTTGCGGGCCAGGAGTGTCTCTGAGAAAAGGCGGGTTCGGGTTTGGGGCCCGCTTCCTCGGGGTTCGGGTTTGGGCTTGGGTTGGGTTTGGGTTTGGGTTCACGTTCTGGGCCCGGGGTTTGCGTTCGGGTTCCGCTCAAGAAAACGGGAGGGAGGTTCAGGATCGGGCCCAGGTTCGGGTCGGCTTAGGGGGGTTCGGGTTCGGGTTCAACCTTTTTTTCCCAGCTCCCCGTTGCCACATCGATTTTGGGCTAAACGACGTTAAAGCAAGTCAAGCCAAGTATCACTGACCTTCGGCGTCCTTTGCGGGGGGGGGGGGGGGCGAGTTTGAGGTTAGGGGTTCTAGAGGAGCACGCGGCGTGTTGGGGGGTGGCCAAGAGCCGGCACATGTACATTCACTAGGCGCATTGCATGTACAAGGGTCATACATGTGTCGGGGAGCACGCCCCGCGCTGGAACCTGAAAAGACGGAGAAACGAGATGCAACACGTTTATACCAGGCGATGTCTGATTTGCCCCTGCCCCCCAAGCAACCAAACAAAAACGATTTTTTCACAACCTGAAGCTCCATTTCACTTTGGACACATGGAAGTGCTAATGTCGCTATAGCTCACGTGCAGGCAGCCCATGCAAAACACCCGCTGGACTCTGCCGGCATCACTCCGGCTGCTGGCTTTTGCGTCGTTGCTTCCAACCCGGAGCAGCACCTGCCCGCAGGTGAACACCTTCATGCCAGCCTTGCTTGGGACTGCGCAGGGCACAACCTGCCGTGGGCTCTCAGCCCGCCCCGACGGTTTTGGGACGATACTGGCAGACATCCAAAGCATCCAGACATCACCAAATTCATGGAATGCAGGGTTGGGCCAACCGCCTGTTTTAGCACGCTTAGACCACTGTTCCCTTCAAGGCGCTCCATGGCATTCTTGCTTCAACCATGTTTTTTGCACAACTCTGCGTTGTCCTCTGGCAAAAAAGCGTGATCTCCCATGTAATCATTATTTGGAGCATTATGTGGATCGCTATTCTTGTCACCGTTTTGAAGTGCCCAAATCACTATTTGATGACCATCGGATCACTATTCTCTTGCCGTGTTTTTGTCAACTGTTGCATGTGAGTCACCTTTTTCTTGTCTTTTCAGTTTGCTCCTAAGTTTCAGCTTGCTATTTTCTTGCTCCCAAATTATTTCACGTGTGCGTAAAAACTCTTAGCGCTTGTATCCGGAATACGGATTGAGGATGAGTCTTGAACAGCCCAGGTACAGTTATTTCAAAACAGCATGGCAGTGGGAGCCACTCTTTCCAATCGCGAAAGCAGCCGCGGGCCTCATGCCTATCAGCAGCTGCCTGGCAGCAGTGTGCAATTGACAACTGTCAAAGCGGCTTGAAGGGTCCGTAAGCTTCTATCATCGCTTCTTCCCTGAAAACAAACGGACCCGCCGCGATGGTCAGAATGCAATGCTAGCAACCGTGAGGTTCGCAGTGTTGAATTGATTTCCAAAAGCCTACCAAGGCCTTCGTGTAATAATAAACCAACCAGGGACCCTATTCCAGCGCGAGGGGGGGAGGTAGGGAGAACCCTTCCCCTGGAAAAGGGGGGATGGGCGAGTCAAAAGCCAAAAAGCCAAAAGCCAGGAAGCCAGAAAGCCAGGACGCAAAAAGAGAAGAAGCCAAAAAGCCATCAAGCCAAAAAGCCAAGAAGCCAAAAAGCCAAGAAGCCAAGAAGCCAAAAAGCCAAAAAGCCAAGAAGACAAAAAACCAAGAAGCCAAGAAGCCACCAAGCCAGAGAACGAACAAAGCACACACACACACACAAAAATACGAAAACATCCCCCCCCCAAAAAAAAATAACCCTCCCAAGGGTATCACCCACTGCGCTCCACCAGGATAGCTCGTCAAGCTCAACCTAAGGGAGTTACAGGCTGGTCAGTCCAGCCGACTTTGTTGGCTGCAGCCCCTTTTTGCCCGACGACAAGGGCTGCCACCAGGCCTGCTGCCAGGGAGGACGTCACCCAAGCCCTCGAAGTAGGCTTTAGCCTCGAGCCTCACTCAGCCAATGGCCAAGCAAAGTCTACCCTTTTGTAGCCACCACTAAACAACTGACAGGGGAAGCCACCCCCCAAAAAAGAATCAGTTTCAATTCATGAATCTGTCCAACACCAATCAGCTCCCCGGCTCTCAATGGCTCTCAAGGGGGCCCCAGACTTTCAATTCATGAATCTGTCCAACACCAATCAGCTCCCCGGCTCTCAGTGGCTCTCAAGGGGGCCCCAGACGTTCAATTCATGAATCTGTCCAACACCAGTCAGCTCCCCGGCTCTCAACGGCCCGCAAGGGGGCCCCAATGACAATGATTCCCGCGCCAAGCAGCGTTTGAGTGACCCCGCATCTTGACGAAATGGCGGCGTGCGCAATGCGATACGCATGGGTTGTTCAAATTCTACCTGAGGAATCCAACAAAAAAGGGAACCGCGGCAAGGATTACAAGCATTAGGGGCTGGTGTTGAACAACGCAGCATGCTGGATTCTGGGCATGTTCACCGATGGCGCTGGTGCTGATGACCCACACCCACACACAGAATTGCGGATAATCCAAACGACAATGCCAGCATGAGCAAATCAATCAACTGAGAGCTTGTCAGAGTTGTGGGTCCATATTGCTGGCTGCTTTTGAAAGAAGCCAAAAGCAAGCCCTGCAAAATGTGAGAGCCTGGCGCTGTAGTTCTGGGAGTCTGCCTCTATGCAGGTCAAGCTCCCATCGCCACCAACACCTCAGTCAGTGGTGGCCTGCCGTTCTTGTTTGTACTCTGAGCCATGGATAAGCCTTAGCAAAGGTCATGCCCCATGGGGCGGGCGTTCTTTGATGGGGCCGGTTCGGGTTCGGGTTCGGGCTCGGCCGGGGCTCTTTTTTTGTAAGGAGGGGGGGGCGGGTGGGTTCGGATTCGGGTTCGGGTTCGGCCGGGACTCTTTTTTTTGTAAGGGGGGGGTTCGGATTCGGGTTCGGGTTCGGGCGTGTTCGCTTGGGGGGGGTGGGGGGGTCGGGGGGTTCCGGGCAAGGAGTGGGGTGGTTCGGGTTTGGTTTGGGTTCGGGTTCGGGTTCGGCCCGTGCAATTGTTTTTTTGTAAGGAGGGGGGGTGGTTCGGATTCGGGTTCGGGTTCGGGTTCGGGTTCGGGTTCGGGTTCGGGTTCGGGTTCGTGTTCGGGCGTGTCCGCTTGGGGAGCGTGGGTGGGCGGGGGGGTTCCGGGCAAGGAGTGGTGGGGTGGTTCGGGTTTGGGTTCGGGTTCGGCCGGGGCTCTTTTTTTGTAAGGAGGGGGGGGGGTTCGGATTCGGGTTCGGGTTCGGGTTTCTTTCTTGCTCTCTTTCTTTCTTTAAAGGTTCTGGTTCGGCTACGGGTTTGGGTTCGACTGGGGCTCCAGGAAGCTCTTGCGGGCGCGAGATATAAGCGACTTCAGCAATTCCATGTCTGCAAACCGAGGTTCAGCTTCCCTCCCGTTGGTGGTTTGGTTTAGTGGTTTGGAGGTTTGGGGGCGGCTTCCCAGTTGCCCTCTACAACAGCCAGGGGTCAACTCCCCAAACTGCTAATCCAAACCAGCAGCGTAACCAAAACGCAATGGGTAACGGAGACCCCGCATGTGCCACGGTGAACACTTTGCCAGTTGCAGTTGCGGATCATAGTCATTGATCCGCAAGAACACGCATCTTGCTTGTCAACCAAAAACACATAGCTCGTCGAGCAGTCAAACAAACAAATCTCTTCTTAAGGGGCTCCCTAGTTTTCAGGGGTCACGATATGGCTTGTTTTTCGGGTACCCCTTTCGGCATTGGTGAGGGAAGCCAAAAGGAAACCTCCCCTATTCTGCGACAAACTCATTTTCCTTGAAGTCTGAGAGGAGCGTCAGACCGAAAACCCATGGTTGGAACATTTGTCCATGGATATTCAAACTTGGCTGGGACTCTATATGCCTTACTTGGATGTTCGGCCGGCCAAGGGGAATGTCTGTGGTTAGTTAATTGTTTTTTTTCACCCCCTAACAAGGCTACCACCCACACGGGGGACGAATAACAGTTGGTATCCTGGGTTACCGTTTCCTCTAGCTGGCCGGATGAACAGCCAAGTAATGTTTCACCAACCCCTTTGAACAAAATGGGGGGGGCCTGTGAATAGAACAGGTTATACTTAGACCTGGGGTCAACATTAATGTTGACTACATTGTTTTAATCAACCCCCGTTTCGAAATAGGGGGTGTTCCCCTCCAACAGTGGTATGATTCCCCACAAAGCCCAGGTTGACACCCCCCTATTCATAAACTGGGGTTGACTAATTTAGTGCGGGGTCGACATTCCTAACCCCCTACCTATGGCCTTTCGTTCTTTGCTCATGGGACTGCGATCGACGTCGATCAGAGTTGCCATGGCCCACAGCACCACGGACCAAATGAAGAGCGTCACGGCCTAGCATGAAGGAGACTTTGTCTCACGGGAAGTCCGGATCTAAGTCTATGAGGTTGATTTTGAGGGCTGATTTGTTTTCTTCTTTTTCTTGTGGCTTATCACTTGGTCGGATGGGCTGGCTTAGTCTGGGGTCGGCATTCTTTTTAGGGAACCCTCAAAAATGGGTTTGTCAAGGGTGTTCAGGGGCGTTCACAGCCTCAAAGTGTGCGGCTCCCTTGAAGGCAGACGGCGTTTTAGCCTGGAATCAAAGAATCACTCCCCTGCAGATTGATCCCCGAAAACCATCATTTTGCAGAGGACCCTCCTCTTGAATGTCTAGCACACCTTGCAGATTTGTAAGGGAGAGCGCAAGTGCTCTTTGCTAAATTCCCAATGAGGTGGCCGGTTCCTCGATGGTTCCTCGCCTCGGAAAGAGGCTGTTCCTCAGGGTGGCACGCTCCTCAGGGCCGCATCCCATAAAATGGAGTAGCACACCGTTTCAAGAATGAGGAGCACACCTTTTGCGGCATACGCAATGTTGAGGAGCGTTGCTCAAAGTTGGATGTTGCTCCAAAATGGGGCGGGTCGGGTGGCGGGCAGTCCTCAAGCGGGGTGTTGCTCAAAGCAGCTGGTTCCTCAAAATGGGGCGTTCCTCGAAATCACGTTCAGGCTTAGGAGTTTTTGAGTTTATAATGTGTATAGGATTGAATTTAAAGTTTCGAGGGTTTAGGTAGGGTTTAAGTATGGGGTGTAGGTTTAGGGCTTTTAAGGGTTAAGTTTAGGGTTGGTAGGGTTCGATAATACCCCACTTTCTGAGAAACACGCCACTTTCAGAAACGCCTAATTTTGAGGAACACCCTATTTGTGGAACAGTCCATTTCGAGGAACGCCCGTCTTCGAGACACGTTCCATTTTGAGCAACTCCGCGCTTTGAGGAACCCGCTGCATTCCCTGAAATGGTGTGCTCATAGATGGCCTTTTGGAAAAATAGATGGCCCTGCTAAATGGAATAAACCCCATCTAAACCAGGGCCCTCTATTTTTTCAGCAAACCAACCAAAAAGGACACCTATGGGTGAGCTCCTGATTCCCTTGTGCTAAGCTGCATCGTAAGGAACGCCCCACGTTGGGGTGTGTTGCTCAAAGCAGGGGCGATTCTCAAACCCGCCCATTTGAGGAGCATCCCATTTGCGGAACGTGCCGAAAAACACGATAAGCCTCAAAAGCGTAAACCTACGCCCGAATTCAGCCCTAGAACCGCGAATGTAAACTCTACAACGCCAACCGAAACCTGAATCCTAGCAACCCGAAACCTAAGCCCCGAAAGCCCTAAACTCAAACCTCCAAGCACGGAGCTCCTCAACATGGAGTACTTGTCGGGCAGGGGCATTCCTCAAAATGGGCTGTCCTCAAAATAGGGTGTTCCTCCAAGTGAGCGTTTCCCAGGGAAGGTTGGGGCTTTGCCTTTTACGTTTCGGGTTGTAGGGCTTAATTAGGCTTTAGGCTTAAGCGTTTAAGGCTTTGCTTTCAGGTTTTCGGGTTGTTCAGCACGTTCGGCTGTTCCTTAAATGGGCTGATTGTCAGGAACAACCCGCTTTTGAGAACCGCCCCTACGTTGAGCAGCACACCCATTGTGGGCTCCGAGGTCGAACGCACGCCGAGAGCCAACCCTAAGCAAACAAAGCACGGGGCCTATCGTCTGAGACTTGTCTAAATCACATCCCTTAAAATGCTGGCCCTCGAATCAACGGCATGACCGTATACATGTGTATATATACTATATATTTAAGTATAACTCTTGTGCGCTGACCCTTTGGCCATGTGCATTTCACCAACCAATTTTGAAGGGGCTCCCTTCCGCACTTCATGGTTCTGCAGACTCCCCCTTTGTTGGGAGGACTCTTTGGTGCTGGGTGGTGCTGGTTTGGTAGTTTGGCACTGCTTGAATATTGGTTTAGCATTGGCTGAGGAAGACACATGGGTGTTTGTCAACGTGTCTCTTCCTTCCAAAATGCGTCCCCAGAGCAAAAAGTTCGATCACCTTCTCAGATCCCCTGCTAACCTGCTAAAGGTCTAACTTTTGGTGGGTTGAATGAAAACCCCCCCACCAAGCGCTAAAAGCCAAAAAAAAAAACAAGAGGATGACTGGGAACCACCAAGCTTTGCAAGTTTCATGGAGGAACCATTTGCTTCAAAAAAAGAACAGGGCCTTTGCCTAAGGTCGCCATGACAAGAACCCAACAAGACGCCCCCAATTCATCCCCCCCCAAAAAAACACACACAAAAAACGATCCAACCTCCTCTCAAACAATCATTGCAGTGAGCAGGAGGGTTTTCCAAGACGGCCATCCTCTTGAAAAGACCCCCAAAGGTCGTCCACAATGAACTGTCCTTCGCTTAGCCGCTAAGCCAAGGTCACAGGCACTACGTGCCCGAAGAAAAGTTCCTGAGGTGTGAAACCAGCAGGAAAAATATGTGGAACATGGGAAGCCCTAAGCTCATTTGTCGCACGGTGAACTTTTGGTATTCCCGCAAAGGACAGTGGGAATGCGGATCGCTGGGTGACACCCCGAATAGGATGGGTGTATTTGCTCAAGTTCTCATGGGCAAAACGCCACGAAAATAAGAATATGTGACAGAGTCTCCTTACAACCAACAGGTAGGAGACCAATCATCTGACACAGACACACATGGACATTTGAGTGGGATTCCGGATCAGGCCCCCCACATTCGAAAAAAGGATCCGTTGGGTTCCCACGGGTCTCGGTCGGGTTATCTGAGCCAAGGCGCCCAAATAACCCCCAGGAAGATGTAGGCCCAAAGGCCCAGGTCCAAGACGTACAAAGACCAGGCGAAGTCATCCTGAAGGAATTCGGCAAAGCGCCCAAAGCGCCCGCCGTGGGTTAAAGGGAAACACCCCTTGGTGACTTTGATAACCACCAGAAAGCAGCAAAATACTCACCCCAGGCCTTCGAGGTTGGTTTAAAGAAACAAAAACTCGTTGGATTGGTGGTTTGGAGGGATATTTTCCTATTTTTCGTCCACAAGAAGGGGGTGAAATCCCCACACACCAATCCAAAGAAACCCAAAGGTGAAAAGGTTGGCCTTGGGCAAGTGAATACGATCCCCAACCTACTGACCAACCCACCGACCCACCGACCCACCGACCTACCGACCGACTGACCGACCGACGCACCAACCAACAGGATTCATGTCCACCAACCACTTGTGGTTGGAGGACCTTCTTGGACCTGAAAAACATGAGGAGCCCCTGCTTTGACCCAAGGACCACAAATCAGAATGGGTTCCTGTAGGCTTCCCACAAACATCGCGACGCAAACACGGGGGGGGGCCCGACCTCAAACCATCACACATAACGGAAACTCAATTGGCTCCAAAAAACTGATCTTCACAAGCGCAGAGGGGAAACATGCAGCATCCTGGTGATCTGCAGCTGTGAACAGACCTTCATAGGCCAGTTTACCCCAAAGTGAGCTCGCCGAGGCAAAACGAAAAGTTCCGCCTCAGGTACTCCTTGTGGATGTGGGTGCAGGTGGTTGACAAGTTTGGAATGGATAATTTTGACCACCGCGTATCCATCGTGGCTCGTCTATTTCAGAGGCCCCTTGAAATGGCTTTCCTGCTTGACCCAACCCCCAAGAACAATACCGTCAAAAAGGGCACCCCCATTTGTCCGGCCTTGAACATGGTGTAGCTGTACTGGTCCATGGCCAAGCACTCCCCGTGGCAAACCTCTGAGGAAAGGCGCAGGCCTCGTCTTCAGCGAAACGGCGAAACGCGCAAGGCGCTGCCAAAAACACAAAATTCGGGCATTGAGATAAATCTGCACGTGCTGGTGTAGACATGTATATATATATATATATATTATTTTATGTCCAAACTGGGCAACTGAGTTGGGGTTGTCTTTGGGATTGCTGGGGGGTTCCTTTTTCTCCCGCAAGCCTCGATGATCATTCATGGTGCACAAACGGCTGGGGCAAAGGAAGCGATTCAGGGCCCACGGAGGAGCGTTTTCGGAATAATTCAAAGGTAGGTACAAACGCGACGCCTCTTCTGGGGGAGGGGTCCATGTGTGTGTGTGTGTGGTGTGCGGTGTGCGGTGTGCGGAGTGTG